>OZ005659.1:229951916-229998916 GCA_963930645.1 Salticus scenicus | reverse complement strand
ACATATACGCAATAACAAGAGATTAAATTAATAATTAAAAAAAAATAAATAATAAAGAAAAAATATTTCAGTTTAAAGTTTAATTTCTGTTTAATAATAACTTTTAAAAAGCAGAAAAAAATTATCAAATATTTTATTTTTAAATAATTTTATTTAAACTAACAAAAAGAAGAGAAAAAAAAGAGAGAGAGTGAGAGAAGAAGAAGAAAGTTCCATTTTTGTTAAATTAAATTAATAACAACAAATCAAATTAACTTAAACATTTATTTTATTAGTGTACGTGCTCTTACTCTAGAAAAATATTTGACGGGATAATAATATTTTATGGGCAGAAAATTAAATTAGTTACAAATTTTAGCTTCTGGTATATAATAACTATAATTAAATGTAATACATATATATACATATTGAAATATAAGTATTTTATTATTATTATTATTATTTTATTTCATTCGGAAAGGGGGGAAGAAAAATATTTTTTTTTTCAACTTTAAAATTAAATATTCATATTTTCCTTGTTAGTAATAAGAGAAATTGGGGAATTGCTAATACATGCAACACTGCGTATAATAAATTAAAATCACAGTTATATATATATATATATATATATATAACTGTGGTGCTTTTATCACAAAAACCAAGAGCATTAACAAAAAATAGTCTATTAAAGACTGAAGAATAAATTTCTAAAAATAATCACTTTTGTAGTCCTTAGACCATTAAATTTAAGCTAAATTATGTGAATTAATCGTTCGTAAAGCTAGTTTCATAGCAATCTTATCTTAAAGAGAATATAATTATGATAACTAAGGTGGCTCCTTCGCTGTATCTTTTGTGAGTTATTTTCCTTTTCATCCCGTGCTTTTTCTATGGATTTTTAGCATATCCCTCCATGCATTTTACATATTAAGGTGCGTTGATAAAAGAGCTTACTTATTCCCTTAAAATTTTTAAACCGAGAGTTCCCAGATTCAATCCCTGGCAAGGGATAATATTTTGTATACATGTGTATATATTATTGCATTAAAAAAAGTTTTATATATATATATATATATGTGTATTTTATGTACAATATTCCACATATTAGCAATTCCTTAATTTATTTTTTTACTAATAAGGAATATACGAATTTAATAGGGGAGATTTAATTTAATAGTTAGGGGAGAGAAAAAATAAAGAAAGAAAGAAAGAAAATCTTTCTTTTTTTTTTTTCTTTTTTTTTTCTCATTGAAATAAAATAATTTAAAAAAAAAAAATGCTTATATTTCGACTTTTTTTTTCTACATTTAATTTTATTTATTATTTGCCAGAAGTTAAAATTGTAACTAATATAATTTTCCCCAATAAGTTATTCTTTCAAATATTTTGTTAGAGTATGTTACTAAGTATGTTACTATTATACAAGTAACAAAATAAATAAATAAAAATGCTTAAGTTAATTTGATAATATGTAATTTGTTTTAATTATTAATTTAATTTAACAAAAATGAAATCTTCCTCTCTCCCCCCCCCCCCTCTTTTTTTTTTTTTTTTTTTTTTGTCTTTTTAGCTTAAATTAAATAGTTTAAAAGTAAAATGTTTGATCTCTTTTCTGCTTTTGAAAAGTCATTTAACAAAAATTAAACTGAAACTGAATTTTTTTTTTCTTTAAAAGCTATTCATTATTTTAATTTCTTGTTATTGAATGGATTACTTTTAATGGTTACTTTTGAAATATTTATTTGAATTTATACTGAAACAAATGTTAAATTCAATTAATAATGATGTAGAAAATAATTGCTAAATTAAAACTTACAACTGTCAAATTATTCATTTTCAATTAATGTATACAGTATTAATACAAAAAAATAATAGTTTTGAAAGTTCTTTTCAAAAAGTATGACATACGTACATATTTTTTATTTTTTAATTCATCGGTTTTTTGTACTAAAAATGGCTGACTAAGTTCTCTCTTCGTAATCGCGATTTCACTACCTTTCAGTGGGTGACATTTTAGAGGTGGATAACAAAGATAGATACCGGCAGTGAGAAGCTTCCGATGAGTTCGTTGTAGCACTTTTTCGTGGTTGTCGAAAAATGACGTCACAGCACAGAATTCTCGGCTAGAACTCGGCAATGAAAAGATTACGAAGTGTTCGCTGTAGGGCCCCTGGCACTTTGATCAGATTAAGAGATTGATTTTATTAACCAGTGAATTTATTAAGCGGCAGTTACTGCATATGTATTCCAAATATCACGAGTAATAAAAGTGGAAAGAAAAGAAGTGTTCACTGTGAATGTAAAAGAAAATTCTATATTTAAACTATCAAACATTTTTTTAAATTTTTGCTTAGATTTGGCAGGCTTGTCGATAGCTTTAATAACACGAAATTCCTTATGTGCTTTAGATTTCGGTAAAACGTACATAATGTATTTTACGGAATCCTGAAATTTCGTTCTCGGAGATTTCTTCTCGAACCGAGTAGGAGTAAACTAAACAGTAAATTTTATAAATAAATATACAGGGTAAGTCAAAATGAATATAGCAATTACAAACGTCTATATCTATTTAATGGAAAAGAATTTATCGATAAGATTAACACAGAATGTAGACGGAACTCCAGAATTTTGTATACATACGTCATAAATGTTCTATGTGACTTCCCTTGGTCACACGAACAACATTTAGACGGTTGTTCATTTCACGCCATACATTCAGAAGCATATCTGCAGTCACCGACGCAAGCGCATTTCAAATGCGTATTTTGGGACCCTGCGATTTTTATCTATGGGTTTATGTGAAAGATAGGGTGTATGTGCTTACCATGCCCAAAACAATTGAAGAACTCAAAGTACGCATTTGTAATGTGCTTGCGTCGGTGACTGAACAAATGCTTCAGAATGTATGGCGTGATATGGACTACCGCCTAGATGTTGTCCGTGTGACCAAGGGACCAATGTTTTTATAGCATTGCCGATTAGCAACAGCATGTAAGGTTAATAGATCAACTTACAAAATAAATAAATAAATAAATAAATAATAATAATAATAATAATAAATGCTATCCAATTTGCTACACCTATTATTTATGCAATAGATACAGTCATTAATATAAAAGATGAACCTTACATGTCTTAAAACAATAAATGAAACACATACTAGATATAATTTTTCTGTTAATTAACAATTAAAATTATTTTATTACTTTACGAAGAATTACGAAATTTAATATCCCACAAAGATCGAAATAATCATTTATATTTTTGTTCACATACAAGTAATTATAATTTAAAATATATTTATAGAAGCTCTGTGTTATTTAATTGAGCATTTTTATGCTAATCGACAATTACCCATTCTAAGTTTTCAATTAATATTCAAATAAATTAAACGAGCAGTGATTGAACTTTCAGCTTGATCTAATTTCACTTATGCATATTCATTACCCAATCTTACAGGAATATGTGAGGTAATTAGCATTTGGCATTTTGTAATTTCATTAACGGAAAAATATTTATAATTACTTGGTTCTTACATCCCCTTAAAACTATTGTCAAAGTTTTCAAAGTGTTCAAACTTTGCACAACTTATCAAATTATTATTAGAAATCAAAGCGTGTAAATATCTTTCTGTTTAGTTTTTAACTTGATTAAACACATGAGTTTTTTAAAAAACATAACTTAGGAGAACTCAGTATCTTTTACAACAAGTTTATTATTAAAATAAAGTTTTTATTAATTCTGTATTCTTAATGTCAACTTTAAACTTTAAACTATCCGATGATTTTACAGAATTTCAGATTTGACTAACTTTGAATTAAAGTCTCTAACTTTTTGTGGAAAAGAGAAATTAAAAAAAAAAAAAAAAAAAAAATGCTGTGAATTAAAATGAACAAAATTTAATGCTTTTGTTTTTTAACTATATGTAGATAGCCAAATAAATATGTGCAGTCTTGTGTTTGATACATTTGTCTGATAGTTACTGATACTTGGTATTAAGCTATAAAATATACTATGTACAAGTATTAAGCTATAATTAAAAATTGTAATCAATCAGATGAAAACAAATAAAATTAATATAAAATAATTAATGAAAAATATTGGCTCGATTTCATCTTTTGAGTTATAGTTTGTTTGAATGTTCAAATAATTGATTTTTAAGCCTTTTAAAACAATCTGCGGGAAAAAAAAAAAAAAAAAAAAAGGAAAAATTGAAATATAAAATGTCAATAGCAAACAACTAAGATCATTTTCTTTTGGAGTTCAGAAACATAGTAATTGATCTATGGTACACAAATATATCATAGTTCTGACGATGTATTTTAAATAAACTTTAAGTGGACTAAGTGAAAGACCTTCAAAATTTCGACTTTTCAATTAGTGACTTAAAAAATATTACAGATTCTTCATATTACAAATATATATATAATTTATGTACATTTTTAGCAGTATTTTGGCTTTGGAAATTTTTTATTTGACCATGGTTCGTCAGAAAAAGTCAGGCAGAAGGTTCCACGACAATCAGTTCATAAACGTTTTTGTTGTAAGTGCAGGGAAACTAAATTTGAGTGTATCAGAAAAGAAAATAGATTATCCAGAGGATAATAATGTTTCTTTCGATGATTGTTTAGGAAATGAATATTCAAATAATATTGTTGAATTAGATGTGCTATGATCTTTGCTAAACACAGTTGCTAAGTGCAGAAACTGTGGTAGCACAGACCGTTTTCAAGTGTTCCTGTTTCAAGCGTTTTCAAGTTGTAAGTTAAGGGGTTGAGTCAAATGCAGGTCAGCGCAGGTAAGCGATGGGAAAGTAAAATCGTAACGCAGCACTGAAGATTGAAATTACAAACCAGTACCAGCACCCGATGATGCAATAGATTGAAGTTGGAATGATTTTACCCCAGCAAAAGTGATGGCGCAATAGATTGAAGTTGGAATGATTTTACCCAAGCAAAAGTGATGGCGCAATGGATTGAAGCTGGGATAATTTTACGCCGGCACGGAGTCGCTAAGAGGAAGGTAAAATTCACGTCGTTTGCGTAAGATCGGTGAATATGATCATTTATTGGAGTAAAGAATTGAAGTGATGGAGTTGTCTGTTTTAAGGTAGTTAAATAGCGAGTGTGGGAATAGGTGTTGTTGTGTGGGGGCGTAGATACGACTAGATAATTTGTTGGTGGTGGTGTAGCGAGATACGAGATAATTTACTGTTGGTGGCGTATAAAGTAAAGTATCGAAATATCATGTGTTGATCTTTTATCTAACTACGGACAGTATTAATAGTGGAGCGGTAGGCATCTCCTCTCCCTTTTACGGGGCGTAGAGACAACGAGTCAGCAACAAGCTTTTCGCCTGACTTAGTAATTCTCCAGGGTGAGATTTAAATATTTATATTTCTTTAATTTATCTATCTGATTCTTAACTGAGGTTCTTATCACTGGCAAATTACCTCCCTTATATTTCAAGCGGAAATAAATCCTTTATTTTTACTTATACAAAGTGTCTCATAATCTCTGAGATAGCCCCGAGGCAAGCGCTCATACCTCACCAATAAGTTTAGAATTTTTATGTTCAAAATGCAATAAATCCACAAGTGTAATGTCATCCAGTAAGTCAAAAGCGCACAATGTCAATATAAGATTAATGTATGGCATGCGTTGCATTGGTAAAGGGGAAAAGAAATGCTGATATATTTTGTCGCATTATGAACTTGCTTCCTCCTTCTTCAAATTTGAAAGACACAATAAAATAATCCATGATAGTCTGAATACTGTTTGCATGCAATCCATGTTAAAAGCAGTAAATGAGACTGTGGATCTGCTGGATGGTAACAGAAATATAATTGCAGCTTTTCATGGCACTTGGCAGAAGAAGGGCCATACTTCTCTCAATGGTGTAATTGACTTTCAATATTTATTAAAGTACTGTTTCTCATGCAAAAATAAAAATGTTGATCAGCATGACTGTCAGAAAATTTTTGATAGATTTAGTGGAGGTATGGAAGCTATAGGGGCACTAAATACATTTCTTCGTTCCGAGACTGCTCAAAATGTAAGATATGTGAAATACTTAGGTAATGATGACTCAAATTTATTTTTGACAGTTTTCAAAACCAAAGTATATTCATATAAGTTTAATATTGAGATCTTTGAATGCATTGTACATTGTACATTTGTACATTTGTACAAAATTGAATGGGATCAAGATTGAGATCCTTACGAAATGAACTGAAGAAAACAAAACGTACTGATGGAAAGTGCATATCTAATCGGTGACGCCTTACAGATTTATAATTTAACAAAATACAAAATTACTATGGATTGGGTATTCGAAGAAATCTTAAATATTCTGTAGTTGATATGATAAAATAAATATGGGCTGTTTATTTCCATATGTTGTCAACAGATCAATATTCGCAACATGGTCTCTGCCCTGCAAGAAAAGAAAGTTGGTGTGTCTTTAACAAAGATAAAGAAAATGCCACAGATTATTCTCATAGCCATTCTTCACCGGAAGCTTTTCTAACAGCAATTAAACCAGTATTCAGAAGTCTTGCTGATAAGAAGCTTTTGGGAAAATGTTGTTTACACGGGTTTATACAAAATCCCAATGAGAGCTTTAACAGATGCATCTGGGAAAGAGATTTGTAAACATAACTACATTAAAAATGAAGGTAATGGGGGTGTAATATGTTTTAATGATGGTATGTATAGCAGAACTAAAGTATTAAAGACTATTGGTATTGTACCAGAAGCAAACGTAGAAGACTCCCATCGCAAAATTGACAATATATGAATATGCGAGGCAGAACTCAGAGTTAAAAAAAGTTTCCAGAGAAGCCCGAATGAAAAAAAAAAAATGTAGGAAAAGAAAAAATGTTAGAGCAAAATGACTTTGGTGCAGAAATGTTTTAATTATATATAAATATATAAACTTGAAGGGCGTAAAATGTTTTTTGCATTTTTCTCTATATGTCATTTTTATGTATAATGCTACACTTTGGGAAAAATCTGTTGAATGTAGTTCTCTGAAATATTAGAAGGAAATAGAGTAATTCTGTCTGCATATAGTGAACCTATTTTTTATGCATAAACCTTGTGATTTTTTTTTTTTTAATAGCGAATATATGTATTAAAAAATGCATATTTCTAATAAGTAAAAATAGCCATTTAATATATATATATATTTATTTATTTATAAAAAGAACAACAAAACATAAAATTGGTTCCGTATATAAACAGAAGTATTTTCTACCATAATACATGGAATTGAAGGTAAGATTTTCATTAGAGTTTTAGAAAAGTATACCAAAATGAAAAAAAAGTGAAAAAATCCTTAAAAGTAAAATATGCAAGATTACAGTGCTATTATTAAAAAAAAAAAAAAAAAAAAAAAAAAAAAAAAAAAAAAAGAACTGTTACATTAACACATTAAGAGTAACTAATTTGCATCAAATATTTTTTAACTTCTTGTTAATATCTCATTAAAAAATATATCGATACATGCATAGAAAAGATATGGCTACCAAAGCAACAACCTAAATTACTCATTTCTCGGTTGTCGCAAACGTCTCAGTGTAAACAATAATATGATGTATTGTGATGAAAGAATACTAGCATAATCTGATATCTATTCCCAGAGTAAAACATAATTTAATTAATCAAAATAGAATAACTTTTTTTTCTTGTACAACAATTCTAATTATTTTTCTTTACTGTGCGCCAATTAAACGGGAGGTTTCGTTTTTAATTTATTATGAAATATTCTCTTATTTAGAGTTCATGAAATAAATTTTGCATAGACAAGACATAATGTTCTTTATTGCAAAGAAGTATTTCTTTCTTTAAGATGTGCGAATGGCAATATCAAAATTTTAATCGGAACAAAAGATAACATCTCTTTTACTCCTGGATACTCTCATTAGAAAAAAAATTCTTTATAAAAATAAAGTTTTTTTTTTTTTTTTTTTTTTTTTTTTTTTGAGCACCTATCGATACAGAGTAATGAATGTGATACATTAATTTGAAAGGCGAATATTTAAAAAAAATGACTTTCAGAAAATGATATTCTTTCTACATGTATGCTGCTAGAAACTAAAGCAATTAGTATATTCTATTTTTCGCAAATAATTATGAGAATTCAAAGTGAGTATGTTATCAGAATATAATAAAATATTTTCTTTTTAGAGAAAATAATCTATAATGCATGCATATGAAAAAAAAATTCTATGTCAGAAATAATTTGCGATATTTTAAAAAAGAAAATCTGTCTTTCTTAACATTCATGAAAATGCATGTTTTATTCATAACGCTTATTTCTAAAGAAGGTATTCTGTAATAAATACATATTAAAAAAGTATTTTTAATAGGGGAAATCATTTTTCAATCTTCAAATAATAATTGGAACGTAACAAGTGCTTCTCTTTTGTCCCGTGTTGTGGCTTATATTTCATTGCGAATGAGAATAAAAAACTCATACCCCCCCCCCCTTTTTTTAAGTAGAAAGACATTATGTATATCCCTATTATTTTGTTGAGTGTTGTAATAATATCTTTAACCTCTGTCTATTCATAAATTGTGTTTCTATTTCTTATAATATTGTTCTTTTTTATTATTATTATTATTTTAGCATGACCAGGGTATTTATTCAAGTCTGGGATTTATCATTGTCACCAATTGTAATGTTCAACCTTGAATTTTATACTTTTTTTTTGCCGAAAAAAAAAAAGAACGTGCATTTTTTTTTTTTTTTTTTTTTTTTTTTTTTTAAAGATTAAAATAAAAATTATAAAAATCTTTTTAAATAAATGGAACAGCTTCAGTGTATAACGTTATATCTTATGTATTATTATTATTATACGTTGAAAAAAATTACAAGAAAAGTTAACCTCATATATTTGTTATGATTTTAAAAGGACATGGCGTCATTAGTTAATTAAGACATTTATTTGAAAATCATTATACTTAGCATTTTAAAAATTACTATTAATAAAGTTTCTAAAATATTCATGGCAATTTCTAATAAATTAAAAGAAATGGAAAAGTCTAAAATTTAATAAAAGAAATGGAAATTACTGAAACTAAACAACTTTCGTGACATAAATTTGAATAATAAAAATTCAGTAAAATTATAAAAACTATATATCGAAATATCCTATTGTTTAGGAGACAAAAATAAATAAAGTAATAAATAAATACCTTTATTTTTATGTCGAAAAATAAAGAACGTTATATTATTTATTCATTCATTTATTTTAATAATTATAATAAAATTGTGAAAAATTGTTCGAAAGAAAAGAAACAGCTTTAGTATACAACTAATTGGCGAAATTTGAAATTTGGCACTAAAATAGCTCGGCCATTTCTTGTCAAGATCATTACTTATGCCATTGCGAAAGCCATTTTCATTCATCGCCAAAATGACAAAAAAAAATACAAAAAAACAACCAAGGTGCTCTTATTCTAAAGCTATACCAAAGTAATTTTAAAAAATGAGTATATTAACCGATTCTGTGGAATGAAATACCGTTACTGCATGTCTTTATATGGACGAATAGACTGAAATAATATCTGTCGTGATAAATAAATCCTGTGTTACAAAGAATGTAAGCAGAATTTGTGTCTTTTTTTTTTTTTTTTTTTTTTTTTGTATATATTACTGTGTAATATCATTATTTTTGTTATTCATGTTCTTACAGGCAGTTCAGTTTCTGATTCTTTATCCTATTATTTATCTCAGTCTGTTATTCAAAAATAGTTTCTCGGCAATACACACAGTTTATCCCAATCTCTAAAATATTCAACACCAAATCAAGTAAAAGCAATTAAGTTCTGACCATCTAAAATTTATTTCTATATTTTTGACACAAATTCACGCACTTTAGACCAAATTGCAATCACCCAGTGTCATGCTTTCACTGTGGGTTTATTTCTTAAGCATTTTTAAGAAACACTGTGCAATGTCTCACTGCCAATGTCTCACTTACAATGACTTATCATCGTCATCCTAAGAATCGCATTTATTTTATACTTTTTTTTTTTTTTTTACACATATTTTTAATGAAAGAATATTACTATCATTTTCTTTGAAATTAAATAAAAGTGTGGTTCATCTACTCTCTTGATATGGTTCATCTACTCACAAAATTGATGATTCTTAAAGTACTCATGTAACAATTCATGTGCCTAAACGTGTTCTCCCCTCCTAAGTGAAGAAGGCACACTTTTACATGTAAAACAACTTTTTGATGGTTGGCAATTACTATAATAAAATTATGTACAGTAGAACCTCGTTAACCTGAACACAGTTAACATGAATTAATTTTAACATGAACTGTTTCAACAGTCCCCATGAGAATGAAGATTAGTTATATGAAAATTAGTTACTGATAGTATGAACTACTGATAATATAAACAGTTTTTTTATACCTTTGAAATTCACGTTAACGAGGTTCGACTATATATATATATATATATATATATATATATAATATATACAGGGGAATGTCTCCGGTTATGGGCACGCCACCATATCTTTTAACAAAAAACAAATATGGTGGATTTAAGTACTGTCAAACATGTATTGTGACAATACGCAGTTTTTGTACGAACACAGAAGTGAAGAGATGCCTTTTTTTTTAAGTGCTAGTATCGAAATAAAAAATCTGAGAAAAAGTGACACTTGTGAATATTTTCAGAATGCGAAAAATCGATTTGCATTATTTCAAAAATGTAAATGCAAGATATATTTATGCGGTATATTCTTTATATTTTGTGATGCAATATCGAATTCAGCCAAAATGTGGATCGAAATTTGCTTTTTCTGAAATTATAAAAATGGCTGCCATTCCCGGTTGTGGGAGCATTCATGTAACCGGTATTGGACACACTTGTTTTTTTTAATTAAAACATGTGTTCGACTTCTTAGTGTTTATATGTATGTTTAGACATTTTTAGATTAATCTCAAAAAAGTCAACCAATCCAAAAGAAATGGATTTAATTGTGCTGGTTAAAGTCATTTAGGATTACCTAATGGATATGAAATCAATAAAATAGAAATGCTAGAGAGTATGGTCTTCCTTGCAGCATCTGAGTTTCTCCAGAAGAAGCCTAGACAAAGTAAGGCAACTCCGCTTTTCAAAGTACCGGTCGTACGCGCTAAAAATTGGAGTCTCAACAATCTGACGATATCGACTTCTGTGTCGTGTGTTTGAAGCAACCTGATACTATACCTAACAAGGGCCATCTCAATCAAATGCAACGCATGTGATCGTCTGATGCATATGAAGTGTGCTAATTTGCATGCAAATTATTTTTATTTGAAGAATTTCAATTTTGATATTGAGGATGAAGAAGATGACGAATAAAATTTTAAAAATGCGATTTTCTGTTGTATTTTGCCCTCTGAAACCTTACAAAAGGAATACATTTTGTTGTTTTCTGTATTTATGATGTTTTTTCTCATTTTTTCCCATTTTTAGCGGATTTTTCAAGTGTGCCCACAACCGGGTACAAAATTTTTGTTGGCAAAAAATGATCACTTCACAAAATTAGTAATATATTTTCTTTTCCTTCTTGTAGGAATCGATACAGTTCCTTTATCAAACGTTAGCTAAGTGTTCTAGCTTTCCATTGGTATTTATATGTTTGAATAATATCTACTCTATTAAAAGTTATAAATTAAAATCCAAACTGTGCTCACAACCGGATATATTCCCTTATATATATTAATTCGTTACATGTGCTGCAATGTTTGAAAAGGTTTTAAATATATTTAATTTATTCCACAATAATTGTATAAAAATAATCCTATAATCCATTATCTTCATAGTTACACAAGATTTTGTTCTACGTTCACTTGGTGAAATTTGAGATGACAGTGACATCTGCAAGATGGCATGCGCTGAAAATTGATATGCGCCATTATTTGTCGGTGTGCAAAGGAATATACATGTCTTTTAGATTACTTTATTGGTTTTGATCTAGAGCTGCTAGATAAATTTTGTTTCGCACATAGATAGACATGACTACAAAAAATAGTCAAAATGCATTTAGTGTCTATTAAGGGGTCTCACTCTTACCTGACTCTCTCTGATACATTTTTACCATCATACAAATTATTTTAGTACTTCTTAACTATAATTAAAACTTTTACCGCTGATAGTTTGATTTCATATGCATACATTGCACATACTTTTTATTATTATTATTGTTATTTTTGAATAAATTTTATTATAAAAAGAAATTAATTTGATTAAAATTTCAAAAGCAAAAGTTAAAATTTGGTCAATCCAAGCAAGATTGTGGCGAGAATATTGTATCTAGAAGGAAAAAAATATAACTGGAAAGAGGCAAATATGTAGGTTTCAGGACTTATGTCTCAAATTAAAATGTTTGCTTTATTATATATTCAATATAAGAAAGTATTGGATTAGTAAAAATTTTCGTCCTCCTGTTTTCGATGAAAAGCATGTTCTAGCATGATCTAGCATGTGACTATGCATTAGGGTGCATCGAAAAACGCGTTTTTTCGGCAAGTCAATTCTAATAGCGCAGAAAACTTGCGCATAGGCGTCATTATAAATGAAAAAATATTATTATTTTTTTTTTTCAAAATTTGAAATCGCGCAGAAGGCCTAAAGTTACCAAAAATGCCAAAATACCGGTAAATTTTTAAAAAATGCAAAAATTACAAAAAAATACATTTTTGGTTCTAATAGTGAAAAGTGTTTTTAAGAGTGTCCTTAATGCATACAAAATATAATTAGACCCATTCTTGTTTTACTGAATTCGCGCAAAAAGCCTAAATTTGTGGGTTGTATCGTAAAAAAACGATATTTCATGATTTTCGACGATTTTTAAACATGTGCCAAAACCCATAAAAGTTTTATTTTTTATTTGTAATAGTGTAAAAACCATTCAAAATAGTTTTCCCAATCCAGAAATAATACTTTCAGACCTGTTATTCCTTAAATGTATTCGCGCAAATGGTCTAAATTATAGTATAAGTTAAGTTATAGAGTCCCGTAAAAAATGAAGTTTTCCATATCTGATGAGTGTTTAACACATTAAGGTTTGTAATAAGACAAACAAGTGATTTACAAAAAATGTATTAGCCAAACATATCATATTGCAGCTCTGAGCTCATTTCAACATTTAATCTGTGCTGAAATGACCCAAGACTCACGGCGAGGACGTGGCTGCAAGGCGAGTCCCACCTCCACCCTACCCAACTAACAGCCCAGGGTGAATTTTATTTGCAATATTTACAGTAACTATTGACTTTGTACAATGCATATATGTTCGTTGTAGGCAAAAGGTTATTTACATAGTAGCCCCTTTGAATTCTGACTTTGAATTAAATGTGGGCATCAGCTAACTTGATTTTAAAGTAGCTCTAATATAACCATCTAGATTTTCATGCCCGCACATTTTTTCTGCTGCTTCTGTAACCAGTTTTACACACATCTCAACTGACTGGGTGTGGCATGGGAATTTGAGGTAGTTAAACTCTGGTAGCGCTTTGTCTTTCAATAAAGAAGCAATGTACTCAGTTGGCATCTTGGACAGTAGTGGCGGCGGTGTTAACTTGCAGATTGATCAATCAATTAGTTCGGTATAGTTAGTTGCACTAAAATTTATTGAAGGTAATTTGAAGTCTCTTACATAACCTTCAGCTGATGGCTCATTTCTGGATTTAAGGATCCTCCTGTAGTCATATGCACCTGTTTGGTTTGATATAAAGAAAAACTACACTGTGAAAGATGGACCGAAGCATATTTTGAAGGTAGTTAAAACAACCAGGCATCTACCGGACAATATCAAGCAAATCATTGATCCAGTAATTCAAAGGAATGCATTCTTCTGCCACCCTGAAAATATGATGTTGGCTATGATAATGGATGAGAGACCACACAATAGAGAACTTGGCTACAGGACGATCCTTAAATCCAGAAATGAGCCATCAGCTGAAGGTTATGTAAGAGACTCCAAAATACCTTCAATAAATTTTAGTGCAAACGACTATACCGAACTAATTGATTGGTCAATCTGCAAGTTAACACCGCCGCCACTACTGTCCAAGATGCCAACTGAATACATTGCTTCTTTATTGAGAGACAAAGCGCTACCAGAGTTTAACTACCTCAAATTCTCATGCCACACCCAGTCAGTTGAGATGTGTGTAAAACTGGTTACAGAAGCAGCAGAAAAATGCGGCATGAAAATTGAGATGGTTATATTAGAGCTACTTTAAAATCAAGTTAGCTGATGCCCACATTTAATTCAAAGTCAGACGGCATTTTTATGGGACTCTATAACTTAACTTATACTATAATTTAGACCTTTTGCGCGAATACATTTAAGGAATAACAGGTCTGAAAGTATTATTTCTGGATTGGGAAAATTATTTTGAATGGTTTTTACACTATTACAAATTAAAAATAAAACTTTTATGGGTTTTGGCACATGTTTAAAAATCGTCGAAAATCATGAAATATCGTTTTTTTACGATACAACCCGCAACTTTAGGCTTTTTGCGCGAATTCAGTAAAACAAGAATGGGTCTAATTATATTTTGTATGCATTAAGGACACTCTTAAAAACACTTTTTTCACTATTAGAACAAAAAATGTATTTTTTTGTAATTTTTGCATTTTCTTAAAATTTACCGGTATTTTGGCTTTTTTGGTAACTTTAGGCCTTCTGCGCAATTTCAAATTTTGAAAAAAAAATTTTTTAATATTTTTTCATTTATAATGACGCTTATGCGCAAGTTTTCCGCGCTATTAGAATTGAATTGCAGAAAAAACGCGTTTTTCGATGCACCCTACTATGCATGATCTAGCTTTATAAAAAAAATTCATTTGTATAATTTAATAGCAAAAAATATTGAGCAACTTATGTGGAGACAGCAGAGAAATATCGTGTAAATTCAAAAGGTACGAGAGATAGAATGAACCAAATTTCAAGTTTCAAAAAAAAAAAAAAAAAAGATAAGGGGTTGTATTAATATGTAATTACAAGCAGCGCATGCGTAGTTAAAAATCATTTAATAAAAATGCTCATATTTTGTAAAATATTGAAAAATTTTGCATCCTGATGTTGTGTCTAATGTAGTATGTCACATCATACTGCAATCAAAAATGTTTTTGAACAAAACACATCAATTTTTCACTGGTCCTCTATCCCTCTTCTGGACACAACTTTTATTGAAATACATGAGGTATATAACGTGTTCTATACTCTACCAAAGTTTGAAGATGTGATTCCTAAAGAATTTTACTAGATATTTCACAAAACGTCTAAATTCGAAAGCGTCCAAATAGCTATTGGTAGATAATGTATAAGGAATTAAAAAAAAAAAAAAAAATGGAGCTGGATATTCTTTCCATTTTATTAATTTTATTTCTATAGAAATAAATTACAAAACAATTTTAAATTAGCGAGCACATTTACAAGAGCGCCTGAGGGCATTTTAATCCTTCGATTTTCCATTTTGCATTCTGAGAATCTTTCAATTTTAATATTTGACTTGAAACAAAATTATTCTTTAAGCGTGCAAAACTTTTTCATTTATATGTTACTTTGAATTCTGAGTGTGAAACTGGAAATATGTTTTCAAATTTATCTTCTGATAAAATTGTAATTCTGTCTTTGAATATTCACTTCAGTATATTTCATTTTCATTTCCTTTTCATATTCGTAAATGGTTTCAGAATAGATGATTACGATTCACAGAAATATAAAATATTTATTCATTTTGTATTATATTTTCTTTTTATTATTCATTCTTATAAAACTTAAAGTATGACAATGATAAGTCGAAATTTTATATAAATACAATATTTATTTTTTCCTATGCACTCAGTTATTAATTGTTATTTTCAATTTCAGTAAGAAAATATTTACCAATTACTAATTATTTATCAATTATATACAAAAGCTATTTACCAATTATGCATTTTAAATCTTAATGAAAAAATAATTATTTTTATTGCAATAAAGCATTCATAGCATTTAGTGAAATGAAACTTTATTTACAGTTTATATGTCATTAGTTTTGCTGTTCTTAGAAACCTAACTGAATTATAAGATCAGTATAAAAAGTAAATTATAAGATAAAAATGGTAGTACGTAAACTTCTGTTTCGAAATTGTTTTGTTAATTATAGAAACAAAAATATGTTTTCTTTTCTTATCAGAAAACACTCAAAATACATTCTTCCCTCTAATTTTTCTTTTCAATAACATGTCCCTATTTTCACTTCATATTTGAATTTCTACGATCATGGGAGTGGGGAACAGTTCACAGTTTCTGTACTTTTTCTTTAATATTTATACAGTTATAACTAAAAGAGTATTAGAGGTTGTACGAAAATACAGATATATAATAGATATATAATACTAAGATCATACAAGAAAATCCATATTGTTAATCACAAGAAATGTTCGATAAAAAACAAAAATGTTAAATTAAGTAATACGCTGAAGAGGCATAATACACCACAGGCACAGAAACTTTGCTCTGCATATTTTGAAATTATTTAAGTACACTTTTTAGGCAATTAATTATTATATATATATAGATGTGTTACACCTTAGTGTGGTCGGTAAATACTATTTGGAAATTGTATGATACATTTAAATAAAAAAGTCTCTAACGCGTCAGTATTGCAATAGCAACAAAAAGTGTTAAGTGTTCTTTAAATTTAATGAAAATGACTCTAACATAAAATGTTTTAGTGTTTAATACTCTTAATTTTTCTTGCTCCGTGTAAATTAATCTGCATATGGACGATGTTTGGTAAAATTTTTGGTTTGTTTATTCATTTATTTATCTATTTATTTTTTTTCATTTCTTACATGCATTTTAATCAGGATTCGAAAAGGTCTTAACTCTGTTCAAAAATTTCCAGTTTACCTGCTTCACAATAGTTCTTTCAATTAAAATTCTAATAAAAAAAAAAAAAAAAAAAATCACGAAAATCTTTATCAAAATAACGATAAAATGTTTCCGAGGAGCTTATGTCAAAATAACTGTTATTTTATTTTATCTTATTTATTTATTTATTTATTTTTTTTTTAGATAAAATTTCAGTAGATGCAAATGAACATCACAACTTATATGTATATATATGTATATATATATGTGTGTGTGCGTGTTAGAATAGTAGAAGTTTCTTCTAGTTAACTTTTTAACTATAATTTTTCATATATAGTTTCAATATTATTATTATTATTATTATATTATTATTCTGCATCTTTGCTTTCAATCTCCCACAATTAGTATTAAGAGGATGACATCATACAACTTTATAAAAAATAATAAAAAGACGTGTGTATAAATGTCTTATTCGAACACACTTTTTTAAGAACATATCTTTTAAAAATTCTGACGTAAACATTCTCGAAATAGCTATATAGAAAAAGATATTTTGATAATCAATTATTATTAATTAATCGTTCTCAATTAATTTAACTTTTGAATATTCATTAGTATGTGTTACATAAAATTTCTCAATTCATTTTCGAAAAAGTCTCAAAAAAGTTAACTCTTTCAAAACAAATATTTTTAAGCTCAATATTCTTTAACCACATTCCTTGCGACCATGGAAGCCTCTGCGCAAATGCGGATTAAACGAGTCCAGTGTTAAAATAGGGGTGACTGAGAGAAAACAAGCAATAAGGGAACACCGAATAACTGGATGTTTGCCAAATAACTATCTCTCAGGCAATTTTGCATCCCTCCAAACTTTTGGACTCACTGCTAGTCGTAGGAAACGTGGTCGCACTATAAAGTTTTTTCAACAAAGCTGAAAACAGAACGGATAAGTTCATTACGTACTCGGATATATATATATATATATATATATTAATTTCTGCAATACATACAGCCATAATTAAAAGTTTAGTCTTTTATGCTTCAAATAGATAGAAAAATTAACATTCTAAACCACTTTGTTTGTAAATTTACAATTCAACTTTTTTTTTTTTTTTTTTTGTTCCATCCCGAGTTTAGGTAGTGTATCATTGGTTATATTTGGGTCACTATTCGTTGTGCACGGATCATGTGGTACGCCCTCCATGGTGGTATTTTTTAAAGGGCTCTAGCTCATATTTACGCGAGTTTCGGGAAAAACCACAGAAAACTCCGAACATCTTGGACGACGAGCTTTACTGGGTTCGAACCGAGCATCTTCCGCCTATCAGTTTCTAAAGAACTACAAAATTTCATATGCCTTATTGTTTAAAACAGTCATTTATCGTTACGTTCGTTTATAAATATTTATCGCTAAAATATATGTTTATTGAAGTTAAATACATGTTTAATTTATTTATTTCTGCATTTTTACATAAATGAATAATTCAGCATTCTAACTTTCCAATTAATATTCAAATAACTTATACGAATAATGATTAAACATTTAGTCTGAACTAATTTAACATATGCATATTCATTAGCCTGTCTTACAAGGAAATTTAGGTAATTAATGTTAGGCAATTCGTAGTATTATTTACATAAAAAGATTTTTAATTAGGTGGGCATTACATTTATTTAACATTCTTTTAATGTTTTTAAATTGTTCTATTTCCTAAAAAAAAAAAAAAAAAAAAAAAAAAAAACTTTAGAATATGTATCGGAATTCCGATTTCGTAAATAATTGTTTACCTAAATTAAACTTATAATAATTGTCTATTTTATAAAAGGTAAATTAAGAAAATTTTGTGAAGAAAACTTTGTGTAATTTTGTTGTTTTAATTAAACTGTTGTTTATGTTGCATTCTTGAAGAATATTTAAGTTAATTTATAGATTTTCAAATTTGATTATATTTAGAGCAATGTTGTTTTCATTATAACTATAAAAAAAAAAAAAAAAAAAAAAAATAGAAAAGGAAGGAAAGCCGGACTTTTATAAAATGATCAATATGATCGCACGAGGCATTTAGACGGTATCGCACTTTCAAAAATTTGAGCCCACAGGGTATAATGATAGACTCTTTCGTTGTGTCCCTGAAAAAAAAAAAAAATATATATATATATATATAACAATGCTACATTAAAGAGCTGGATATATATATATATATGTATGTGCTATATTCTCTAAAATTCATGCATTTCGTGTGATGGTGACTTACAATATGCATTTAAAATTTCAGTGTTCCTGTAAAAAAACTACGTAGGCTAGATTCCCGAAAATCAATAGAGTTCATGGCATATAACATACGTACCAACTTTCAGTTCAATCGGCCAAAGCGTTTAGACGCTATTGTGTTCACTCACATACATACATTCATTACAGTGAAAGTAGCAAAAATGAACTGAGGTTGCCTCAAATGGTATAGAAACACCAAAATCTCAACGTCAAATTTGGGAAAAAAGTTTTAAAAAGAAACAAGAAAAAAAAACAAGAAAAAAAAAAAAAAAACTTACTGCATAAAAGAATAAAATAATGTAAAATGTTTGGCTTCGCTACAAAATGAGCATTCCACAAACCAATGACCGTCCATGGGTTAAAAAGGTTATGGTAATTTAATTGTTTGTTTTTTTTATCCTCAAAATAATGCACCAAAGACTTTTGTAACCGAAAGCAAAAAACAAATCTATACAAAATTTTCTACTAAGCTAAAATTACTAAAATTTTATTGTGTTTAAATACTACTTCAATAGTACTGATTTGAAATATTAATTAAAATAATAAAGCATGAAACAAATTCATCATTTTATTATTTATATAAATGCATTTAAGAACTTTAACATTTCCATTTCACTGAATAATAATAATAATAATAAGTGGATCCGCAACAAACCAATGACCGTCCATGGGTTAAAAAGGTTATGGTAATTTAATTGCTTTTTTTATCCTCAAAATAATGCACCAAAGACTTTTGTAACCGAAAAAAAAACAAATCTATACAAAATTTTCTACTAAGTTAAAATTACTAAAATTTTATTGTGTTTAAATACTACTTCAATAGTACTGATTTGAAATATTAATTAAAATAATAAAGCATGAAACAAATTCATCATTTTATTATTTATATAAATGCATTTAAGAACTTTAACATTTCCATTTCACTGAATAATAATAATAATAATAACTAGTGGATCCGCAGATCAGGAGCCTCAACGTCCTATTTGCATCAGACATTATTCAATAGGCTATTTTTATTTATTCCTTATTACATAATAGTATATATTGATTCGATCGACTTGTTACCATAATCAGTTACATTCCTGAGGGGGGCTACTGCCCCCCTCAACCTCCCGCTCTATCTCTCTTTGTATACCTATTTGAATATCATATAAAGTGTTACAGAATTGTAAATAATTTATTTTTGCATAATTTCTTTCAAAGAGGTTTAGTAAGTTGATAAAATGCTAATTTTGTGCATTTCTAGTCGTTTTAGCGTTAAAATAGCCTAATTTTCCTTTGAAAACGCATCAAAAAGGTCCAATAAGGGAAGAAATGGATTTGGCGCCAAATTTGGCGACTGTTTCCCTCCTTGGCGATTTTTTTGGCGACTTTGGCGAAAAAATCTTTATTAGAGTTATACCAAATATGGAAGCTCTAATCTCATTGGCTGATGTGATACGAGAATATTCCAGAACAGTCTGTGTTCGATAGAAAAGTATAAAAGGAGCATTATTTTCGCCAAAGCGGTCAGTCTCAGATCTGTGTCAGTTTCGTCAAATGCTTGCTTTGCTTTGAGCTTCTTTGGATGAGACTTGCTTTATGTGTTATTGCTAAACAGTTTGTACTGTTGTTTCGCTGTTTACGGCTGTTGTTTTAGCTCTCTTTACTGGTTGAATTGAAGCTGATACATGGTTTATAGACCTGCATTTTTCTGGAAATTTCTGTGAATAAATCACTGAATTTTTGCATGTTTCGCCATTCATTCTCGGACAGCTTACGAACCCCCATGTTCGCAACAATATACATTGTTGATAAACGACAGTCTTGTATTATTTCCCTGAAATTCATAAATACCAAATTTCATACCAAAAAAATTGCATAGCATATCAGAAACATTTTGCGTAACCTTTAATCTAATTTCCAATTCTATGCCCACAATTTTCAACAGGAAAACATGCTTCTACAATTCTCATAAAATTTCATTATTTTTGATGGAGTGTAACAATGTTAAAATAAACTTTTAAAAAATACCGACTATAGACCGTAATAGTACGAAATTCTTTTATGTATACTGGAAAAGTAGCCACAGTCATTATAAACGCCAATAATAGGAATAAACCTAATTAATTATAGCTCATTATTTTTTCAAACTAATTTGACATCATTTGGATGATTATAGTACATACTCGTAATTATTTTGTGTGGTCCCATAAATTATTTAGTTTATACATAAACTTTTTTAAGAGTAAACGTGATTTCAAGCATATTTATGATGTATGTTAATTTTATTAAGTTCAATTCAGCATAAACACATTAATTGTGCGCGCTTAAATAAAAATTTGTCCATACTCTCTAATGTTACGAAATTCTTTCTTGTGTCTCTGTAAACAAACCATAAACACTGTATACACCAGTAAAAAATATTCAGCTTATAATACGTTTAAAATTAACCCCTTCCACTCCAGGGACGTACGTGCGTACGTCCTAGTGTTAATGGCCATTAATACCATGGATGTACGTGCATACGTCCAAAGAAAGTATACGATACAATAAGCCCAACGTTGTAGTGGTATCAGAGAGAGTTATTTTATTTGTCATATGGTATTTTGAAATTGTATTTTCATTACTGAAAACTATATGGCGTTAGTAGTCTCGGTGACCTATTAGTTTTGGCTACGCCAGTTGTTTCGTGTTTCTCGCGGCTGCGGTTGGTGTAATTTTCGTTCCTCGATTTTGTGTGTTTTGCCGGTGTTTGAAACTGTGAATAATGGCTGATTCTAGTGATTCGGATAGAGATTATATCCCCGATTATGACGAACTTGATGATTCTAATGATGACTTTACAACAAGTGAAGACGGCGAAAGAGATGACAATGATGATGAACCACTTACAGCAAGTGACTGGAAATTTATGTCGGATCCTTTTGCCGATGCACGTCCTGAGCAACTACCTGAACTTAAAAGGGACTTCACAACAAAATTCACATTGTTACTTCTTTATGTATTGCATTATTTCAAAATTATAATCTGGTATTTCTCATATTTACACTACAGCTAGCCTGGAGCGGAAGGGGTTAATAATTGTTCCAAATTTAACATCGTTTGGATGACTACGTGATATTATCAAAACACTTTTGTAACGTCCTGTACATTAATTAGAAAGCTTAAGAGCACATATTTTCTTCAAACAACATAAGTTTATGCATCATACTCACGTATGCTAGTTTCATTTTCTTCATTGCAAAGTAATGATATTAAAATGCGTTTAAACGAAATTCACCCCATACGCCGTAATGTTAAGAATTTTGGCTTGTACCTGTACACAGTTTATAAAAAATTTAGCAAAAAAAATTATACAGCTACTTATATGCAAAGCTGGAACGTGTGCGGCAATTTGTAAGTTAATCGAAGGACTTTTGCGGCCGCTATTGCGGTACATACAAATTCTTTCCATAGGCCGTAAAGATAAGAAAAACTTTGGCGTGTCCCTGTACACGAACGACAAATGGAATTCACAGCTAACACTATACATCTAATTCCGTTGGGCTCATGAATGTTTGTACAAAATTGCAAGTCAATAGTGTTACTTTAGGGGCCGCTATCGCGGTACATACAAATTCTTCCCATAGGCCGTAATGATAAAAAAAAAACATTGGCGTGTCCCTGTACACGAATTACAAATGGAATGCACACCCAAAACTATACAGCTAATTTCGTGGGGATCATGGACATGTGTACAAAATTTCAAGTCAATAGCGTGATTTTTGCGGCCGCTATCGCACGACAGACAGACAGACGGACAGACGGAACCCAAAATCCTTTTGAGTCTCTCCATTGACGTTTCGGCAAAAATTGAAAGTCAATAGCTTGATTTTTGCGATGGCTATTGCGTTACATACAGATTCTTCCCATAGGATGTAATAATGGAAAATCTTTGGCGTGTCCCTGTACACGAACTATAAACGCAATACACACCTAAAACTATACAGCTGATTCCGTTGGGCTCATGAACATGTGTACCAAATTGCAAGTCAATAGCGTGATTTTTGTGGCCGCTATCGCGGTCTTTACAAGTTCCTCCCATAGGCCGTAATGATAAGAAAAACTTTGGCGTGTCCCTGTAGACGAATTACAAAAGGAATACACACCCAAAACTATACAGCTGATTCCGTTGGGCTCATGAACATGTGTACCAAATTGCAAGTCAATAGCGTGATTTTTGTGGCCGCTATCGCGGTACATACAAATTCCTCCCGTAGGCCGTAATGATAAGAAAAACTTTGGCGTGTCCTTGTACACGAATTACAAATGGAATACACACCCAAAACTATACAGCTGAATTCTTGGGGCACATGAACAAGTGTACCATATTACAAGTCAATAGCGTGATTTTTGTGGCTGCTATCGCGATACATACAAATTTCTCCCATAGGCCGTAATGATAAGAAAAATTTTGGCGTGTCCCTGTATACGAACTACAAATGGAATACATACCAAAAACTATACAGCTGATTTCGTGGGGCTCTTGAACATGTGTACCAAATTTCATGTCAATAGCGCTACTTTTGCGGCCGCCATCGCGCGACAGACAGACACAGCCCAAAACCGTTTTGAGTCTCAACAGAGGGCCTCCACTGACGTTTCGGCAATAATAATAATAACTAGTATCGCCCAGTGGTCGAAACTCGACCATTTTTTTTTTTTTTTTTTTTTTTTTTGCAAAGCGAGGCAAAGCAAAGTTATTGCCTTGTCCTAAACGGAATGCAATTGCAACACAGCTGCGGCAATTGTTTGCCGATATTCACTCTAACTGAATCAGCAGAGTTTTACTTAATATAACTATTTCTCTCTGTAGATGTTAGCCTTTCCTGAAATGAGAGAAAATCGCAACGTGAAAACGCCCCTTGCTGTGTGATACAGCCCAGAAGCTAATAGGTACCATGTCAAACCAAGGCCCAACCAAGTATCAAATTCTGTTAAATTAATTCGATTGGTTCATAAAGTACAGTGTTTGAAAAAAAAAAAAGATATTTTTCCAAAATGGTCGAATTGAGTTCGGGAAATTTCAAAACGTGTAACTTTATCGAAAACCGAAAATCTAAAACTTTTCTGAATCTTATATTTTCTACTTATATATGCAGAGGAAAGAATAATAAATCCACATTTTAAAAAATAAAAATAAGTAGTCAATTTCACTTAATTAAAATGCAAGGAAATCTCAAAACGTGTAAATTCATCGAAAACCGGAAATTAAAAGTTTTTATGTATCTTCTACTTGCTTCTTCTACCCACAAAAGCTAGCAATAAAGACACTTTTTTAAAAAATAAGTAGCCAATTTCAGTTAATTGAAACGTAAAGAAAGCTCAAAACATGTAAATTCAGCAAAAAACGGAAATCGGAATTTTTTCCGTATCGTCTACTTATACATGCAGCAGTTAGTAACAAATCCATTTTCCTTTTACTTAGTATATTAGTTGAATATTTATTGTTTTAATATCACCCTTTGAAATGAAATGTTTATGTTTACATTCGAAACTGGAAGTTTCCCATTTTTTTTTTTTTTTTTTTTTTTTTTTCTGGAGTTTTGTGATTTTAAATTAAAATTTTATCAATTTTACAGAAAAAATAACTCAATCAAACACATGTAGACAGTAACTTATATATAACTATACCCAAATATAGGAATTAAAATCGGCAGATAATTTCGTTATTTTTTAATAATTTTTTACAAAAAATCCAATGGACGCGATTAACATAGACAATTTTTTTCATGGCTCCATGGACAGACAGTGACGTCATCACTTCGCTTGCGTATAGTGATGCTACATTATACAAATTACTGTGTCTATGGTTTTATTTGAGCTTTAATTGCCAGATTTAACAACTTTCTACTTTTAGGTATTTTTTAATGTAAAGGAATACGTGTATAAAAGGGAAAAATGGGGGAAAATGCATAAAAAATAAATGTATTTTTAAATACCTTCTTGACATCGTAAGAAAATAATATTTATATTCGCACCTTCCGGCTAACCATACCTTTCGAATGATACCATTTTCAACTCTCTACTCCCATAATTAATATGTTAAAAAGGGACAACAAATTTTATGCTTGCCTATTAATATATAGATAATAAAATGAACGAAGTATACGAACTACTTAATTTCTAAAATTCAAGATCGCCATTTAGAAGGGGAAACAAAAAATAAAATAAAAATAAATAAATAAACAAACAAATTTCACAGCATGTTTCTTTTTTTAAACTTCTCAACACATTTGAAAATTATGTATGTATTCGGTTTGTATGTATGTCTGTCAGTATGCCTGCCTATGCTCTAAGTTCCATAAATAGTTAGAGAGTTCCTTAAAACTGAAATATGTTATTATGATATATGATACAACTTATATATGTTATAAGTTAATTGATATATGTCATCCCTATAGGATGTTGCAGAAAAAAAATGGAATAAATACAATCAATTAATTGGGCATAGAGGTAATCTAAAGATTTCTAAAACATTACTTACTATTTCGGAAAAAATACTTCTTTCACCCAAATTATAAGGAAATGAACATTTATTATTCAGGTGTAAACACACCCGTACAAAAAAAAAAAAAAAAAAAAGAATAAAGTATGATTACCATTAAAATGTATAGAGTCACACAAAAAAATAATTTTTCATTTTTATTAAACTTTTTTAACACTTTCTAGGAACGTTTACGAGTGATTATGAATTCAATTAGTCTATACACACATCTTCTCCAAAAGAATCCCCAGGATGTCCCGTGGATAAAAGGAAAATCCTAGAGACTTCCTCAGGGTGTTCTGTGCACAAGTATGCTATTACAGTATGCCTCCTTTTTTATTACTCCGTCTGTCTGCTGTGTGATAGCAAAGGAGATGTACATTGAAGATCAAAAGATGAAAACCAGTTGGAAAGTGTTAATAATTTATGTAAACTTCATGATTTCTTGATCGTATTTAATTAGACATGAACTTCAGATATTTTATTTCAAAATGTTCATTTTGATTCTTTTGAGAATTAAATTCCACACATGTTACAACAAGGTGATTTTTGTTTTAGATAATCCTTAAGTATGTTCTTTTAAAATTGGAAAAAGAAATCGTTTTAAGAGAAATTTCAAATTATGAAGAAAATATAGTTTGTTGATAAATCGTTAATAATAAAATATATGCAAAGGGTTATCACTTCAAGCACTGAAAATCTGCTTAATCGTTAAAATTCTTATTTAACATTTTTATAGCAACTTCTAAATTTAAAACTCAAATTATATAACTTATTCATTTAACATTATTACTAAAATAAAATAATTAATATATATATATACCTATTTTTATTATAGGTGTATTATGGACTAACAAATCTTAGTAAATAAATACAAATATTTTAAAGTTACAAGCCTATAAGGAGTTTTTCAAAAACAGTAAAGAATTATATCAAAGTTTCATTTTATATTTGAAACTGGTTGTGGCCACCATATAACTTTTTTCTATATTTTCCTCTACAAATTCCCTTAGTACAAATAATTTATTAAATTTGTTATTTAATAAAATTATCTTTCATCATGAATGCAGATGATTTTAAATTTAGGGAAGAATAACACTAAATATACAAAGAAGGTCAATTTTATACTATATATGACTTACTAAAAATAAGCATTTTTTTATGAGTCATTATTATTATTATTTTTTTTATTAAAAAATTCAATAACTTTATTTTAAAAAATTGCACATCGATGGTTTAATCATTCCTTTTAAAGATATTTATAAGCTATTATGAAAGCCATAATAATAATGAGGGGAGGGATTTAAGCAATGCTCCTACATATATAAAAAAATTTTGACAGTTGACTATTACTATATTAAAAAATTCCTTTTAATTTCATAATAATTCTTAAAATATAATTCTCTTTATGCAAATTTATAAGAAATTTTCTCCTGTACTGCTATATTAAATTTTAGAATAAAGCAGTTTGGCATCGCCATTTGTTAGACGATTTTCAAGAAAAAGTTTATAAGCCCTAATTTATTTCATGGATCAACAACATACCAATGTATGGAATTATGTGCAGTAATTCCTGAGATACAGTTGCCACAAAATTTTGTCACAAACACACACAGACAGACATTTGATAAAAATGACCAAATCATGTTCTCAACTTCTAAAAACGTGTCAATTCATCTAAAAACCGAGATCGAAAATTTGAACGAGACCAATACTTTCTTCTGATGTATATAGACGAAAATTATAAATGTTAAGTGTAATAAAAAATATGGTTTTAGTCAATTGAAAGAAATCTGCTATAAATACATGTACTTTTATTAGCAAAAATGTTTTTCCTTATTAAAAATGAATACAGTTTTCATTTTCACGTTTACGAAATTCTAAGAGAAATTTTAACATGTTTTATAATGAAATACTGTTTTAGTTAAACCTCAAAGAAGGAACTTCGTAAAAAGCATGGAGCAAAACCTCATACTGTTTAGTAAAAGAAATAAACAATAATAATTAATATATAATAATTTCGCAAAAGTATGCAATGATTAATAATACGTGACATGTCTATTTATTGTTAAAAATTCATATTATAAATAATATATGTATATATATATATATATATATATATATATATATATATATATATATATATATATATACCGGATGATCAAAAAGTCAGGACGAACTTTAAAAATGAATAATTCGAAAATGAATCAAGATACAAAGATATCGGTTTGACCCAAACGGATGGAAAAGAAACCTTGTTTTGTGTGGCAAAGAAAAAAAAATAGTCCTGTTGGAGACCAACAGATGGCGCTGTCGGATTTCTGATGTAGGATTATGCATAGCAACAAACGACATAAAAAGGAGCAACTGCAGCAGGTAATGGTAGTCGAAGCTTATATGCATAGAAATGCTGTGCATAGTTGAGAAAGCCCTTTAGTTAAACTGTATTATAAGAATTCGGAAAGTGCCACTACGGCATTGCGAACATATCGCTACATGAAGGGTAGGCGAGATAGCAAAGGACCAATAACGTCTTCTGCATTGAAGAAAATGATGAAGAAATTCTTTCTCATTCTCAGTCGCTACTTTAATCAAGTATGGCCTCCACGATCTGTTATGGACCTCCAAGAGAAAAGTTGGTAACTGCCTTGGAAGATTGAAAAATTAGTTGGTCAAATTGGAAAGATGCATTAAGAAGTTATAGATTCTGGTTAGTTTCTGACGTAGGGAAAGCCGGGTAACGATATTAAAAAGCCAGTCGTTAGGTTTATTAGGTGGGTTAAGGATACGCCAATCATGAGTTAGTGGGCATGAGAAAAAATGTCGCACCGGGTTCTCATTGCCTTCGGAAAAAATTCCCAATATGCTCTAACTCTTATTTCTATTATTTTCCTCCTTCGCCCCCCCCCTTCCGTCTATCCTAATAATTTTACAAATTCGAAAATATCCGCAATCGATTTGTAAGTATCAAAAACCTCTATGCACCAGTTTTGAACGATATATCTCTATTTTTATTTTTTGCCCCTCTGCCCCCCCCTTTCCGCCCCTTCCAATAATTTTGAAAAATCGAAAATATCTGCAATCGATTTGTATGTATCGGAAACCTCTATGTACCAATTTTGAATGATCTAACTCTATTTTATTTTATTTTTTGCCCCTCCACCCCCCCCTTTCCCGGCCCATCTAATAACTTTACACTTTCAAAAATATCCCCATTCGACTTGCAGGCCTTTAAAACCTATCTGTACCAATTTTGAACGGCCTAACTGTATTTCTATTTGTTTTTGCCCATAGCCCCTCCTTACAGCCCCACCCCCTTCCAGCCCCTCCTAATAATTTTACAAATTCGAAAATATCCGCAATCGATTTGTAGGTATCGAAAACCTATATATACCAAATTTGAACGATCTAACTCTACTTTTATTTTTTGCCCCCCTCTCCCTTCCCCCCCGTTCCTGCCCCTCCTAATAACTTTTCACAATCGGAAATATCCTCATTCGACTTGCAGGCCTCTAAAACGTATCTGTACCAATTTTGAACACCCTAACTGCATTTCTATTTGTTTTTGCCCCATAGCCCCCCTGCTGCCCCACCTGGAGGCTGAATTTCTAAAATTCCAGAAATTGGTTTTTATATATTTGCATTATCTATATTTTAGAGCAAAACTTTCAGGTATATCCATTTTTTTTTTTTTTTGGAGATTTATAGGACTATGCGAAATCACCTTTTACGCATGTGAAATCACGTTTTGCCCCCCCCCCCCCCCGGCCCCCCTTGGGTACCGAATTTCGAAAATTCCAGAAATTGGTTTTTTGACATTTATATTAGCTATATTTTAAAGCAATAATCTTACGAATATCTGTTTTTTTGTTTGAGTATATGAAGGATTTTTTGAATTCACGTTTTTACCCCCTCCTCCCCCCATTGGGGGGCGAATTTTGTAAAATCGCTTCTCAGTGGATGCCTACGTCATAGAAAGAACATTGTCACAAAATTTCATGCTTCTAGGTCCAGGGGTTTGGTCTGGGCGATGATAGATCACCCCCTCACTCAGTCAGTCAGTCAGGAAGTACCCTTTTATATATATATATATACATATATATACATACATAATAGTAATAAGCAAGCAGGAAGTACTTTTACATATGACGCATTGCTTCCGTCCTCATTTCTGGGAGTGTAAAATTTTTGTATGGGATCTATAAAAATAATTTATTAATAATTTTAAAACGAATGTTTCACCCATATATTTAAGATAATGTTAAACAAACTTACTATTTTTTTTTTCATTTATAACCAGGAAAAAAAAAAAAAAAAAAAAAAAGATAATTATTTTCTCAAATACTATATGTCTATAGACACTTAAAATTGACTTTTCTTCTGACATTTAGAACTATATTACTTTCAGAGAAAAATCGCCTATATCATCACAGAAAATAATTTTAATAATTTAATTAAATAATTTCTATTAAGTAAATTTTTACAAGAAAACACGGAATAAAGTATTTAAATGGCCTTAACATGCTAATATTTATTTAATATTTCTTTTTAACATTCATTGTTGAATACCAATAAAAAAGGAAGTTTCGTATTATATTTATAATTAAATAATATCCTATTTAGCTATTATGAAAGAAATTATATATAGACATTTTTTTTTTCTTCATTATAAGACCACATTCCCCTTTCTTTAGGTGAGAAAAATGGCAGCATCAAAATTTTTAATCCGTAAAAACGTTAGTTTCCTGAAAATGCTCATTAGGAAAACATTCTTAATAAAAACAGAGATTTGTTCTAGTAACTTTCGATACAAAGTAATGAATGTGATACATTTATTTGAAAGACAGATATTTAAAAGAAAATCCCTTTCATTTTCAGAAACTAAAGCAATTAGAAATTTTTGTATTCCGCAAGTTATTGCGAAATGTGAAAGTGAATATTTTTTTCAGAATATAATAAATGTTTTATTTTAAAGAAAATGGTCTATAATGCAAACCAATGAGAAAAGTAATATACATATATTAATATTAACCAGATATAATTTGCTATATTTTTTGCAAGATATTTCTTATTTAAATATGACAAATCTAGTATAGTTCACTTTATAAATATTAAACGGAAATATGAACTTTTATGCGAAATATACTTTTGTGGTATCTTTAAAAATGCTAAGCCACCTTTAAACACGATTTATTCAACTATCTAAACAAGGGGCAAGATAAATTAACGCTTATCTGATTAAGATAGATGAGTTATCGATCCAAAAAAATCTCAGAAATCCTTAAAATCTATTAATATAATTTGCAAGTGAGATGACGATACCGGTTCATACTCATCTTCTAGAAAAACTGTTGTCCTAGACATCGGAAAAGCAAACTTATCGCAGCTATATTTATGCCTAAGTACTCCCATGCTGTTTATTCAACTTACTGAAAGATACACAAAATATGTTATGTATCACAATTATTCTTAAAAACCTACAAACACTATCCAATTGCAACGTTCACGGAGAAAAAAGTCTGTAACTGACATCTAGAATCTAAGTTGTGGCTCTAGCAAAAATAGTTCCATGTCATCCTTACAAATTCTAGTCCCCTTGGAAAGCGATTTCTAGAAGCCCCTACTAGAAATCTAGAGCGTTTGCCTATATTCTCGAGGGCAAAGTTATTTAAAAATCTCTGCAAATAAATGAGACTACAAGAGGCGGATTTAAGGAACTATAATCTTGGTTTATTACCCAATTCTAGAAAATCAAGCGAGAATTTCTCGCAATACAAAGGGCTCAGAATATTTAGAGTATTCAGAATATTGTTTCACCATCTAGAAATATGTAAACTAGAAATTCTCGATCATTTCGTCGATTCAGTTTATTGGCGTGCCTTACGCGCATAGCTAGGAAATCTATATTTCTAGTTAAGGGATTTAGAGAATGGCCACTTATTCATCATAGAGGAAGGCGTTATGTATATTTTTTTCTCATTGTTTAAAGCTCTAAACTAAATATAACGGATCACCGGCCATTATAAACAACTTAATAACAGATCAAAACAAACCAAAACAGTTGCTATTCAGAAAATACAAATTCCAAATGGACGACTCTTTAATTCCGAATGAACGACTCTTTGAGCGTTTTATTAAAAAACTCTTAAAATATTTGTAAAAGCATATTAAAGCCTTAAAACTCTCGATATACTTGTGAAATTAAAACATTTAAATATTTTTTTAACAAGCTTCATTGTTTGTTTACATTTATAATAAAGTACGATGGCGACATACATACGCAAATATCTACATAGGAATACATAATACATATAGGACTATTTTTCTATGAACTAAACTAGCGTTAATAATTTTAATAATTTATCTTCATTGAATTTCATGAGTATTCTTCATCATTTATATGAATCATTTATATGAATCATTCATATGAATCATTCATATGAATAATGAATCATTTCAATGGTTCACATAATGTTATAGTTTCTTTTTGCAGACGGTTTTGACTGTTTTTAAATCCTTTTTTTTTTTACCTTTTTACTATGGAAATGATTCACATTCTTTTCTTTTAGTCAGAAGAAAAAATATTTTTCAATGCACAATTCCCATGATCACGTGTTACCAGAAAATGCAGATATTTTGATAAAAGTTTATGCTTTTTGACACGAGGTTTAATTTTAAAAGAAAAACAAGGCCGACATTTTTGTCAACCAGCAGATTTTTTTTTTTTTTTTTTTTTGTCATTCATATTTATTGATAGGATAGAATTTTTTCAATCTCAGAACGAAAATTATAAAATACCGCAACGCATTTGATGCTGTCATCTGTAAACAAAAATTTGAAATAGATTTAAATGGTCACGCCGTGATCGTCATCATCTAAACATAGTTTTCAAGATTTATTGTTCACATTCCGTCATTTTTGAATTGGTTATATAAAAGTATCATAATGAAACGTAACCTACGTCTCGTTACTGATTTACCTCTCTTATCAGTACCAGGCGTCACTCTGCGGTGCCTATGTTTAAGAGAGAACCACGTGACACGACATTTTATCCAACATGGCATCTTAACTCAAATTAACCTAATAAATATCCAAACATGTGTTTTGTAGCTTACTTATTTATTAATAAATATAGTGGCCCATTTAATTTTAAACAAGTAAATAAAACATGAAAAACTAGGAAGTGGAAGCGTTCATTGAATAGTAGTTATTTAATAAAAACGTTTTCCTTGCTATTAGGATATAACATTAATAAAAGACAGAAATGACAATTTTCTTTTGTGAAAGTACAATAAAATAATTGTTTAGAAACTGTAAGTTAGACACCTTTAAATATAGAAAATAATTATAATTAAATAATGTGTTATATATAATTAAAATATTTATACATTAAAAAATTTATTTGTATAGTTCATATGTTTATCTATCTGAAAACAATAACTAACTGTAAAAATAAATAGAAACAATGCATAATTTTTCAAAGTCTAAAAGAAAATGTTTACAAATGAAACAAGAAAAATAAAAAGGCATTCTAAGATGGATATTTATTGTTATTTTACTTTTAATGAGTTCAGAAAATTATTACGACAACACCTTAGGGGTGTTATTCTTAAAACAAAACGTTTTTATCTTCTTAGAATTCATATATATATATATAAAGTTTAAATGAAAATAATTTAAAGTAAAATTTGTATATAATTTGCTATTGTGCTCTGTTAAAATAATAATAATAATAGCAATATATATATATATATATATATATATATGTGTGTGTGTGTGTGAGTGTGTGTATGTGTCATTATTTTTAGAAATTCGCCAAAGTTGAATTAATCGTTTTTTAATTTTATTACTAACATTTCTGAGAGAAAAAAAAATAAATAAAACTTAAACATACTTTAACAGAAAAAGCAAATGATATGTCAGAGAAAATTGTTTATGCATAATTATTTTAGCATTGCTTTACAAAAAAAGAAGAAAGAAAAAAGAAAGAAAGAAAAAGGAAAGTCATATATGGAATTTGCTTAGTTTCCGATCGCATATTTAATGGTATCTAAAGTTTCGTAACAAATTCTACTACAAGGCATACTCCATTTATGATAAGAGAAATGAATTGGCAACAGCTCGACACTGTCGCAGACCGAAATATTCCATTTAATAGATTACCATCTATCTTCAAATTGCCGCTAATGTGAAATTTCACTTCATTCTTTCATGGTAAAGAAGTCTTAAATTTTGAAAGACTTACGAAGTTTTAATATTAAAATATTCATAGTCGATGATGTTCCAGCCAGGAAAATAAGTAATGTTTTAAAATTGGTCTGATATGTGTACGTTAAAAATGTTCCTCATAATATGTGTTTATTAAAACCTGGTTTAACAATTTTGTGATGAAACACTCTTTTTAAAGCAAGTTTAAGCGAACTTTTGCCTTGTTTTCCGATGTTAAAAAAATTGTAAATTACGAATAGCTTAGGAAATTTTCAAACTGGAATGATTCAAATGAATAAGGATCTCGTAAGTGTGATAAGCGATATTTTAAAACTAGTCCGATCTTTTTACGATTATTTGTTGTTAAAATATAATATGAACTCATAAACTAACTTACTAAAAAATTGACCCACTTACAAACGAATCCACTAACACTTCAACAAACTGAACCACTAATACACTAAGAAACTGAAACCTTACAGACGAACACATAACAATTTTTTGATTTTCCGATTCTTCAAACTCAAAACGCGTAAAAAACTTTTTTAAAAAAAGTTTTTTTTTTTAACTTTTTTTTGAGATGTGATACCATTCTTGCTGATCCTTACGAAAAATAACATCCTAAATCCGAATATGAGTCCCATTTTGCCCAGTCATCCACAGTGTTCTAAATACATCACCCCCGTCCTCAATTTCTTTCCCTCTTCGATAATTTTATGACCATGAATTTGATTTGAAGAATGAAAAAAATCTATTTAATACCTAAAAACAAAAAAATATATAAAGTTTAAAAAATAATATTAATAACATATTAATGTATATATATATATATAGTATTGGGCCCTTGCTTCCTGAAACCGCTGATTCCAAACCTGCCGAGTTTCCCTTTACTGCTGAGGGAGAGTGCGGAATCTGAGCGAAAGAACGTAGCTGTGACGTGAGATAGACGCCATTTCCGGAACACACATTTCCATCGATGGGAGCGGAGAGCTTTCGCCGAAAAGAGTAGACGACGGTTGACTTTTAAGACGTATAGACGCATAGATTTTCTTATGTGGACGACGAAAGTCCACTGGAATGAGGATCTGTACGAGGCTGTGTATTTCTGAGTGAAATCAGAAGAAAACTGTGTAATCCTTTTTTTTTTTTGATAAAAACTGAGAACTTTGATTATTTAGATATGACTGTTCCAAGTGGCCGTTCAATACTAATTTAAATTATAATCTTGTAAATATTTGTATAAAGCAATTTAATTTTCTATTAAATTTTAAATGATTAATAATTAAGTGAATTATTAGTTTTCTGTTTTAAAGCCCACACAAGTAGGCCATCCCACAAGTCAGAAGTGGGATGGAACGTCAATTTTGATTTAACGTAAATTTTAATGGAACGTTGAAAAAAGAACTTTTTTTTTTTTTTTTTTTTAATTCGTCGAACTTTTAAAATATAGACTGAAATTTAATTTAAATAAACATTTAATAGACTATTTTAAAACTGTGATTGAACTAACTGTGTTTCTACAAATGAGTGCCGAATTATTTATGGTATGCCATCCGACAACTATGTGGATTAAATCAAAATTACAAGCTGGATAAGTGACAGGTCACACTAAGCAACGAAGTATCTGTGGATTCTGCGGAACAGCTACGAATCGTCTAGACAGAGGGTTGAACAAGAAATCTGCACCTGCTGTTATTTCTGTTCTTCTAAGGTACGTGAACTTTTGTTTTGTTGCATGATGGTCTCATTAGGGGACATTCCTAAAATTGGTGTTGCACTAGGGATGGAGAAGTATAATAAAATTAAAATTCTGCATCGGTTTCTCTTTAATGACGAAGGTGATCGAAAAAACAGCTGCAGAATAAAAAAATTCTCCGGATTTGAGTTTGTCGTTGATGATGAAAATTATATTAAAAAACAGAAGTTTATAGACGATAATTTTTCACTAAATGAATTAGTCATAATCAGTAATATATTAAATGTCCCTTTTGGTGGAACTAAAGAAGAATTAAGAGACAGGTTACTATTGAAGTTATGTGACATAGAATTATTAAAATAGGAAAATTTTGAGAATGATTCGGATGATGATAATTCTGAGAATGAATCTAGCAGTGATAATAACGTCACGAAAACTGACTCCTCAGTGCAATGCCATAATGATAATGATAATGATAGTGATAATGATTATGATTATGATAAAGCTAAAAAAAGTAACATTCATTGTCAAAATAGTAAGAATTCTGGAACACATGGTGCAGTTATATCCTTTAATGACTTTGAAAATAATATCTCAAAATTTAGCGGTGAGCCGCATGAAAATATAATTGAGTGGTTCACTGAATTTGAAGAGATATCTAATATGTTTAATCTTAATGAACTACAAAAAATTATTTTTTGTAAACGATCTTTGAGCGGAAACGCTCTGTTATTCATTAAACCTGAGAAAGCGCTATTAACGTACAAAAAATAAAAAAAAGCGCTCATTGAAGAATTCAAAATTGAAATTAATTCCGCCTCATTGCATGATATATTAAGTAAAAGGAAAATAAGAGGCAGTGAGTCTGTTACCGAATATTTCTTTAAAATTCGAGAGTTATGTAAAAACGGGCACATTGATGATGTCTCAATAATGCACTATGTGATCCAAGGAATTAATGGCAGATCTGAGAACAAGGTTATTTTATATGGTGCTAGAAACTTGCATGATTTCAAAGAGAAAATAAAATTGTATGAAATATTTAAGAGAGATAGTGATAAAAATAAATTTAGATTTGATAAAGTAGATAATGCAAAACTGAAACCCGTAAGATATAATGTATTTGAAAAATTTAGTCCTAAGAGTGAAGTAAACAAACTTTGTTATAACTGTGGCGATGAAAACCATTTGTCTAGAGACTGCCCTCATAGAATGAAAGGTTTTAAATGTTTTTCATGTAAACAATTTGCGCATAAGAGATTGGAATGTCCGGGTTCAAAATCCGAAGTTGAGGCATTCTGCATTGGCGTAAATCAAAACATGACTAAAACTATACAAATTAACAATGTAAATTTTACTGGAATTATTGATACAGGAAGTGAAGCAACACTGTTGCGCAAGAATGCGTTTAACAAATTGGATGTTAATAGAATAAATCCTATGAGTACTACTTTGAAGGGGATCAGGAAAAGTTCCATAAAGCCGTTAGGCTCATTTGATGCTGATTTAAAAGTTGATAATTTTGAAAGTAAAACTAATATTTATGTTGTAAACAATGATGTAATACCATATGACATAATCATCGGAATGAATGTGTTAATGTTAAGTGAGACGACGATAAATGAAAAAGGTATTTTTATAAAAAATAAATCTAGTTCACTTGAGGTAAACTTGGTAACAGTTCTTCCAGTAAATGCATATAAAAACGAAATTAAGACGAATGTTACTATTGATGCTCCCATTAACTGTATAAATAAAATTTCTGAGAGATCCCCAGAAATAAATGAAACATTAATTAGTGTCGGAAAATGTAAAAATAATACCCCTCAACCTGTTATATTGTCTAAATATCATTAGAATCGTCCGAAAAAGCCGTAAGTGAAAACAATGACGGCGACGAGAATGACGAAAGTGATGACGATAAGAAGATGCTTTTAAAGGACGATAATAGTGTAGATGATGACAGTGAGGAAGAGGAGGAGCCTCGACGAAAGAAACAAAGTCAGACGAATATTTCCCAAATAAAATCACAAAATCAAGAAAACACTTCTTCGAAGAAAGACGAGAAACGAATCCTACTTGAAAAGATTTCGCAGTTAGCCGAAGAACTGAAAGAGTTGAAGGAAACAGTTGAAGAAAATTCCAAACTCCTTAAAAGAAAGAAATTGAGAAAAAAGCCATTGACGATAGATTCCATTGATTGTAAAAGACAGAATTTCCCAAAAGAAGAGACTGCCGGTATAAAGTTGAGAAAATTGTTTATTCCATCACTTCCATTGAAGACTACAATTAGCGAAATAGCTGCATTATTTCCCAAAGCTGTGCAAATACAGTTAGAAGTTTTCCCTGCATATAAAAGTGCTACTATAGACTTTATGACCGAAGAAGATGCTGCAGAGGCTTTAGAAACAACTGAAACTAGAAATGATCAATTAGAGGTTCTCGAGTTCGAGTCCAAATTAACTTTGAGTCCCAGAGTAAAGATTTGCGTAAACATGACAAAGAACAATTTGTCAAAGATAAAGAGAAAAATAAAGCAAAATATAAATTGCGTAGACAACCACCAAAACTGTTGAAATAGGCGACCAAGTTGCCATTAAACCAAAACTGAAATACTTTTGTAACTGTAAGGCTGCGAAAATAAAAACTGAAAATATTTATGATGTGATTAGATATGGATGCCATGAAGGCCCCCGTTTCACATCCACTCATGCCAAATTCCTCAAACGAGGGATAACTTAATTAAAAAAAAAAAAAAAAAAAAAAGGAATATCAAATTTGAAAATGTACTGTAAATAAGTTTGTTATTATTTTGTGTTGCTTTTGTGTTTTTTTTTTGTTTTTGTATTTTTCAGTATGGCCGCCTGGAGGACCAGTCGACGCAGGATGGGCGCGGCTATAGTATCAGGCCCTTGCTTCCTGCAACCGCTGATTCCAAAACTGCCGAGTTTCCCTTTACTGCTGACGGAGATCGCGGAATCTGAGCGGAAGAACGTAGCTGTGACGTGAGACAGACGCCATTTCCGGAACACACATTTCCGTCGATGGGAGCGGAGAGCTTTCGCCGAAAAGAGTAGACGACGGTTGACTTTTAAGACGTATAGACGCATAGATTTTTTTTCTGTGGACGACGAAAGTCCGCTGGAATGAGGATCTGTACTAGGCTGTGTATTTCTGAGTGAAATTAGAAGTGAACTGTGTAATCCTTTTTTTTTTTTTATAAAAACTGAGAACTTTGATTATTTAGATATGACTGTTCCAAGTGGCCGTTCAATACTAATTTAAACTATAATCTTGTAAATATTTGTATAAAGCACTTTAATTTTCTATTAAATTTTAAATGATTAATAATTAAGTGAATTATTATTTTTCTGTTTTAAAGCCCACACAAGTAGGCCATCCCACATATATATAAGATATAAAATGCATAATCTCAGTGGCAAATCCCCCCATTTTTTTTTCCCTTTTCGCAATTGCCCATGTTTTAGAATTTTCCAACTCTGGAGCCCTTCAGAAGATATTTAACGGTTAAAGTAATCCTCTCCCCCTCCTAAAACTCAAACTTATAGCCATAAAATCACCGAAAAATGATAGAAATAGGGCCATTCCTAAAAACCGGTGGAATGTAGGGCAAAATAGGCGTCATAGTCTGATTTATTAGATCATTTTACATAAGAATATGCTGAAAAGGATAATTTTCATGCCTAGCAGTGTTATATAAATGTCTCATTCTCATAGTATGATGGGAAACAAATATAAAAATACGTATATCTTTTTTTATAAATTGAAATATTATGAATTGTATAGAATATTCATACTACTTCAATGGTATTTAACAGATAAAATTAAACTAATGTGAGATATAATTTAAAATATGTTGAATTAAAGTAAAGTATACTGTCTTTGAGACAAGTATAATTTAGCATGGTTTACGATATAAGAATAGATAGTGATTAATATAATATCCTAAAGCATATTTTGTATCAGAAAATTCATATTTAGTATAAAAGCATATGAAATTATAAAATGAACATACATCTAACATATTCAAAATTAGTCACGTGATCTTATACTCTTGTACAAACTTTTATATCAAAATCTATAGATCGTTTCTAAATAAAAAGAATAACAATATAAGGCAATGCGATTTTATTTTTCCCATTTCAACACTTATATGCAATTCCGAAAAGAAATAAATTCAAAATTATGAGCATCCCTAGAAAAATTGCCTGCAGGAATTTAACTCCTTTGATTTTCCGTTTTACATTTTTAACTTTTTTTCAATTTCAATACCTGATTTCAGCACAACTTAATCCGGATGCTCTGATAGTGAAACTGAAAACATTTTTTTAAAGAACTCATTTTTTGATGAAATTTTGTTTTCCTTTTTAAACGATTGCAGCAATATTTTTTTTTTATTTTTTTCTGCCATCTTGTATTTTTAAATAGCAGATTTTTTTTTTTTTTTTTCGTTAGAAGTATTAATTATATATTTGTTTTAATTACATTTATGTCTTAATAAAAATAAAAAATAAATACAAAAAACACATAATAAGGTAATTAATTAAATAATGAATCAATAATAATAATAAAAAAAAAAAAAACTTTATCCGTACAGGTATAAAAGAAAAATCTTTTAGTCAATGTTTATATCATATACTATAAATATGGATGTTTAATACACATACATGCACACACACGCATATATATGTATACATATATTGTTATTTATTTTAGTCCCAAACAAATAAAATAATAATGAAAATTGTCCAAAATTCCTATATTTCAAATTGTTCAACATCGTTAAATCTGGTTGTCAAACTTTTCGTCAAAGTTAAAAAATATAAATAAATAAATCATACTTTATTTATTGGTATTTCAGTTTTTATAATGCATGCTGTTTTAAGTAGAAATCCAAACCATTATGAGCACCTGCGCCTGAATCGGTGTTCAGTTACGTCACAATCTAACTGGAGGCCACAGCTCTACATCAACCATATTTTAGTTTTCGTCTATATTCAATAAAAGAAGATATTTGTTTTCGACTTGTAGTTTTCGATGGATTTACACGTTTCGAGAAGTCCAGAAACTGAACAATGAAAAATATATATCAGTTTGTCTGCGGCAAATGATTTTATGGCAGTTTTAGATCCAGAAACAATATCCCGAATTTAATACGAATTTAAATGTAGTTGAAACTTGAAGTATGTTAGCGCTTATGAAATATTTGCGAAAATAGCCTAACAAGTAGCACTGTAATTTTTTTTTTCCTTTTCTTTTTCTTTTTCTTTTTCTTCTTCTTCTTTTTTTTTTTTTTTTTTTTTTTTTTTTTTGCGTAAGACTATAGAAAAAAATTCCATATAAATTTGCACAACAACAATTATTTATGACAAAGTATTACGGAATAAAAAAATAAATATTTATAATATTAATAGTTGTCTAGAAAACATTTTTACTTGGATTCTAAAAAAAAAAAAATGATTTACGGTTTTCGACGGATTTACACGTTTTGAGAGGTCTAGAATACGGTTTGATCATTTTTAGCGTCGAATTGTATGTAAATTTATATGCAGATGCACCTTGACCTTAGTTAGTGACTACCAAATTTTGGTGTCTACCGCTCAACAGGTAGCGCTGCTATACAGCGATTTCTGCATGTTAACTGGAGGCTATATATTAGGTACCATTACATACTAGTGGATCTGCAGATCAGGAGCCTCAACGTCCTATTTGCATCAGACATTTTTCAATAGGTCATTTTTATTTATTCCTTATTATATAATAGTATATATTGATTCGATCGACTTATTACCATAATCAGATACATTCCTGAGGGGGGCTGCCGCCCCCCTCAACCCCCTGCTGTATCTCTCTTTGTATACCTATTTGTATATCATATAAAGTGTTATGGAATTGTAAATAATTGCATTTATTTTTGTATAATTTTTTTCAGAGGCTTAGTAAGTCGATAAAATGCTAATTTTGTGCATTTCTAATCGGTTTAGCGTTAAAATAGCGTTAAAATAGCGTTAATTTTCCTTTAAAAACCCATTGAAAAACTCCAATAAGGGAAGAAAAGGATTTGGCGCCAAATTTGGCGACTGTTTCCCTTCTTGGCGATTTTTTGGCGACCTTGGCGAGAAAATTCTTATTAGGGATATACCAAATATGGAAGCTCTAATCTCATTGGCTGATGAGATACGAGAATTTTCCAGAACAGTCTGTGTTCGATAGAATAGTATAAAAGGAGCGTTTTTTTAGCCAAGGCGGCCAATCTCAGATCTGTGTCAGTTTCGTCAAATACTTGTTTTATGTGTTATTGATAAACAGTTTGTACTGTTGTTTTGCTGTTAACGGCTGTTGTTTAAGCTATGTTTACTGGTTGAATTAAAGCTGATATTTGGTTTACAGACCTGTATTTTTCTGGAATTTTCTATGAATAATTCACTGAATTTTTGTAAGTTTCGCCTTTCATTCTCGGACAACTTACGAACCCCCAAGTACGCAACAATATGTATTCTTAATAAACGACGGTCTTGTATTATTTCCCTGAAATTCATAAATACCAAATTTTATACAAAAAAAAATTACATAGCATATCGAAAATATTTTGCATAACCTTTAAACTAATTATCAATTCTATGCCCACAATTTTCAAATAGAAAACATGCTTTTAAAATTCTAATACAATTTTATTATATTTGATGGGGTGTAACCTTGTTAAAATACACTTTTAAGAAATATCGACTATAGACCGTAATAGTACGAAATTCCTTTATGTATGCCGGAAAAGTAGCCACAGTCATTATAAACGCTAATAATAAGAATAAACCTAATTAATTATAACTCATTAATTTTTCGAACTAATTTGACATCATTTGGATGATTACAGTACGGACTCGGAATTATTTTGTGTGGTCCCATAAATTATTTAGTCTATACATAACCATTTTTAAGAGTAAACATGATTTTAAGCAACTTTATAATGTATGTTAACTTTATTAAGTTCAATTCAGCATAAACGCATTAAAGTGCGCGCTTAAATTAAAAAAATTGTCCATAGGGTCTAATGTTGCGAAATTCTTTCGTGTGTCTTTGTAAACGAACCATAAACATTGTATACACCAGTAAAAACTATTCAGCTTATTTTGCGTTTAAAATTAATAATTGTTCCAAATTTAACATCGTTTGGATGACTAAATGACATTGTCAGAACACTTTTGTAAGGTCCTGTACATTAATTAGAAAGCTTAAGAGCACATATTTTCTTCAAACAACATAAGTTTAAGCATCTTACTCACGTGCTCTATTTCATTTTCTTCATAACAAAGTAATTATATTAAAATGCGTTTAAACGAAATTCACCCCCATACGCCTTAATGTTAAGAATTTTTGCGTGTCCCTGTACACAGTTTATAAAAAATATATCAATAAAAATTATACAGCTACTTATATGCAAAGCTGGAACGTGTGCGCCAATTTGCAAGTCAATCGAAGGATTTTATCGGTCGCTATTGCGGTACATACAAATTCTTCCCATAGGCCGTAAGGATAAGAAAAATTTTGGCGTGTCCCTGTACACGAACGACAAATGGAATACACACCTAACACTATACAGCTAATTCCGTTGGGCTCATGAATATGTGTACCAACTTGGAAGTCAATAGCGTTATTTTTGGGACCGCAATCGCGGTACATACAAATTCTTCCCATAGGCCGTAATGATAAGAAAAACTTTGGCGTGTCCCTGTGTACGAAGTAGAAATGGATTACATACCAAAAACTATACAGCTGATTTCGTGGGGCTCATGAACATGTGTAACAAATTTCAAGTCAATAGCGTGATTTTTGCGGCCGCTATCGCACGACAGACAGACAGACGAACGGACGGACCGACGGAACCCAAAATCCTTTTGAGTCTCAACAGAGGGCCTCCATTGACGTTTCGGAAAATATTGGAAGTCAATAGCTTGATTTTTGCGGTGGCTATCGCGGTACATACAGATTCTTCCCATAGGCCGTAATGATCGAACTATTTGGCGTGACCCTGTACACGAACTACAAATGGAATGCACACCTAAAACTATACAGCTGATTCCGTTGGGCGCATGAGCATGTGTACCAAATTGCAAGTCAATAGCGTGATTTTTGTGGCCGCTATCGCGGTACATACAGATTCCTCCCATAGGCCGCAATGATAAGAAAAACTTTGGCGTGTCCCTGTATACGAAGTAGAAATGGAATACATACCAAAAACTATACAGCTGATTTCGTGGGACACATGAACATGTGTATCAAATTGCAAGTCAATAGCGTGATTTTTGGGGCCGCTATCGCGATACATACAAATTCCTCCCATTGGCCGTAATGATAAGAAAAACTTTGGCGTGTCCCTGTATACGAAGTAGAAATGGAATACATACCAAAAACTATACAGCTGATTTCGTGGGGCTTATGAACATGTGTACTAAATTGCAAGTCAATAGCGTGATTTTTGTGGCCGCTATCGCGATACATACAAATTCCTCCCATTGGCCGTAATGATAAGAAAAACTTTGGCGTGTCCCTGTATACGAAGTAAAAATGGAATACATACCAAAAACTATACAGCTGATTTCGTGGGGCTCATGAACATGTGTACCAAATTTCAAGTCAATAGCGTGATTTTGCGGCCGCTATCGCACGACAGACAGACAGACGAACGGACGGACCGACGGAACCCAAAATTCTTTTGAGTCTCAACAGAGGGCCTCCATTGACGTTTCGGAAAATATTGGAAGTCAATAGCTTGATTTTTGCGGTGGCTATCGCGGTACATACAGATTCTTCCCATAGGCCGTAATGATCGAACTATTTGGCGTGACCCTGTACACGAACTACAAATGGAATGCACACCTAAAACTATCCAGCTGATTCCGTTGGGCGCATGAGCATGTGTACCAAATTGCAAGTCAATAGCGTGATTTTTGTGGCCGCTATCGCGGTACATACAGATTCCTCCCATAGGCCGCAATGATAAAAAAAACTTTGGCGTGTCCCTGTATACGAAGTAGAAATGGAATACATACCAAAAACTATACAGCTGATTTCGTGGGACACATGAACATGTGTACCAAATTGCAAGTCAATAGCGTGATTTTTGTGGCCGCTATCGCGATACATACAAATTCCTCCCATTGGCCGTAATGATAAGAAAAACTTTGGCGTGACCCTGTATACGAAGTAAAAATGGAATACATACCAAAAACTATACAGCTGATTTCGTGGGGCTCATGAACATGTGTACCAACTTTCAAGTCAATAGCGCCATTTTTGCGGCCGCTATCGCGCGACAAACAGACAGACAGACAGACACAGCCCAAAACCGTTTTGAGTCTCAACAGAGGGCCTCCACTGACGCTTCGGCAATAATGAAGCAAAACTTCATATATGAGAAGGACATTATAAAAGCAATTTAAAAGAAATCTATATCTCAGGTTCTATAGCGTATCATCAAAGAAAACTTGATATGTCATCACGCCCCTATGAGATATTATGGTGATTCAATTTGGATGCTTATCGTCCAATAAGTGGTGCTGATATACTACAAATTTCCTCGGTAACGGGAAAGCTATATCTCAACTTCTATGGCATATAAATGTACGAAACTTCATATGTGAGATAACCATTATAAAAACGCTATTTACAGATAATAAAATTCTCTTTCTTTTGATATTTAGTGCTAAGATAGTTTTTTTCTAATTTTGCTAGTTTTTGCTAGTTTTTTCTAAGATGGAAACCGTTTGCATTCGCACTTAGTGAAATTCTGTAGGAAAATATAGAAGAAAGTCTTGTGGTGAACACAACATACTAGTTTGTATATGTGGGTGCATAATTCCCCCCCCCCCATCACCTCCCATGCAAATTTTTAATATGAGTATTTTATAAATATTGCGTCAAGACCCTTGAAACGAATGGTTGAACTATATAAACTAAAGCAAAGTTCTCGAGTTTTTTATTAAAAAATTATATATAAAGAAGCGTTTTTTTTTAGATGTCGTCTGTGGAGCATGAAATTGACTTCATTTCGACATTTTATGCTATCCTTCACTGAAATGAAAAATGTCTACAATCATCCCATAAAATGAATTTAATAAATATTAATTATCATGAATGTTTTTTTTCAGAGTTAATTTGTAAAAAACATATATAAAAATATGTTTGGTGGTCGGTTGATTATTCGTTTAAAGCTGACACTACGCTACTATGCCTATAGAGAGAATGTCCTCCATGGGATCTTTCTAAGTGGTCCTAGCCAGTATTTACGCAAATTTCGGAGATATCCACTGAAAACGCAGAACGGCTTGATCGATGAACGCAACCTGCGATGGACGCCGGCACCACACTTTTACCAACTCTGAGCGCAGAAACGTTTGACCACAAGTCGAACAAATATGGTGCGTATGACGGAGATTTTTCGTCACCGCAATAACTAGGTCCATGACTGTGCGGGCCGTGTAGAAGTTGCTAAAAAATCTGTAGAGAGAAAACTTCCTTTGCAGAAAAATTAATCAGGCAGAATTAATCTAACTTGTATTTATTGAAAAAATTTACAAAAAACAATCCTCTTCAAGCATGAATTACATCTTTTTGGAAGCACAGATGCATATACCAATCTCATACGGAAATTGAGACGGGGGGAGAGGAGGAACACAACCGAAAAACGTCTTACTCTAACGACGTCAAAATCGCAAAGCTTCGCTAAATCTCTCAGTTTCCTAGAAGTTAAATTGCAACCCCAAAGATTGGCATCGTTGAAATGCAGCCAAAAGAATGCCAAACTGTTTCTTTGTTCTTCTAACATATTCATACTAAATTTTCGTATATAAAAAGTCGTTACAAATATTAAATCGATTTGACATTGAAAAGCCATGCCAAATGACCTTCAACTCCACCGTACATAAAAGAAGGCGACGCTTAGACTGTAAAACAACATTATAAATCTATTTTTAGAATTATAATGACCCTCTTGAAATAATAATAGGTTTTTAACGTAAACATACAAGGGTAATAAACATGAAATCAAATGATTATTTTATTTTATTAATAGTTGTATATGCTAGAAACAGGTTGATAACGACCTTTAAAATTACCCTCTGAAAATAAATAATTATGGCTAAATTGATTTAATCCATTCGGGGAAATGTATAAACGTACTATTTTGAGGTGTATATATATATATGTGTATTCTGCTTCCTATTTAATAATCACAACTAACTTTTCGGCCACTAGATGTATAGAAATCATGTGTATCAATTTATAAGAAGCTATCAGTCATCTTAGGACTGAGCGCAAAATAACTTAAAAAAGCTTTTTAAAAATAAATTAATTATTCATTCTCATTTGAAAATCTGGTATGATATCAGTTGATTGACATTTCTTTCAAATATTAGAAAGAAAAGTAAAATTTGAGA
>OZ005659.1:229516466-229951716 GCA_963930645.1 Salticus scenicus | reverse complement strand
TCATTATATCATTTAATTTAGAACTTATATTTTATAAATTACAAATTTGGGACAAAATGTGATATTATTCATTTAATTAAAATATATATACTGAATATATTTTAGCATTATAATAAATGTAATTCTTTTACTTTTTATTTTTTTTGTTCGTGTTGTTTTTTTCCCCGCGCTTCTCACCTATATATATGAAATCGTTTGTCTTAACTGAGTCGGTGACAAACACTTTTATAATTGGCAAGCCCAAGCCCATACATCTAGAAGCATGATATTTATTTAAACTCTCCTTTCCGTTATGCAGACACCCATCTCACTTCACAAAATTCGCCAATAAGCGGACAGGGATTATGGAACGTCATTTTACAGAAGTATGCATATCTCAATGAAAAAAAAAAAAAAAAAAAACAGATATGTGTAAGAATTTAAATCTAAATTATCTCTTTTTGGTGCGCGGGTGTTGGCGAAATGTACAAACATACACATTGACAGGATTTTGCAAATTTTCACATTTCACATCAATTGCCCATTGTGCAGAGCTAGCGCGACGTTAAATCAAAACAACTAACCAACAAAACCACTTCACCCCTGAGGGGTTGTAGTGTAACACAATTTCAATCGTATCTCTGTTCCGCATCACCTGAAGAAGGCTATTTTCGTTTGTGTGTGTTCGTTTCCGGTTCTTGATATTAATTGCACGTTATTTCATGTATTCAAAATTAAAAGTAATAGATAGGGGAGAATGCGCACGACGCGAGTGGGTACGATACCGCACGCAATGTGGACAGTACCACGGCATAGTGCAGACGTGAAAGTCAATGCCAAAAAAAAAATGAGAATCCAACCAAGGTCCCTGTCGACGCGTTTTTTCCTGAGCACGTGCTCGGTTAAGGCTATACCTCAGGTACCGAAAACCTGGACTAAATATGCTGTGGGTCGAGAAGGCCATGCTGAAGGCAGTGGGAATCACAACTATAATTTTGATCAATTTTAAGGCTTATATATATATATATATATATATAAAGAATATATTTAAATATATCGATCACAGATTCTATTAGTTTTCGAATAGAAAAGAAAATAAATAAATAAAAATAAATAAATAAAATAAAATAAAATACACACTAAAAAAAATATTTTATAGAAAACTGAGACCAATTCTTTACTGGTTTTTAATGAAAAATTATTGCATAAATTTATAGAAGAGTATTTTGTTCATATTCCTTGTAGAGCAAAATAATTTAAATCCTTTTATCTGGGAAATCAATAAATTAGACTTTAAAGCCCTTAAGTATGTATTACATTTATCACAATTAAACTTGAAAACAATCGTATTATTTAAATTTCAAAAATATTTCAACTAAGTTATATTTAATTTGATAAATATTTTATTCCCAAGAAAGTTTGTAATCGGTAAACACCGTTTGGTTCACAATTTTCAAATACTGTTTTAAGAAGATAATGATTTCAATAAGAATAAATATTAGCGCTAATATTATAAGTGGTTGACAGATGTGTAAATATACCTACACTAATTTATCCAATACTTCAGTCAACATATATCTATATAATTCACATTTCTGTTATATATATATATATATATATATATATATATATATATATATATATATATATTTACATATAATTAAAAATATATTTTTTTTAAAAAAGACGTCAACAGCAGCACTAAAAAATATAAAAAAAATATATAATTTTAAATAGAAAGTAATAAAAAATTGTAAGAGTTTTAGATAAGTGGACTTGGTTAACAAAAAGAAAAATGTTAATAAATACAGACACAACGAATTAAATTATCGAAAAATCATTTGTAAAAAAACACTTCATGTGAAAAACACACTTCCGCTTCCTCTTCAGTGGGTGGGAGCAGCGGAACAGACAACTATTAAGAAAATTAAAATGGCCCAACAGTTTTCGGAAACATGGAGAAACCAGCATACTCCAAAAAATGGATATATATATATATAAACATGTGTTTATGTATGTATACATAAATGTATCTGAATCCAAAATTTATTATTGTTATTATTATTATTTATTTATTTATTTATTTTATTTTTTGTAATTTCTCGGTCTGTCTGTGATACTGTTATCAGTGTAATTAAAAAGCATTATTAACAAATTCTATTCTAAATTCTGAAATATACAGGTATAATTGTAGTAAACTTGTTGAAACTCACTTACCAAAAACTTACTGAAATGTTTGTTAGGTCAAACATAATAAGAAAAAATATATTTCGTGATTTGGTAATTTATGTAAACTGATAAATAATAGCGTCTTCGTTGAAAATTTTTATATTTATTTATTTTAATCAATTAATCACTTTAATAATTGTAATTCTGGAAATTATATTTTAATTAGAATATTAAATTTAAGTATTTTTCCAGTTATTTATTTATTTATTATTATTATTAGCAAGCTTAAAGTAATATGAAAGTCCTAAGTGGAAATAAAATTTATTCTATAACGAACTGAAATTTAATAAAAGTAAAAATGTATTTTTCATTTCATATATATTTTTTTTTTCTTTGCAAGTCGTTTATTTATGTTATTTGTAATTATAAAAATCTCACAAAAAAAAATAAATAAAGAAGATGAATTGAAATCGGTCACAAGCCTCAGTATTTTAGCCCCCTCCCTCTCCCCCCCGCGAAATGGGGAAATTTACAAAATTCCTTAAGAGTGCTTGTTGAATATACATTTCTAACCCACACATCAAAAATATCACATTCTTGAGTTATTTTAAAGCAGAGCTACTATAGGAAACGTGTTTTTTATCCCCCCCCCCTCCTGACGACAAAGGACGAGAGGGAGACACTTTACATAGTGTATGTTGTGTGCACATAACACATACAAATACCAAAAAAGTTGTCGTCCTGCGATAATTTGAGACAGAGTTACAGTTGAAAATCCAATATTTGCTCCCTACCCTTCCGTGTCAGTTCTTGTGTTATTCAGATAACCAACTTACACATCAAAATTCGTGAATGTAGATCCTATAGATGATCCAGGACAAATTTAGCGTGAAAAGGTGGCTCTCCAATCTACCTCGTTTTAAATCTCCCCCCCCCCCAAAAAAAAAGTAGTTTTTAGAAATGCACTTCAGAAGACGAACGGCCAATTTCGACTTCTATGTGCCGTTTTCGGGAGAGTTCTCCGGTACAGTCCGGATTTACAAATCTACTCCCCCCCCCCCCCAAAAAAAAAAAAAACTTCCCTCCCTTTACTCTAAAATATTACTTTTTTTTTTTTTTTTTTTTTTTTTTTTTTGTAGTTGAGTCTAGTTTGTCCATGTGCAATTTCTTCACCGTGAAGCAATTTGACGCTGAGTTATGATCTCAAATGTGATTTTGTCGGCTGCCCCGTAGGGAAAAGAGGGGAATTTTGCAAAACCCTGTCTTAAGATGTGTAAGGGCTCTAGAACCAACCTTCACTCCAAAATTCATAACCAGGCCCACACATAATCACAACAACAGTTCTCACTCGGTGGTGGACGTACGCCTTTACATGCATAGAAGGATTATGTAAATCACGTTTTGCCCCCGCCCTTCCCTTGGGATCAAATTTCTAAAATTTATGAAATTGGTTTTTAGGCATTTGCGTTTGCAATATTTAAAAGCACACCATACACTACTTGATCTACGATCTGTCCTAATATCGAGTCAGTGACATTCGTAGATTTTTTATGTGTTTATTTGTCAGTCAGTGTGTGTGTGTAAGTAGTCCCACATGCATATATAGTTAAACAAATAAATGTTCATTAAAAGCTATATACCAATATATTTTATTTCAAAAATGTTGTGCAATAACATGCTATATTTAATTCCTATGTTCATTAAAAAAATTTAATTGTAATTATTTTTATATCTCTGTTAAATGTGTAATACTGTCTAATACGTCGATACTATAAGTCGAAATTTACTTTCAGTATTAAAGAAATTACAATAGGTAGAAATGTAGCAAAGAAATTTTATAAAAAATTGCTGATGTATATTCACAAATTTAAACAGTATTATACATTTTTTATGTAATTTTTATATTCGTTTTCAATTATTTTTATTAATAATTGAATATAACTGATACAAGAAATGTTCACAAAGTTTATTCTGAAATATTTCTACAAGTAACTTTCGTGAAAAATGTTACGTGCAATTAAAAACTCAAAATTTCAGATTCTTTAACAAAAAGTTTTTTTTTTTTTCCTTTTCTTTAAGAGGTAGGACCTTCAACATAACTTTCATAATAATAATAATAAAAAGTATTTCTCATTTCCTGCAAAGACACTAGATGTTCATTAAGAAACAACTCTTTGGAAAATAAAAATTTCATTCTTGTATCCTCCAATAGAAAATAATGAATAAGATTTATTAATTTGAAAATATAAAAAGATTTTCATCTCACTTCGAAAAGTATGAATTACATTTTTATATTTCTGCTCGAAAAGGCTAAAACGATTATAGCGTCTTTGTTCTTTGACAAATAATTATGAAAAATCAGAAATATGTATTTTTAGGAAAATCACAATACATTTTGATGAGAGAATACTTAATAATCAAGAAATGCATTAACATTCTTATAATACTAGAAACTATACATAAAATTGTTTTTAACATTTTCTAAGTAAGTTGAAAAATGTTTGTAACTTCGGTTTACATGTTCGGGTGCCTGTTTGTGCAATATCTTGGAAATAGTATATGTTACTTATTTTCTCTATACTATGTTTTACATTGAAAATAGAGGCTTACCAGGGCCTAGGGTTTCTGATTTCAAAGCTGGTAGACTTAAGGTGCCGGGTTCAATCTCAGGTTGCGCATTTCGGTCTAGCCATTCAGAGTTTTCTTTGTTTTCTCAAGCACTTGCGTAAATAAGGTCTAAGATCACTTTGGAAGACCCTCCACGAAGGGCCCTCACCCTCAAGCCTAAGACCCTAGTGCAGTCAATAGTCTTTATTTCCTTCAACCCATTGAAAATTATATAAATAGCCCTGATAGTTTGTGTAGAAAAAGACACAAAATGATTTATACGCGTTACGGTCTATTAGAAATTTTACATCTAAGACTTGTTTAAAATCTTCGTATTGAAAATAAATAAATAAATAATAAGGTTAACACAGATTATTTAGATTCAAAAAAGAATTATTCTCCATTAATTAGCTAAACAAAATTATTATGTTTTAAGCTCTTTCATTACAAATAAAGCTTAGACAAAAATTTGTGAAATATCTTACAGCATGGTGAAAAACAAAATATATTTTTTGCAACATTCTGTTTTTAAAGAATATACGGTGCTACACAGGAACAACTTTTTGTATTTATTTATTTATTTATATTGTATTTATTTATTTAATTATTTATTTTAATTAAGAAACTATTTTTTGAGAGCTTTATACCTTTTTAGTTCAAGGAGGATGAAAATTGTGAATGCATGTCTTCGGACCAAACCTAGGGATGCGTCCCAGACCATCGCCAATAGCACATAGCATAGTACTAGTGCGACTTTAAACCTAACCTACCTACCTATCTTCTAATTAAAAACAAAACATATTTTAAAGTTCCACCTCAGAAACAAAATACATTGAAAAGAATAAATGACATGACGGTGTAGTACAGTTAGAATATGTTAATTCATTTTTTTTTTTTTTTTTTTTTTTTTTTATCATGGATTCTTTATTTTTCATTATATTTATTATATTATATTGTTAAATATGCCCTCATTACTATCGTTTCATTTTATCTTTTAAGTTTAATTAAATTTGTAATTTATTTGGAAATTTCTTAATACATTATCAATATTTTAGAAACCAATTAATAGATGATTTAGTGTAATAATATTTTTTAGTTCCCCATCATACTATAGGTATGGGGAACTTAAATGATCGTGAAAATTTTCGATCTCGGATTTTTGAATATTTTTCATGTTTTCAGGTGTGAGGAATTCAAAAATATAAAAATTGGTATTGTGTTTGTCTGTAGGGTGTATGTTAGTTTGTTATTCCGTTATTCCGTTAGTTAGTATTTTAGTCTGTATACAAGATATTTCATGAACAAATGATCGCAGAGAGATCTGACTACTTTTAAAGCATTAGTTATGACGCTGGCAAGAACCCTGTTCCTTCGCAACATTCTAATTAAAAGACTTCAGAAGTATTCGAAATTTACGATTTTCTTAACATAGGAGAATAGGAAAAAATTTCACTTAAATGTGCATGAAAAGAAGTATTTTTATCGTAATGATATAAGAACAGCTTTTAAATATCAGTTTTGATGCCGGATAGAACATCATTAACTGTAAACATGCTACTTTGAAAAGTTCTCAAATTATTCGAAATTTACGAATTCCGAACATGGCAGAATACCGAAAAATTTTGCATAAATGTACCTTTTGAGGGATATTTTCGTCGTAAAGTTGTCAGACTAATTTAAAATATTATATAAGATGCTATTATAACCGTCCTTGACTACGAATCATAAAATCTACGAATCTTAATCACTGTAAATTTACGACTTATTAATATGGCGGAATAAGGAAAAATTTCGCTTAAACGTACACTTTGAGAGATATTTTCATCGTAAAGATGTCAAAATACTTTTAAAATATTATTTAAGATACTGGCATGAACATCCATGACCATGAATTTTTTAATTTAAAAATTTCGTAAGTAATTTAGTAATTATAATTTACTTAACACGGCAGAATAGGGCAAAACTGAGCATAAACGTCCATTTTGGGAATCATAAATATATCCAGACAACTTCAAAATAGCATTTATGATACTTTGTTTGAACATGATTGACTACAAATATTCTATTAGAAAAATTTCATAAGTTATTCGAAATTTAAGGTTTTATCAACATTGCAAAATTGAGCGATATTCCATAAATATGCATTTTGAACATTGTTGCATTGGAAATAGTAGCATGAAAACAAAACTACGAAATTTACCCGAATAAAATAAATTAATGGATTAGAATAAGAACTGAACATTGAACTGAACGGTGAGTAGCCTATTAGGCGGGGATTTAGTTCTGTCACTGCGTAAAGCTTTTGGTCAAATTCATTTCTCTTAACATGAATATAATATGTTTTGTACAAGAAATGTATGAGACCATACATATGATGACGAACAGAGCAGAGTCTACCTATTGCCAAGTAGTTTTTAAATACAACGAGGATAAATGTTATAATTCAACATGTGCTCATCAATCTATCGCAGGAAAATTCCGTAGAGATATTAAGGTAAAAAGAGATACTAAGACATTTGCCTTAAATTTTTAAATTGCAGCTGTCGTTACGGAAAAAAATAAATAAACAAATAAAATCTTGCGTAGCAAACACACGAACACCTTTTTCTAACATTAAATGTACTTTAATCTCTCGTGAATTACATTATTTTCCACAAAAATATCTCAAATAGTGTTTTTAAAATTACATGTATAGTGTGTGAGGTTTACGTTGCCGCAGTCCCCGTCTTAACTTAAATATCTAAGTAAGAAATAGTACGGGACTCGGTTAAAATGAAAAAAAGAGTTTATTCAATCTTGAATAGGGGTAGGGTTGAACTGGCTGGATTTAACTCAATCAACTGATTTAAGAAATAATTTAGATAATTTTAAATATCTAATCCCAGACGACAGCAGAAGATTAGCTACGGATGCACTCCTTTCACTAGTTGACGTGAACTCCAAATTAACCGGAGGGTTCCCAGTCGGATGACTTTTCTATTCACTTTAACTAGCAACACCGACCTTCTACACGCATCAAACTAACTAGCCCCAATGGCTATAGACCTTAACTATCAGACAATAACTTGTTTCAGCAACTATGCCCTAAATTATAGCGTATCCAGACGTCAGAATGAACTCCCCTACACACTATAATACACCACAACACTTTACGAAAATAACCTCCTATTTATACTTCCTTCAATCAACTTTTCGTCTCTTCACTTCAACCAAACTTTAATGCTGCTTTGCATTCGCCTATACTTCGCAACTTACTTCCTCCGTTGCAGCGCTATGTTGACACAAAACTATTCTAACCTAAAATTTCACCGAGTTACTGGCGCCAAAGCATTTTTAACTATCCCAACTTATTACTTCGCTGGATCCAGCATAATTTCAAACAAAACCTCTGGTGACCTACTACAGTCTCGACCTCACAACTGTAGCATACATCTAGCATAAATCATACAGTGCTTTAACATTTTAATATATTCCTCATTTAATTTTATTCATTACCGTACGAGGAATTCCTTACACTAAACAAAGCTAAAGAAGTATATAATGTTTGTATATTTTTTTGTACATCCACTATTTTGATGATTTTAGTACATTTCGAAAGAAAAAGAAAAAAAACTTTTATTCTTAAATCTGTAAAAAGTATGTGTTATGTTATTTTTTCTGTTAAACACTTTTAATCTTCTATTACAAAGAAAGATGGGAATTGTTGATAAAATAGATTATAAATATTCTAATAAACAATATATCTATAGGCGTGTTTCTTGCTATATACCAATTACAAATTATTTTTTATACGATTAATTCAATTAAGCAAAATAAAAGTAAATAAATAAATAACGTCAAAATATATATTGTACTATATTATTGTTTCACTTCCTACATTTCTATAATAATATACATTTTACTTTTATATATAAATAAACAGAAAACAAAATCACTCAAGATTACAAGCATATTTGGAACAACACTTAAATATTTTGATTTCTGTTTCCAATTTTAGAATTTTGTCATTTTTAATATTTGTTTTCAAACAACATACTTAGGATGTGCACAAATTTTATTTTTATTACGTTGTTCGAAGTTCCGCAATGAAAAATTGAAATTTTTTCAAATGTTTATTTCTGATAAACATAAATCTTCTTTTCGTAAGATTGTTGCAATGTTCTACGTGTATTTTTGTTTTTGTTTTTTTAACACGAAAATATTTTCGAAAAAGAGGAATATTAAGCTTATATACACAGTTTTTGTTTTAGTCTTTCTTCATATCTTTACTCATTTTTGTAAAAAAATATGATTTCATAATTACTATCCGGAAATAAATAGATTTTTTTTTTTTTTTTTTTTTTTTTAACCATTTCTTGTAAAAACGACAAGACTATATCTTTCAATCTGTAATTTTGTGTTGCCGCCATTTAGTGTTCCACTTTAAATTTTCTATGTCTTATGATTTAGAAAAAAAAAATGAACCTTCAAATATTTTTTCTTTAAAAATAATTAACATTAAAATTTTGAAAAATCGTTCTGGAAAAGCTTTAGTATAGAATCCAGTGTTGAAACTTGAAATTTGGCACCGAAGTTGCTCGTATGTTTCTCGCCAAGAACTTTACTTACGTAATTGCGATAGTCATTTTAATTCATCGCCAAAATGACAAAAAAAAAAAAATTAAAAGCTACCAAGGAGCTCCTATGCTAAAGCTATACCAAAAAATTTTTAAAAAATGCATATAGTTTGTAATGCTTAGGGAATAAAACAGTGTTACTGTGTGCCTTTATATAAAAGTGCACATGAGTCCTTTCATACATTGTTAAAAAACGCAACTTTGCTGCCAGAAATTTTGTGTAATTACAAAAAAACATACGTTTTGTCAACGCAATTTTTCCGAAATTTACGACTTTTTTTCTCAAATTACAGTAGATTTCTGGCAGCAAAGTTGCATTTTTTTAACAGTGATACTAAATTCGATTCTCTTTTGGGCAAAATTTTATATCTATACTTAGAAAACAAAAAATTGGTTTAAGGTATTTTATTTAGGGTGACGTGGTGTAGGTGTAATAAAGTTTTGGAATAGTTTGACCTTTATCTTATTTTATTCATTTACTATTTTAACTTACACTTCTGATTTTTTTAGGCAAAAACTTCAACATAACAGCTTTTAAAAACTGTGCACTTTCCGTAATTTAACAATAAGTCGCTTAGGGAAAAAAATGAAATTTGGTGTTTTCTGGTTCTGTTTTCCTCATGATTAAGTTCTCCAAGTGTAACCTCGGCCAACTGTATCCACATACAACACATTAAGACCTGTGTATGCAATTTTTCCAGAGGCGTAAATCCTCTCAATAATTTGGCACTTAACTTTTTAAAGTATCTCAAATTGTTAAAGAGGTGAGAACATTTCTATATGCCTCCAACTACTCCCTCTCATATTAAAATTTTCATCATTCTATCAAAACCTAAACGAAATTCAAGACATTAAGTTTAAGTAAATTAATTTTTTGAAATATTTTTTATTTTATTTTTTTATGTTTATAATTTGTATTTTAATTAATTATAATATGTATTTCTTCCAAAATTTTGATATTTTTATTTATTGAAAAGTTCTGATTTTTAATGGCATCAGTGGTTATAGTAAACATAAATAAACACATCTCAGTTGCTTTGTTAGCTATATTAATTCTTACTCTGCTACACTCCTGTTCAAAAATTTAGAAAGATTCACAATCGATTACTTTTTTTTCAAATTAAAAACTTATCTCTCAATGAAATGTTTTCAGACATTGAGTATTTAAAGAACTGGGTCTTCCTCATGGTTTTCAGTGAAGATTGGTTTAAAACAACAATTAGGGAGCCGGCAACAAATTGAGCAAAATTAATAATGTTTGTGATCAGCATGTATCGTTAAGTAAACGAAATGAACTGTAACTTTAGGATATGTTAACACAGACTCAGTTCAATTTGTCAATGAATTTGTGTGACGATAACATGGTTAATAAGGGAGGTATAAGCATTTAATTTAAAACTCAAAAAAATATCAACATGTTCTTTATTTATAACATACAGAGATTTTAACAAAAAATATTCCCACTTTCATATAAGTTGGAAAAACACTTTTAAAAGAATATACTGCAATCGGAACACAAATATCTTAAATATCTAATGACATGTGAACGTTATTATGAAAAACGTGTTTACTGCGCATGTATGACAGATAAAACATTTTTTTTTTTTTTTTTTTGCATAGGTTGAAAGCTAGATGTGTTGGGTAACATTTATCAAAAGTGCATTTGAAGAGAATGAAAATTAAGAGAAATGTACAAAAAAGAATGAGGTAGATTTTAGATATTTTACAAGAGTTAAAATTCCTTAAGGAGTTTTTCACATGCCGAGAAATTAATTTGAAGATTCAATTATTTCAACCACACTCCAAATGTACTTTTTTGTAAAAAATCCCTTATTTTCAACTCTAACGTATTTTTGTTTATTTACTATGATTTGTGAGATCATAACGGGTTTATCACCCCCCTCCCCCCCCCCCAAAAAAAAAAACCTTTGGAAAGCGGATGAAATAATTGGATCTTCAAATTAATTACCCGGCATGTGAAATTTCAACTTTTGGAAAATATCTAATGTCTAGCTAATTCTTTTTTGTACAATTCTCTTAATGTTTTCTCTATTCAAATGCACTTTTGATAAAAGTTGACCAATACATCTAGCTTTCAACCTATGCAATAAAAATGTTTTATCTTTCCAACATGTGCAGTGAGCACGTTTCTCATTAAAATGCTCATATTTCAGGAGATATTTAAGATATTTGTATTCCGATTGCTGTATAATGTTTTAAGATTTTTTTATCCAACTTATCTGAAAGTGGGAATAATTTTCGTTATAAACTCTGTACTAGTTGGAACCCGTCGAATTCGACGATCACTTTATTGACCGAAATGTTTCAAAAATCGTCGCATAATTATTTAAATGTATTTCATCTTAAAACATCTAATATAATTTACAACATTTCACTTAAAAACAGAAAGTCGGAAAAATGCTTATAAATAGAAATACTATATATTACATCACTTTCTACAAATTACTGTCAATGGTGACGTCAAACTGACTCCAAATAAACAGTTGCTATTTTTTACTTTCCATTTCGTTTAATACTATGACTTCATGTTGTTCCCGCCCGGCGTTGTGCGGGCCTATGATAATAACCGTAAATGAACCTTAAATTTGTATGATTTTAAATCCTAAACTCGATTTTATTTAAATTTCTATTTTTAAATAAAAGCATCGCGAAAAAGATAATCAGATGTAACAAAAAAATGTCCTTGAACCGAACGAAACTCTGCCTTGTGACCCCGGTGCCTTCGGCAGCGCATACGCCGGCCGATAATAACATTAAAAATATTCCCAAAAATTAATCTGGAACCAAACGAACCCGACCGGGGTTTCCAGGACCCATGATAATAACCTTAAATGAACCTTAAATTTGTATGATTTTATATCTTTAGCTCGATTATGTTTGAATTTCTATTTTTAAATAAAAGCATAGCATCGCAAAAGAAAAAAGAAAAAAAACAGCTATAACAAAAAAAAATACCTCGAACCGAATGAAACTCTGCCTTGTGACCCCGGTGCCTGCGGTAGCGCATACACAGACCGCTAATGAAACAAATAATCATATGTAACAAAAACATTACCTCAAACCAAACGGAACTCGGGCTCGTGACACCGGTGCCTGCGGCAGCGTATATGCAGGTCGCTAATAACATGAAAAAATCTTAAAAATTAATCTTGAACCGAACGAACCTCTGAATCGTGTTTCCGTTGCCTGTGACTGCGGCACCGTATAGCAGGCATGCTAGGCACGCGCTGCAAAATTAACTTTATTCCACCAGGGGCGCAAGATGTTGCATACGAACATCGCCAATCACCTTGAATTTCCAAGACCTTTCAAATAAGGTGTCACATGGTGGTGTCAACTGCAAAATCCTTTAGTTGCACTTTCTTCCGCCAGGAGGCACAATGTGTTCTGTACGAACATCACCAACGGTCAGGGAATACCAAGACCTTTAAAATAAGATACAACATGATAGGGTCTACTACAAAATCACCTAGTTCCATTTTTCATCACGTGGGGGCGCACTATATTGTATACAAACATCCCTAATCAACATGAAATTTCAAGACCTCTATCACCAATCGCCTTGGATTTCCAAGACCTTTTAAATAAGGTGTCACATGGTGGTGTCAACTGCAAAATCCTTTAGTTGCATTTTCCACCGCCAGGGGGCGCAGTGTGTTCTGTACGATCATCACCAACGATCAGAAAATACCAATACCTTTAAAATAAGATGTAACATGTTAGGGTCTACAGCAAAATCACCTAGTTCCATTTTTCACCACCAGGGGTTGTACTATATTGTATACGAACATCCCCAATCGACATGAAATTTCAACACCTTTAAAATGAGGTGCTACATGTGTGGGTCTAGAACGGATTTCCTTCTCAAACTAATTTCCCCCCTTCCCCCCCCTTCCAAATCTACTTTTCCCCTTTAAAACGAAAATTCCAAATTCGCAGAAAGTGATTTTTTAGTATTCGACTCTAGTCCCCATATGTACATTTTCTTCACCGTGAAGTAATTTAAAGATCAGTTAAGCTAGTGAACGTGTTTTTAACCCGTTTCCCCACCGGAGGGGGGGGGGGAAACCGTTCGACTTTTTTTTTATTTTTCTCTTTTCATAGCACATCTACAGACCAAGACCTTTTTTTAGACACCTCAACCAAATTTTTACACTAAGTAGTTCTCTCAATATAGTGGACACAGACAAAAACATGTTTCAAATTAATATATAGATATGTTGCAACATCAGTGCCTTCCCCCCCATTCTTTTCCCTCTGTTTTTCGGCCACCTGACGCGACAGCGGGAATGCTTTATTTTTATTTTTTATTCTTTTTTGGTTTTATTAGAATAAGATGCACTTTCGATTCGAAAGTTGAGTGTTAAAAAAGATGTAGACTTGAAAGGAAAGGCACTTTTACGGTGTCTTAAAATTTATTATGATTCTGTTTTATTAAAGAAGAAGAAAACTGAATATTTTGAATATACAGAAAGTTATTCATTATGTGAAGTAGAAATAATTTGAAAATTGTTTTATTAATCGTCAAATTTTGTACATATATTTCATTGTACATAGACCTCCATCATCATCATTTAATTAAATATGTTAAAGGCAAAAGTTCCAGAAATATTATTTTGTGTCATCGATATTCTCTTCTAACTCCCTAAGTTTCAAGTCGGCCGTGAAAAGAAGAAAGGGTGAGTACCTTTTCGATAATTAGTTGATAAATAATGAATATGATTGATTATAATTTTAAAGATATTTATCGAAATAAGATAACATCGAAAGATAACATCGATAAAGAAAGATAATAAAGATAACATCGAAATAAATAAATATAAATATTATTTGAAAATTTGTTCTTTTGATGATGATATAAATAAAGAGAAAAAGTTTTGGTTTCAACGAAAAAGTTTCGTTTTCACTTACATTTGAAATAAATAATAAATGATATTTATATTATTGGTTTTGTTCTTGAAATTTGTTCCTTTGATAAAAATGAAATGAAAGAATATTTTTAGTTTGGGTTTGTGCAATACTTTGTGTTTTGAATTATTGCATTATATATTAATATGATGAATGCATAACTTAGAAATGTTTTCGTTTAATTAAACAACTTTGACAAGAAATTTTATTTGATAATTGATCAAATAATAAAATTTTTTAAGATTTGTTATTTATAATTAGCATAATGAGTGTAATTCAAAAACAAAAAAGAAGTGTTCTTAGAGCGCAAACCACGAAGTTAATAACTAATCGAAGGCAGGTTATTAGAAATTGATGTTGGAGAAGAAGAGTTAGAACAATATTTAGAAGAGTTAAATTTAAAAGATAGGGAACTGAATTCATTAGATGACGAGATACAGAAAAATATCATAGTAGTTCTAAAATGCGATGAATATAATTCAAATATTTTGATTTGGAAAACTAAAGTAAAAAGTAAAATGATTAAAATAAAAAATAGTAGTAATTCTAACATTTTATCGACTAGCCCCGTAATAGAAGGTAATAGAACACCAAAATTAGATCAAGGTTATATTAATCTTCCTCGATTAAACATTGATAGATTTAACGGTGAACCAACCGATTTCCAAAGATTTATGGATCAGTTTGAAGCAGCAATCGATAAGAATTCAGTTTTATCAAATATTGATAAATTTAGCTATTTGAGAACATACTTAAGTGGTACAGCTGCTGATGCAATAAAAGGTTTCACGCTAACAAACAATAATTATTACGCGACTCTGGAAACATTAAAAGATCGATTTGGTAAAAAAACATTATTAATTAATTCACATTTAAATAAATTACTAAATCTTTGTCCTGTAAAAAAATCCAACAATATATTTGAATTAAGAAAATTACTGGACACATGTCAGACAGAAATAAGAAATCTAGAATCCCTAGGGATAAAAGAAGAAAATTACAGCACGTTATTTTGCCCAATTTTCATAAAACTTTTACCAGCAGACATAGTTTTAGAAATAACGAAAAAATACGGCGATGATGATCAGTGGAAAGTTTCAGAAATGATTGAAATTTTAAAAACAGAAGTTGTTAGTCGCGAAAAAGCTACTGCACTAATTTCAAATGCCCAACACTCAGAACATATTTCCACCACATCAAATAAGAAAGAAAGTTATGAATCAGCAAAAAGAAACAAAATTCGTCCCTCAACTGCAGCTGGCCTTTACAATAATAATTCAGGCAATAAACGACATTTCTGTAATTTTTGTAATAGCGAAAAACATCTATTGCAGGATTGTAAAGAATTCAAAACTAAAGAATTCAGTGAAAAAAGAGATTTTTTGATGAAACGTGGTCATTGTTTTGTGTGTTTCTCTAAAGGTCACTTGGCAAAAAAATGCCGCTGCTTTGTAAAATGCCGTATTTGTTCTCGCCGTCATTTCGATATAATGTGTCCAGAAAATAATTCTGAAAAACAAGTTACAAATGAAAATGCCACTTTGTCCAACAAAACTTGTAATCAAGAAGTGTTACTCCAAACTTTAACGCTAAGGTTAATCAATAAAGATAAAGAATACATTATCAGAGCATTAATTGATTCAGGATCGCAGAAATCTTACTTAAAGAAAGAAATAATAAAGAAAATTGGTTATAGACCTACAGGGCAAGAAAAATTAAATCATAGTTTGTTTGGTGGGTTACAACAAACACATGATCATTTACGGTATAGAATACATTTAAGTGATCTACACAAAAACTATTTGTGTAATTTTGAAGTTCTTGATCAAGAAAAAATTTGCGCAGAAGTACCTAAATTACGAAATGGGCCATGGATTAACGAAGCAAGAAGGCGGGGAATTCAATTTTCAGATTATGACAACTCAACAAAATTTAGAAGAAATAAAAATAGAGAAATTGATTTGTTAATTGGTGCAGATGTATGTGGGAAACTTTTTACAGGGAAAAGTAAATTACTCTCGAAGGGTTTAGTGGCCTTTGAAACAAAATTAGGTTGGACATTCATGGGTAAAACTGAAGAATTTAGTTCCAACGATAGTACAAATGTTGTTTTATATCTTCATGTGGCCAATGCACAGATTTCAGATCTTTGGTCCCTGGATACTTTAGGAATTTTGGATTCAGGAAATAAGAACACGAGAGAAGAATTAGACATAGCTGCTGAAGAATATTTTAACCAAAATATTAAAACTGTTGAAGACGGCAGATATGAAGTAAGCCTTCCATGGATTGAAGACCATCCTCCACTACCTAGCTGTAGACAAATTGCTGAGCGAAGATTAAAGAATTGCGTGGAATCACTGAAGAAATCTGGAAGATTAGAAGCTTACGAAGCAGTTTTTGACGAATGGCTTGCAGAAGAAATCATTGAAGAAGTTGAGCCATACAGTGATAATCTAAATGAACATTTTCTGCCCCACAGAGCAGTTATTAAAGGAAATTCCACAACTAAAATTCGTCCAGTTTTTGATGGGTCAGCGAGAGAAAAGGGCTCTCCTTCTATTAATGATTGTTTGGGAAAGGGTCCCAACTTAGTGGAACTAATTCCCTCTGTAATTGATAGATTTCGCTTTAAAAAAATTGGGGTAATTTCAGATATTCGTAAAGCGTTCCTACAAATTCAGCTCAGCGAAGTAGACCGACCATATCTTAGATTCCTGTGGTGGGAGGAGGATGATCCTTCAAATATTAAGATTTTTCAGCATAGAAGAGTAGTATTCGGCCTTACTTGTAGTCCCTACTTGTTAGGAGCAACTCTAAAGTACCACTTGCAACAGGTTAACGATGAACTAAAAGAAACTGCTGATAAACTAGCAGAATCTTTTTATGTAGATAATAGTGTTACTTGTGTAGAAAGTGCCGAAGAACTTGAAAAATTTATTTCGGAGTCTAAATATATCCTTAGTACTGCAAAATTCGATCTAAGAGGGTGGGAGCCTAATAGTATCAATCCAACAGAAGAAAATTCTACTCCCTCCAAGAAAAGAAGTGTTCCAGCTTTGGGATTATTATGGGATTTAAACAATGATTCACTAAGTATAGATTTGCGAGAAAATCAAGAAGAAATCAAGACAGATACCAAAAGACAAATATCGTCAGTAGCCCATAAAGTATTCGACCCCATCGGGTATAGTTGTCCAGTAACCTTAGCACCAAAAATTTTACTTCAAGAATGTTGGCAACTAAAAGTGAGTTGGGATTCTGAATTACCTGAATGTGTTGGGAAAAAATTTGAGAAATGGAAAAGGGGACTACATAAGTTGAATGACGTTGCTATTCCAAGACTCCTTGTACCTGATCCGGTGAATACGGAAATGAGCCTTCATGTATTCTGCGATGCAAGCAAAGCAGCCTATGCAACTTGCATTTTTTTAAGAGCAGAAAATTCTAATGCCATTACCTGCCAACTTGTACAAGCCAGATCTCGGGTAGCCCCATTGAAGTCAGTCACCATTCCCAGGCTAGAACTTCTTGCCTGTACCATAGGAGCAAGACTAGCGCAAAGTGTAAAAACAGATCTAAGACAGCCAAGTATTCCAACACATTTTTGGACAGATTCATCAAATGCTCTATTTTGGATCAAAAGAAATGAAAATTGGGCACCTTTTGTTTACAATAGAGTGCAAGAAAGTAGATCCCTCAGCCATCCAGAGAAGTGGAAATACGTACCAGGGAGGCTCAATCCTGCCGATTTGCCATCTCGGGGCTGTTCTGCTGAATTTCTCCTAAAATCCCGGTGGTGGGAAGGACCTTCTTGGTTAAGAAGATCTTCAGAATTTTGGCCTAACGAAGTTTTAGAACCTGATTTAAATGTAATAGAATCAGAGAGAAGAAAAACAATAGTTTCTGCAGCCAATGTGTCATCGGAAAACATAGACTTTTACGAGAAATGTTCCTCATATAAAAAAAAGATAAAGGTCACAGCATGGATATTCAGATTTAAAGAAAATGTTAAAAAACCTAAAGAAGCAAGAGTAATGACCAATTTAACAGTTGAAGAAATTGAAAAGGCTGAACTTACGATTATGAAGTTTGTTCAGAATCAAGATTTAAATTTTAAGAAAAACTTATCCTCTTTGCGTACATTTGTTGATGAAATGGGAGTCATCAGAGTTCAAACTAGAATATCAATGCGAAAAGATTCAGAAAATTTTAGATATCCAGTAGTTTTGCCAGCGGACCATAACGTAACCTGTAGAATTATTGAAAATGAACATACAGAAATGAATCATGCAGGAATACAAATTCTTATGTCAGCAATTCGAGAGAAATTCTGGATAATAAGATGCAGGAAGACCATTAGAAAGATTCTGCATAGATGTGTCCAGTGTCAGAGATTCTCTTCGAAAGCTGCTGAAGTGTTGAGTTCACCTCTGCCTGAAGATAGAGTGAGAGAAGCTGGTGTTTTTGAAATTACAGGAACAGATCTTTTCGGACCACTATTCTTAAAAGATGGCAGCAAATGTTGGGTAGTTCTGTATACATGTGCAGTTTTTCGAGCTATCCACCTAGAATTGACGACTTCCTTGACAACAGAGAATTTCATACAGACCTTGAGAAGATTCATTTCACGTAGAGGACGACCACGTATCATCTACAGTGATAATGGAACCAACTTAGTTGCGACAAGAAAAGAATTAAATTCTGTGGATTGGGTACAGATTGAAGAATTTGCCACTATAAAACGAATTAAATGGAAACTTAACCCACCGGCCTCTCCGTGGTGGGGTGGATTTTGGGAAAGATTGATTCGCATTATCAAATCAATGTTGAAAAGAGTTTTAGGAAAAGCCCATTTGAACTATGAAGAATTATATACTACCATTTGCGACACAGAAAGTATGGTGAATTCACGACCACTTACATATGTATCTGAGGATACTGAAGATTTAACACCTCTCACACCTGAAATGTTTTTGAAAGATCTCCGTGAAACAGGAGTACCTGACTTGGATTTTATAGAAAGAAATAACCTGAGAAAAAGATTTGAATACCGACAAAAATTAAAAGACGATCTTCGCAAGAGATTTAGAGCTGAATATTTGGGATCTCTTCGTGAATTTAACAATGTAAAGAAACCTCCTAACAGAAATATTAAAATTGGAGATTTAGTTTTAGTGCAAAATGACAACTTGAAACGCATTCAGTGGCCATTGGCCAAAGTGGTGGAACTCTATCCTGGTAAAGATGGACAATTTCGTGTTGCCAAACTGAAAACCATGAATGGTGAAATTTTACGACCACTACAGAGGATTTGCCCTTTAGAACTTAGTGATACAATTGTAAACAAGAATCAAATTCAGACCTCTAGATTTGGTAGAATTATGAACCCAGTGAAAAAACTTTAATATCTAATGTCAATAATCAATCTTTAATATCTAAAATATAGACTGACTATAAAACTTTAAGTCCAAAATGACTTGAACATTTTTCTGAACTATTTTTATATTATATTGTTTATTATTATTATTTTTTATTATTTTACTAAGAATATTTTAGAATGTAAACAGTTTTCCTTTTTCTTTAATATTTTGTTGAGCATGTACAGAATCTTTCCATGCTCAAGGTGGGAGGATGTTGCAACATCAGTGCCTTCCCCCCATTCTTTTCCCTCTGTTTTTCGGCCACCTGACGCGACAGCGGGAATGCTTTATTTTTATTTTTAATTCTTTTTTGGTTTTATTAGAATAAGATGCACTTTCGATTCGAAAGTGGAGTGTTAAAAAAGATGTAGACTTGAAAGGAAAGGCACTTTTACGGTGTCTTAAAATTTATTATGATTCTGTTTTATTAAAGAAGAAGAAAACTGAATATTTTGAATATACAGAAAGTTATTCATTATGTGAAGTAGAAATAATTTGAAAATTGTTTTATTAATCGTCAAATTTTGTACATATATTTCATTGTACATAGACCTCCATCATCATCATTTAATTAAATATGTTAAAGGCAAAAGTTCCAGAAATATTATTTTGTGTCATCGATATTCTCTTCTAACTCCCTAAGTTTCAAGTCGGCCGTGAAAAGAAGAAAGGGTGAGTACCTTTTCGATAATTAGTTGATAAATAATGAATATGATTGATTATAATTTTAAAGATATTTATCGCTAGTTATAATCTAATTTAAAAAGAACCCATGAAAATAAAGATTATATTAAAGATATTATACATTTAAAAAAAATGATTTTTTTTTTTTTTTTTTTTTTTTTGAGTTTTAAAATAAATGCTTATATCTCCCTTATTTAACATGCTATCGTCACACAAATTCATCGACAAATTGAATTAGGTCTATTTTAACATAACCTAAAGTTACAGTTCATTTCGTTTACTTAGCGATACAGGGTGATAATCCTTTATGTATCTGAAAAAAAAATTGTGGGACCTGTAAATTAACTATAAAGTTAATAATCCATTGTTCTATATAAAAAATGCTTTTGTTCTACTGAATAACGTAAGTTATTATTATTATTATTATTGAATATATTAAAACAGGTTTATAGAAATACATATCATAGATCACAAATTAAAAGAAATAATTTAGGATCGCTGAACACAAACCAGGAGAAATATGTACAACATACGAAATAAAGCGTACATACAAAAAAAAAAAAAAAAAAAAAAAAAAAAAAAAAGAGCAAGCAAGCTCTTACGAATAGGGTGTTAAATAAAACAATCTGAAAGACGAATAAAAAGGAAAAAATGTATTATAAACAGAATGATAATTTTAAAACAGAAAATAATCTGGTGTGTCACTTACACGACTTTCTCTTACTCTGAAATTTAATACTATAAATACAAGTGTGAGATTAAGAGATCAGATAACGAGTACTGTTATGTAAAACTATGTTAAAACAATTCAAATTAGGCTTCAGAAGAGTTTTATATGATAATTAGTTCTGCATGAGGAGGAACTGCACCAACATTTATATAGAATTTAAATATGTTATTAAAAAAAAAAAAAAAAAAAAACTCTTAAAATTATTTAGACATCTTTCACACGCAGCATTCTTTGGAACTCATTAGTCTTGATCAAACTTTTCCAGCAACGAACGTATATTAACTTCAAAATACAACATTTGGATCTTCTAAAATTATTCGTTTTTAAGTTATTCTAAGACACACAGACAAAGATCAAACGTTAAGAAACTTGAATTTGGAAATTAAGAAGCCCCAAATCGTGTAAATATGAAAAAAAAAAAAAGAAAAAAAGAAAAAAAAAACAAGCGATGAATATTTAGGTTAAGACAAACATTATTTATCATATGTCTATGCGGACTTCATATCAATTCCTGAGCAGCTTTCAGAACATGGTAAAATATCATAGTAAATCACTTCCACTAACAATAGAAAAAAAAAAGTTATTGCTTAAATATTTTCAACCCAGTAAAACTTTTAAAGATTATGTACAAACCACATGGTGCACCTAAACTTAATCCTATAATAATAATACACGGCACAACCTGAAATACACTTCCACAATTTTTCAACTATTGTCGCACTATAATCAAGTAGTTTTGTGTAGTCCTGTAAACGAACAGTGAATGATATCCGTACGCATTTCTGCATGAGACATGTTTTTACGCATACATAAAAAATATATATTAATTTCATTTGATTTAGTACAGTCTATAGACTTTGAACTCTACATACCTGCAATTTCCCTCATAGACGTAATGTATATGAATTATCTTGGGTGTCCCTGTACTAGGAACATTTGCTTCATCTCAACGAAAAACTTAGTGGAGCAACCCTATATGACAACATTTAGAATACCAAGTTTGGACTTTATGCTATTATTTGTTCTTGAGATATGCTGATAGCCGACATACACACAGACAGACCAACCACTAAAAACTTGATTTTCGCATTCAGGGGACCTCAAAACGTGTAAATATAACAAAAACTCACTTTCGAAAATTTCACCCAAAAACAATATTTTCTCTACCTTATGGATAATAGAAACTAAAAAGGGAAAGAAGAAGTCCCGTAAAAATTCAAAGCAACTAAGCATTCCTAGAAACAAGATTGTACCCAATTAGTCTTCTTAATTAGTGTAGGTATTTAATTTCAGGATTCAATTGTCTACTTTAATTGGTTCAAGCCTTCCATTTGTGACCAAGAAATTGGAAACAAGAAAATTAATTTAGAGCTTTACAAACTACTTCTTCGTTTTTCTCTAACTAATTTTAAGTTATACCCAAACTACTTCAAAGCTATAAAGAAAATCGTCTTTTTTTTTTTTTTTTTTTTTTTTTTTTTTCAAACATTCCACCGCATTTTTATATACCATTTATTAAATAAATTCTTACGTGCTGATGAGGTACTTTTCTAATATGACTTTTATTTTAATACATTAAACAATGGTTTTGATTATTTCATGCAATAAAAGGGGATTATAATTTTCCTTTTTTAATTATTCTATACTTCACTGGTTTTATTTTAGTGTTTTTTAAAAGTCCTATAAACAATAGTCAGTCATATGAATGAATATATTTGTTAATATATTTTTACTTTCTTATATATATATATATATAAGAAGAAAGCATTGGATTCGAAAATAATTTTCCAACTGCAGGTTTTGACAGATTTACACGTTTTGAGAGAACCGGAACACGATTTTACGGTTTTTAAAAAATGTCTTTCTGTGTGTGTGTATCACCAATTTCGTTGTTGCTCTATCTCACGATCCAATCAACGAAATTTAATCAAAATTGTTATTTAAATGGACACTGAATGGAACTTGTGCTTATTGCATTTGGGGATCAATGGCTCACCAGATAGCGCTTTGACCATTTTTTCTAAATTTTTAGCATGGCAGTATAGGACAAAATTTCGCTTAAACGCACATAATCGAGTGTTTCTTTAAACGTATAATTGTGAAAATTGCATAAATTATTAATATTAGCAGTAGTAAGCTAGGAAAAAAGTGTGTGCATGCAGGAGCATCGTCCATCCCCCTGGGGACCCACACAGCCACTTACATTCATAAGACATCTATAAACACGTGTAAAAGTTTAAAAATAAGGTCCGCTAAACGTCTATAAATATCCTACAAATATCTATTAACACAACAAATGCCACTCTTTTTTACATCCGTTAGATATCTGTTACACATCCGATAAATCTCCAAATATCCAATAATTGAACTTGTTAGATGTAAAATATATTTAAAATATCTCTATCTTGTTTTGATCTAACATGTTACATATATTAGACAGTAAAAAAGGCATGTCTAAATTTCGTCTATATTTAAACATCTAATAGATATCTATAATTAGCACAGGATGTCCAAGACTTTTAATGGGCATTTTTTCAATATTTTGTATGTTTTATGGGCCATTTGGATGTAACTTAGATGTCTAATAGATATCAGTGGCTGCATGGGGAGGAAGTAATCCCGGGGGGTGTAAATTTGCATTAACGGTATATTTTGAAAGAACTCCCCAATATTTTAAAACGAATGATTGAACCACAGGTCTGAGACAATTTAAGAGAAATTATCGATTTTTTTTTAACAATATACACTGCTCGACATTGAAAATGCAACACGAAGAAAGAATGATAATAACGGAATGAAATTTGTTGGACACATACATTGTAGTAGGGAGAACGATTGATTAAAATTTCAGGAAATTTGGAGTAATATGTACTGAGAAAACAGTAGATAAAGCAGCGACCTCTGTGAGCAATAACAGCACATATCTGCCTAGGCATTGAATCGAACAGCGATTGGATGACATGTACGGGTAGAACAATTCATGAAGTTTCAACACGATGCCACAATTCATCGATCGAAGTTACTGGTGAGTGGTGGGGAGCCAGTCGCTTTTCAACGATTAAACAGTCATTTTCATTGGTGCGAGATCAGGAGAACGCGCTGGCCAGAGCAACAGTCGAACATATTCGGCATCAATGAAGGTCGAGACAATATGGACAACTTGCGGTCGTGCATTGTTTTGCTTAAATGTTGCGCTTCGGAGGCCTTGAACATAGGACAAAGCTATGGGCCTTAACTCGTCAGAAATGTAATGGCTGGTATTCAGAGTGGCGGAAATGAAAACAAGAGGTGACCGGGACGTGTATCTAATGGTAGAATATACCTTCAATCCAGGTGGTGACTCAGCATGCGGCTACCAAAATTCTGATTACCCTCAAAACTGCATCACTGATATGGGCGCTATTAATGTGTGATCAACGATGAACCTGGACGCAGGAATGGCATGAAGTCACTTTTCTGACAAATCACAATCATGTTTACAGCATCAAGATTGCCTTTTCCGTATTTAACGGCATTATGAATAATGAACATTGCCAGCTGGGATTCGACATCACCATACTGTCCATCATTTGCAATGATGTTATGGGTTCCCATTGGATACACGTCTCGATTACTTTATGTTGGTATTCCTGGCACTCTGAACAGATGCCATTAAATTTCTGATGAGTTAATGCTCGCCCCTCTGCCCTTCGAAGCCTCCGTAGAGCAAAATTTAAGCAAAATAATGCACTACCACAAGTTGTTTGTATTGTCCTTAATTTCTTTGATACAGAATGTGTTCGACTATTGCTCTGGCCAGTGCGTTCTCCTGATCTCGCACCAATGAAAATGACTGTTTAATCATTGAAAATCGACTGGCCCCCTACCACTAACCAGTAACTTCGATCGATAAATAGTGACATCGTGTTGAAGCTTCATAAAGTGTTCCACCCGTACATGTCATCCAATTGCTGTTGGATTCAATGCCTAGGTATATATGTGCTGTTATTGCTCACAGAGGTCGCTGCTTTATCTACTGTTTTCTCAGTACATATTACTCCAAATTTCCTGAAATTTTAATCAATTGTTCTTCCTACTATAACGTATGCGTCCAACAAATTTCATTCCGTTATTATCATTCCTTCTTGGTGTTGCGTTTTCAATGTCGAGAAGTGTATATATATATATATTAGAAAAATAATCGCATTTCTGTTGTTGGCGTAAAGTTGACATTCTTTCGACATTTAGAGTTATACTTCTCTGAAACAAAAATTGTTGCATGCATCATGGAAAATAATTATAATAAATAATAGTTTAATAAATAATTTTTACTGTGGGAATTTGCACAAGATTACATAGAAAAATTCTTGTGGTGGCCACAACATACTAGTTTACATCAGTTTATATTTTTTTTAATACATTACATTACATGTTATACAAGTTTGAAGAAGGGAACAAGTCCAAAATCCGGATTTTATAAAAATTTGAAAAATTATAATTGAGTAAAATCAAAAGAGGAAAATTGTTGCATATACAAACCGTTTTTTTTTTTTTTTTTTTTTTTAAGTTTTAATCATTTCTATGTATTGTTCAGGTGCAAAAATTCGGTTGAATTTTCTTATTTTACGTTTTGCGACTCCAAAATTGCGATCTCATTCAGAAATCAAACTGTATATTTCCGATGCCTCTTTTTACATCAAATATGTGGCTTTCGTTCCCTTCGTTTGCCTAGCGGCAGAGCGGTTTTGTGCTCAAAGCTGTTAGATGGAAAGTGCTAGGTTCAATCCCAGGTAATACTGATCGACGTAGCCGTTCGAAATTTTCCGTGGTTTTCTCCGAAACCCGTGTAAATACGGGCTAGGATCCATTTGAAAGACCACCACGTGCATTCAAACTGTAGGCCTAGGATTCTAGCTTAGTCAATAGGCTTTAAATCCTACAACAAACCAACCAACGAAACCTTCTTTTACCTAGCATGTATGTCAACACAAAGGAAATAAATAAATAAAAATAAAAATAATATATATATATACTCAATTCACGATTTTTGGCGGTTGTTCTTTCCTTGAAACTTTACTGAAAAGAAAAATATAGCATCTTCATTTAAAACGAATAAGTAGTCCTTTTCAGAAACCCTAAGCTAAAATTTTAGACTTCTGCATAAGGTAAACCCTTAAACTTAATAGACGAAATGATTGAGAATATATAGTCTATACATTTCTATATTCTGAAATAATATTATAAATCGGTTTTATTGCGAGATATTCTCGCTTGATTCTCTAGATTTGAGTCATAACTCAAGATTATAGTTACTTAAACACGCCTCTTGATTTCTTGTTTATTTGCACGCATTTTTAAATAAGTTTGACGTCCATAATATAGGCAAACGTTCTGTAATTCTAATAGGGGTTTCTAGAACTCGCTTTCAAAAGAATTAGAATTTATAAGGCTGACAGGGAACTGTTTTTACTAGAGTTACAGATTTCTTTTTTTTTTTTTTTTTTTTTTTTTTTAGTTACAGATTTTTTTTTCTCAGTGTGCATATTCATATTATTTTAAGCATCTTTATATTATTCCCACTTAAGTCTTTTAATTTTTTAATATGTTACTGGTACATGCAATTTTAGCTGTCGATAGTATCAATTTTCACTCTAGTTTATTTGAAATTGTTTCGTTTTGAGGCGTACGACATTCGATAATCATAAATGTCGAAATGGTACCCGTCTTCAAGTTATATATTTATATTATTTGCTAATTTTTTTAGTTTGGTAGTCTAGGTACATATAATTAAAAAAAAAAAAAAAACTTTCTTAAAATAATAATATTGTAATTAAATATCAGCTATGATACTGGTATGGGAATTCTTCAATATCAGTATTAAAAGTTAAAAATTTCGTGAACTACTTGAAATTAATGATTTTTATAGCTTGTTAGAATAAGGCAACAGTTCGCATAAACTTACATTAAAGGGAAATTCTTACTTCAAACATAAAATGTCTAAATTATTTTACTAATAATAGCATTTAAATTTGAATAAAAATTGGTTTTTACCCTTTTCACTTTCTCTTACCCATATTTCTCTTAACTATTGGGAGAATGTTGTTTCGGATAAATTTTTCGAAATGGAGTTCATGTGATAATTACATGATTTGGTGTCCTCTGTATAAAAAAAAAAAAAACAGTCTTTGGGGACTGCCGATAGAAGTGAAAACTAAGTAACTTGTGAATTGCATCTTCGAGCTATTAGATTATTATTTTCGAATTATTTTTGGTTTGTAAAGAAGTGTTTATGTTCTGTATTATATAATTCGGCACAATATTTGCATCTACCCAAATTAAATGAACTAAGCCTTATATTAGGTAAAAATATTGTAATATGACTAAAATAATTTTTATTTTTTTATTATTTATTTGAAAATTTATATTGAAAGCAAAAAGAAGAATATACCAGTCTATATAATAACACGTGCTTGCAATTTGTGAACTATGTATACACTGTGGAAAAAGTACATACATACATAGAGTATAGAACTAGAAAGAGACAAATGCCAGTTTCCTGAATCCACTATCAAATAATTTATAAGAATGATATGGAACTATTTTTACCTGAGTCACATTTTATTTTCTAGATGTAAGTCACAGAATATTTTTGTTAGTGCAAGATTTTAAAAATCTTTACTATCGGATTCAGGGTCCTAAAAACGTAAATATTTCGTAAAATCGCAATTTTAATAATATAACCCTAAAATAATACATTTCTTCCTTATATATGTAGGAGAAAATAAGAAGACCGAAACTGAGTTGCAACATTTTTGTTTCTATTCGAGTTGTTAATACTACTATTTTCTAATAGTAAGTTATTGTGTAGTAATAGTATAAAACGTTAATTTTTGAAAATACTTGTTAAATATCTCTAAACAAAATTGGAAGACTTGACAACTGTGTTTTAATTGTAAATAGAGTAACTGTTTACAACAAAACATACAAAATATTTAAATATAAATTCATTTGTTGCTTTATTATTTCTTATTTTATTAAAATTTTAATCGATTTGAAATGAATAGTTTGTTTAAAGATAAAAATGGGTTATATTAATCATTTCATTCCGAACATATATATATATATAAGGGAATTATTGTAATCATGCCAAAAATCAGACTTTGAGTTTTTTGTGTTTCTATACGTTTTGAGGTTCCCTGATTTCATTTTTACTATTTTTTACGATGATGTACGTGTGATTGAACACGATAGCGTCTAAACGCTTTGTTCGAATAAGCTGAAAGTTAGTACGTATGTTATAGGTAATTATAGCACGAACTACATTGAATTTGGTGAATGTAGCACTTATAGTGTTTTATCAGGAGCACAAAGAAAAATTCTTTATCAGTATGGTCTATTGGCCCAAATTTTGAAAAGAGCGATAGCGTCTAAACGACTTATCGTCGGAGCTGAAATATCAAAAATATGTTATAAGTCATACCGTCGCACAAACTGTAGACATTTTTGTGATTCTAGTCTCTTATAGTATTTTAAAAGGGACATAAATAACAATTCTTTATCATTATGGTCTATGGATCCACATTTTAAAAAGTGCGATAGTGTCTAAACGCCTCATTCGTCGGGGTTGAAAATTTATACTCATGCTATAGGTCACTATCACACGAAGTACTTAGATTTGGTTAAACCTAGGCTTCATGCATTTTTACAGGGACACGTTGTGGAGAACGCGACTTCTCCACACTCATTTAACTTTAACTTGAAGCTGTAAATGAAATACTTAAACTATGAAGAAATGACAGACTCCAAATATATAACGTAAATGAGCTTTAATTGAGCTTAAATAAGGAGGGGGACGCTGGACTTTTGCTACGTTTAAAGGGGCGGCCCTCTTAAATACTTTGATATTAATAAATAACCACCGTTACTTTACTTTACTTAATTTACTCGCAAATGATCTCAACTACTTTTAATCACTTTCATTAACTTTTAAGACCAAGTAGTATTTCGCATGTAGGGGGATTCCCTGACGCTACAATACTACAGGACTTACTATCTTCTATCCTAAGCCGCTAGCAGCTAGCTCCCTCAACTCTCATACTTTCCTTCACACTAACTTTCTAACTACCATAATTTTAACTACTACATTACACTTCAATCACCCTCGCGGCTCAGTAACCTTTCAATAGCTGGAGGATTCCCTGGCACCGCTATCTACTCGACTTACATTCAACTCACTAACTTATTCTCCTTCCAACTAACTCTAGCCGCTAACCTCCCTACCATTAACCTCGAAAACAACCTTCCTTCCCTTTTATCTATCTCACTTTCCAAACTTATTAGCATATGACAAGTTACGATTTTAATTTAGGATGAGAACTAACTCTATTGGTCGACTTGGATCCTAAAACAGCACATTCACGTTTTACCCGCAAAGTGCGAGTTTTAATTGTAGCACTTTGCCTTACCTGACAGTTCCTCCCCCCCAAAAAAAATTTCGCGGAAAAAATCCCCAACGGGTTTTTACCCGTGCAAATTTTAAATTATTGCAATACTATGCAAAGAAAAGTTAGCTGCAGTGACTTACTGCTTAAAATTCAACTATATAATATTTTAGAAAAAGAAAAAAAAAGAGGGGGGAAACTTAAATTTAAACTAAACTGCCCAACAAGAAGTATATTGTTTTAAAAATCTAATAGGAAAAAAATTTTAAGAGTACACGGCCAAAAACTGGACACTTAGCTTTTTAAAAAATGTTTCGTATTATGCTCAAACTAAGTCGCTTTACTCCAGAAACCGTTTGTACTCGATTTAGTTAATTAGAAGTCCAGCGTAATTACAGCGGGGAAATACAGGCACATCTTTCCTTAAATGGAAAGGAAAAAATTGTATGAATTTAAAAAAAATGTAGTACAAAAGGGATCGCTTAAACAGAACGTGCGGTCAGTCAGCATTCAATATAATTTGTGTAAAATGATTCTGTAAAGAAAGTCTTTATTTCAGGTGTTTATCAAAAAGAAGAGTTGCAGTTTTCCAGTAGATTGATCTCTAAAATGTCAATCCAGACTGCTGGCACAGTTCCAAGAACACTTTACTTCAGAAAAGAGAAACGCTGCTGGCAGACTTCCAAAAACTTTTTCGACTTCATGTGAAAAGTAACAATCTTTAAGAAATCAGCCTGGATTCAGATTTAACTACCAGTACTTCGGGTTTAGAGTCAGGATCAGCCACTGGACCTCAGATTTTCTAAAATTAAAACTTTTTTAAACGTATACATAAAAAATAGACGTGAACTACACTTTTATATATAGATAAATGACATAATTTTATACATAAGCCCTATTTTAGCTATGCTATTTGCATATGGAAAAAAAACTACAGTGTTAGTGTATTAAGGTTAATTTGTTAAACGCGAATTTACATGCAGAATAGCTTTTTAAAAAAAAATTCTCTTTTTACCCCATACTAATAGATATACATACATAAAAACTTTTAGTAAAAATTTCAAAAGTTTACAACAAGAAATTTCATTTGATACACTTTATACAACATTTAGAAAACCTATTTAAGGATACAAAATTTTCAAAACTGCAGTTGATCGCTGAGAAATAAAAAAGATTTACGTACATACATTTTACATTACATTTACAAAACTATAGAGAAAAATGGTTATACACTTATAAAAGTTTATTTGATACAATTTACGACATTTAGAAAAATATATATAATGAATAGATATATATATACAAAGTTATTCAAAAAGGTTTTCAAGACTCCGTTGTTGGCTAAAAAATAGAAAAGTAGTAGCGTATATACATATTGATCATGTAAAAACTTAGAGAGAAAATTTATATACAAAGGTAAGAAAATTTATCTTACGAATCGCTGCAGGTGATGGCTAAAACAGAAGGCATTTAAATACATAGATCATTCAAAAAACTAAAGAGGGGGGAAAAGTTTATCCAAAAGTTCAACAAGGTTTTTTACCAAAAACTGCTGGTGTTGGCTAGGAATTAAAAAAACATTAACGTACATACATGCATATATTATATACAGAAAAAAATTTATGACATGTAAACAGTGCATGAAATTTCGAGAGATGAAAGTGCATGCTATACGTTTAAATTTTGCATTTTTAAATTTTAAAAAGTTCATGCAGCAAGTTTAAATTTAGATTTGTGATATTTTAAAAAGTTCATCTCTTTGAGATAATGATTGAAAGTCCAGAAGAAAGTTCTACATGTCGAAAATTTTAGTACAGTACTGATAAACCAATACTTGAGAAAAACTAAAATACTGAACGATACGACCTGACAAATTGAGTCCTTGATATCAGCAAAAGAGATGCGGTTCAGACTGGTCAGTAGAGTTGTTGTGGCAATTTCCGTGCTGGTGGCTTGTAGAACGGAGTCCGGCCTCGGAGATGCATTTTTCTGGGACGGACTCGAGCCTGGTTCCTTGTCACTGTCCCCAGTTCCAGGAGGGGGTTGCTTTCGCTCTATTTTGTCTACTGTAGGGCTGGTAGATGGTGTTGAAACCTCACAAGAGGTCAATTGCCCTTTTGAAATTACCTTCTTTAAACTAACATCTTTTTCGTTCACTTTAAGCGGCATGTCATTTTGACAATTTAAGTGCAATTTCTCATTGAAAATATTTGACTGTGTCATCTGTATAGATGCACAGCTGACATCTAAAGGCGAGTTACCAGGATTATCCGACTCATGTAATGATTTTCCACTTTCGCTGAGTTCAACGGTTTCAGCAGCCATAGTTATCGTAATTTTATTTTCTTTTGCTTTGAGCGGCGCGTCATTTTGACCATTTACATGCATTTTCTCAATAGAAACAACCGATTCTGTCGGCTGTATATATTCGAAACTGTCCTCTAAAGGCGAGTTACCAAGATTAACCGCATCATTTATTGATTTTATATTTTCGCTTAGTTTAACAGTTTCCGCAGCCACAGTAATTTTAATAGGATTTTCTTTTACAATTCCTGTCGCAACACGAGATAATTTTTCAGATTTAGTATTCGTAGCAATATTCTGAATAATAGATTTAGTTTCATATGTATCGCTGTTTGAAAATGAAGTTTGTTCGTTTGCAGCCACTTGCGTTTGGCTTTTGCCACTAGAAATAAAGTTTTCCTCACAAGTTTTAGGGTGACTTAATGTACTCGAGCTTACTCCTGGCGACTTAATAACTTCTTGTGGTTTTTCTACGTCCTTCATTACCGCTTCCCACTGACGTTCGTGAGGGGGAAGGGAACGGTCATGCTGCAATCGTAATCTAGCAGACCGAGTAGCAAAAAGATCAATAACTTTGCGTTTTAAATCATCATACGTTGGATTTGGGCCAAGCGAATGGCAGGTGATTAATCTATGCCACTGTCTCGGTTCTCCTTCTAGGGAATAGGCTAGCCAAGAGTATTGTTTGGATCGATCGATGTTATGAACGTTAAAATAATATTCAAGCTGCTCAAAAAATTGCAGCACGCTAGTGGTGCCATCAATAAAGACTTGCTCGGGGGGGGGGGATTCGAGCAAAGTTGGGCGCCAATGTGGAGAACGGAACTTCCCCATACTCATTTAACTTTAACTTGAAGCTGTAAATGAAATACTTAAACTATGAAGAAATGAGAGAGTCCAAATATATAACGTAAATGAGCTTTAATTGAGCTTAAATAAGGAGGGGGACGCTGGACTTTTGCTACGTTTAAAGGGGCGGCCCTCTTAAATACTTTGATATTAATAAATAACCACCGTTACTTTACTTTACTTAATTTACTCGCAAATGATCTCAACTACTTTTAATCACTTTCATTAACTTTTAAGACCAAGTAGTATTTCGCATGTAGGGGGATTCCCTGACGCTACAATGCTACAGGACTTACTCTCTTCTATCCTAAGCCGCTAACAGCTAGCTCCCTCAACTCTCATACTTTCCTTCACACTAACTTTCTAACTACCATAATTTTAACTACTACATTACACTTCAATCACCCTCGCGGCTCAGTAACCTTTCAATAGCAGGAGGATTCCCTGGCACCGCTATCTACTCGACTTACATTCAACTCACTAACTTATTCTCCTTCCAACTAACTCTAGCCGCTAACCTCCCTACCATTAACCTCGAAAACAACCTTCCTTCCCTCTTATCTCTCTCACTTTCCAAACTTATTAGCATATGACAAGTTACGATTTTAATTTAGGATGAGAACTAACTCTATTGGTCGACTTGGATCCTAAAACAGCACATTCACGTTTTACCCGCAAAGTGCGAGTTTTAATTGTAGCACTTTGCCATACCTAACAACGTTTATAAATTCTTAATCCTTAAAATCTATGGATTCAAATTATTTAAATTACAATAGCGTAAAACCAAACGCCCTTTTATAATTCTCACTCTTTTTTTATTTAATTTAGTTATAAGGCAGATAATTACTTAATGTTCGAAAATTCGAGTGTAGACACTCCAGATTTTTTTTTTCATATATTTCTATCATTATCTTAAAGATGCCAAAAGTTTTAAAGAATATATCAAATAACTGACGACATATAGCTATAAAATAAATTTATTATTTTAGAAAACATTTGAAATAAGTTAAAAGCAAACACGTTTTATTTATGAGACAAAAAAATTTAAGTTAAAATACATTTAAAAAACAAAAATTACATATAAAAACAATTAAAATCAGACGTTTCGAAACCCGTCCAGGTTTCCTCATCAGTAATTACAACATAATATGCAAACAGGATATGAACACTCAAGGAATTTAAAGGAGTACAGAATATTGAGGAGCCAGTGCGCATGCTTCATTGATAGTGGGGAGATGCTTGGCAGTGTGCCAGCTCTCAAGGAAAATACGCGATTTATAATTATGAACACCAGAATTTAAAATTTTTATATTATCGAAGTCAGGAATATGATCGGTTTCTATTGAATGGATTACAATTTTAGAATTTTGGTTGCAATTTTTAAAAGATCGTCTGTGTTCTTGTAGTCTAATTTTTGCTGTACGGCCAGTTTCACCTATATAAACAGATTTGCAATTTTTACATGGAATTAAATATATTACACCAGTTAAATCCAGAGAAGGGGTTATGGGTTTAAAGTTGAAAAGGACGTTTTTTAATTGTTTAATTGGCCGGAAAGCAGTATAAATATTATGTTGTTTAAGTAATTTAGAAATAAATTCTGAAGGAAAACCAAAATATGGCATAGAAATATAACTGTTTTTATTAATAAGTGAATTTTTCATTTTCATTGGAGTAGAGGGGGAATTTGCAGGAGGAAACGAAGGAGGGGGGAAGCTGATAATGTTTTCACGATAGATTCGTTTTAACCAATTAAGAGGGTAATCGTTATTTATTAAATCCTGGAAATTTTTTTTAATTTCCAACTTAAAAAGTGTCTCGTTACTGCATAACCGAAGAGCTCTATTGACCAAAGTTCGGAAGACTGCAATTTTATGCGAATTAGGATTAGCGGAATGAAAATTTAGATATTGACCTGTAAATGTGGCCTTACGATAAACAGAAGTTTGAAAAATGCTAGGTGAATTCGAAATGCGTTCAACGAGAACATCAAGAAAAGGCAAACTGTTATTCTGTTCTATTTCCAAAGTGAATTCAATTTCTGGGCATAACGAATTAGAAAAAGTAACGACTTCATTTATATGTTTTTCTTCAATTAATAAAAAAATGCCATCTACGTATCTTCGCCAAAAAGGAATTTTATCATTTAAACTATCATTTATTTTATTTTCCAAAAACTGCATAACTATTTCTGCTATGCAAACACTAGCAGTTGAGCCCATTGCAAATCTGTTTATATAGGTGAAACTGGCCGTACAGCAAAAATTAGACTACAAGAACACAGACGATCTTTTAAAAATTGCAACCAAAATTCTAAAATTGTAATCCATTCAATAGAAACCGATCATATTCCTGACTTCGATAATATAAAAATTTTAAATTCTGGTGTTCATAATTATAAATCGCGTATTTTCCTTGAGAGCTGGCACACTGCCAAGCATCTCCACACTATCAATGAAGCATGCGCACTGGCTCCTCAATATTCTGTACTCCTTTAAATTCCTTGAGTGTTCATATCCTGTTTGCATATTATGTTGTAATTACTGATGAGGAAACCTGGACGGGTTTCGAAACGTCTGATTTTAATTGTTTTTATATGTAATTTTTGTTTTTTAAATGTATTTTAACTTAAAATTTTTTGTCTCATAAATAAAACGTGTTTGCTTTTAATATATATAATTGAGACGGTTTGATGCTTGCGTACGTTAATTTGAAATAAGTACTCATTTAAATACTGCACGACATAGTTTTTAAATAATAGTGGAAAATTTATTATAAAAAATCAAATATGAAAAAAAAAAATCATTATATGCACTACATATGTATGCCATGACATACTTTCCGTTCTTCCTCTATTTCCTAACTATAATCCTTTTTTTTGCACTTAGAATAAACGAAATTGACAGATGAGTATTGTATGAAGAACGAATGAAGAAAATATTTTACACATCAAAAGTGAAAAAAAAAGAAAAAAAAATCGAAAAATTTATATATTACATTTAAAAACTGAATTCTGAAAATTATGGCAATTCTTCAGGGAGATAATTCTTAACTTTCTTTTTCCTTGTTTCTGCGAGTCATACTGTTATATATTTTTTCTAAATAAAATATTAAATATCATATTTTCATCGTCTTGTCTGTTACAATTCAACTTAAAATGTTATTTATTTTGACATTATATATTGAATATCCTAAAAATATAACTTTTTTAATTAGTTTTCATTGCTTACCTTTTTCAAAAAAATTGCTAAAAATTGAAATTTTTAATGAAAGTCTTCTATAAAACAATAGACGTTCTTATTACATCATTTTTACCTTTAAAAAGTTTAAAATAAAAACAACCCTTATCTATCTATAAATTATCCACAATACATATTTTTATATTTATTAAATTTGTTTATGTTTTCGCAATCTATCAACAAACCGAAAATTCTTCTTCTTTTTTTTTTTTTTTTTTTTTTTTTTTTTTTAATTTACACTTAATTCTGATTGACAAATTAAAAAAAAAATTATACTGGGAATATATTAAATACACTGAGAAAAATTTCTGGAACTGGCATCTAGAATGTAAATTGTCGCTCTATTGAAAATAATTTCATGTAATCCCTATACAGCCGCACTGAGAAAAAATTCTGTAACTGACATCTATAATCTAAAATATGCTCTAGAAAAAATAGTTCCATTTCATCTTTCTAAATTCCAGTCCCCTTGGAAAGCGAGTTCTAGAAGCCACTATTAGAATTCTGGAGCGTTTGCCTATACTATCTAGTGCAAAGTTATTAAAAAATCTCTGCAAATAAATGAGACTACGAGTTTCAGCAACTATAATCTTGGTTTATTACCTAATTCTAGAAAATAAATAAAAAACGATAATTTCTCGAAATACAAAAGATTTAGAATATTCGAATATTCAGAATATTGTTTCACCATCCACAAATGTGTAAACTAGAAATCCTCGATAATTTCGTCTATTCAGTTTATTGGCGTGCCTCTTGCGCAAGGCTCGGAAATCTATATTTCCAGTTAAGGGATTTTGAAAATGGCCACTTATTAGGTCACCACTTAATGGCCACCACTAGAGGAAGGTGATATATATATATATATTTCTCAGTGCGGCAGCAAAATTATTAAAACCACATCCACACTTTTCGTATATATATATATATATATATATATATATATATATATATATATACCCCGTGGCAGAAACACGGCGACACGGCGACAATGTCGCAGAAACAGAAGTGTTCTTGCAGAAAGATTTTACTTAAGTTAAATAAATTTTGCCATTGTGTTTAAAAAAAAAAAAGAGAGAGAGAGAGAGAGATAAACTCAAAGAATGGTTTATAAACTGTTCTGCAGAACAAATTTTCGTTTCTGCAGATATGATCGCCTCAATCCTGAATAAGGAGATGAGATAAAGCGGATGTAACTCACTTGGGTTTAGCTTTGATACGGCATGCATTAGCGATTCGTGATGCGGTGATATGATTCGGTGTATCGACACTTTTCACTGGTAACCTCTTCACATCGGAACTTCATTTTCGTGTCTTCAAACTTTGTTTTCGCGCCGCGCCTGCCGCTCGTGTCGTGTGTATTTATTGTATTGCAAAAAGATGTTTTTTCGAAAGAATATGACTTTGCGACCATTTTCCGAATATCATATTTCATGCATTTTCAGATTCATGCATAACAAAATAGCTGCATATAGTGATTTTCTTTTTTTTTTTTTTTTTTTTTTTTTTAGTGCGTGATTGCTGCTGTACCGATTTTCATACATTTTCTGATTTACGCACGACAAATTAGTTGCATCTAGTGATTTTTTTCTTTAATGTATGCGAAGCGTGCATACGTGCGTTGTAGTAAATATAAGTAATTTTTTTAAAGCTGCATTAATTTTAATGTTTGGTTCAAACTATGCAATACATTTCACAAATATATACAGAAATAAGACTATGGGGAAATTTGTAACGTCAGTAGTTATACGCAAAATGAAAAAAATGAAGCTTCAAACCTTGCTTCAAAAAATAGAAAATTAAGAAATTAATCTTAAAAACACTTTATTGATGTTTAGCATTTTATATGTAGTAAAAAATCTTAGAAATAAATATTAATGGGTATCTTAAGTTATAAAATTGGTAACTTTTCTAATTTTTTTCTTTACTAATCATTAATTATTTTAATTGTGATTAAAATTCTTAGCTTTAAATTTTGTTGTTTAACGGCCCTCTTCACTTACCGTCGCTGGAAGCCCGAGCCAATGTTATTTTATGTGGAAATTTTCTTTACAAATAACTTATTAACTATACTCCGTTTCACCTTAAGTTGGCAGCATTGAAGAAGGTAGGGTATGTAATATTGCGCGCAAAGAAGTAGTTCTAAAGTTATTTTGCGTTTTTAAGTTGATATATTTGATAAATATATGCTATAAAATAAGGAAATTCAGCTTACGCAAGAAATGTTTGATTTTTTTTCTTATTTTAAAAGTATTTAAATAATAAACATCTTTTTAGCAAAGCGAACGCGTAGTGACGAAACAACGGCATTTCTGAGTTTCATTTTGGCTCGAATCGGTTTCAAGGTTAAACATCTGGCGCGCTATTTAAAATTTTTTCGCCAGAGAGACTTCCTTTCATACTTCCTTTGAAAATATATATGGGATATATAAATTTATATCTGCATATGGGATTTCATATATATTCTATACTTTTAATAAAAAATAACCTTGTTTAATAAACCTATTTAAGTTAGCAAATAAATATAGTAAGTGTGATTTATTCAACTACCTTGAAAAAACATTTTCTAATTGGAAGTTTAAAACTGAAAAATTATATTTAAAGAAAGTTTCAAAACAACACTAGTAGCTTGATTCTATTCCGCTAATGAATAATTTAATAGCTTCATATTTTATTATTTATTTATTCGTTTAAATCTTCATTTAATAAATAACTTCTTAAAAAAAAAAAAAAAAACGTAAAATGGAAAATACTTGTAACAATTGTTTAGGATCGAAATAAAACGCACTTTCTTTGTAGCACTCGTACCTACTTTGTTCGCCTGACGAAGGACCGTGTTTTATTTCGACCCGAAACAATTGTTTCAAGTGTTTAGCATTGTATGGCTTTTTTTTTTTTTTTTTTTTTTTTTTTTTTTAGGATTTTAACTTAATATTTTCCCTCGCCAATCAATATAAAATATCCGTGCACCATACGAACAAAATTGTTAAGTGTCTAAAAAATAAAATGGCTCTTAAAAACACAGCTGAATATAAATATGTAAAAAGAAGAAAATAGCACTTTTTAGTTTTTGAGAAATTTTTGGTTTTAATTATATATATGTTAAATAATCTGATTAAATTCAAATAGTAATTAATTTAAAACATAAGTAAGTTTGCATATAAACACTATAATTTTCAAAATCTCGCAGCAGTTGTTTCAGGTCAAAATAACAGTACGGCTCCTCACCAGGTGAACAGCAGGCACGAGTGCATTCTCAAAGCAGCAAGGTACACTCATACCTGTTAAGAAATTTAAAATGACTTCTGCATATTTCTGCCTTCGAAATATCATGTGTTAAATTTCAGAATAATGCAGTTAGTTAAAGAACAGAAAAGGAACAAAAGTTTAAAAATCCATTAAAACAAGGTGAAAAAATATTGAAAAATTTTTGCATAAAAAATAAATAAATACGTTTCGTTCCTGTGTGGGGGGAAAAAAAACGAGTATTAAAGGGTTAAATAATTCAACTGCAATTTCATAAATTATCTTATGCTTTAAAATATTATATCTGAAACCCTTTTATGAAATGTAAAGTGAAATATTTATTATTTTTATTTTATTTTTGTAATAAAAAACGACCGCTGCGTTTTATTCGTCCTCATTGTAAGCAAATTAAATAGTATTTCAAATAAAACATCAAACTAATTAATTAATAATATTTAAATTGAGAAGGAAAAACACTTTTTTCAATAAAATATTGTATAGTATTATGAAATAAAAAGTACTCATGAACACCAACAGGAAATGTAAAATAGGATAGAGAAAATGACTCTTCCAGGATTTTGAAATTTTAACTTTTTATCTAAATATTTTCTTATTTTTATTTATTTATTTATTTATTCATGAACGAAACAAAAAATTATATATATACTTTTTTTCATGTAATTTTACATAGTTAAAAATTAATAATATATAAATATATATAAAAAAGACAATTTTTTTTTTATCATTAAAAGTATTAATTATTGCAAAATTTCACTCAAAATTTCTTTCCCTTTCTGAGTTTCGCTAAAACGCATAATATGTAATAATTATTACTAAGCAGATTTTCTTTTTTCTTTTTTTTTTCGCGAAAATTACAGCTTTCATTGTTTGCTAACAACCTCACCTGCTTTAATAGTAACCCTGTTACTATGACAACAGGTGTGATTAGGTCACTGTAGCCTTTTCTCTACTGCCAACTTAAGGTGAAACGGAGTATAATACATATTTTTAAATTCTGTTTTCGCATTCAGAAAATTCCTAACTGTTAAATTGACGGACCTTTTTTAAAAACGTATTTTTTTTACTTTTAATATTTTATTTTGAAATTGCAAAATGAAAAAATTCCACATATTGAAAATTCGTATTTTGCAGCTTCAAAAGAAAATATAAAAAATTAAAAAAATAATTTTCTAAAAAAGGTCCGTCAGTTTAACAGCTGGGAATTTTCAGAATGTGAAAACAGAATTTAAAAATATGTATTAGTTAATAAGTTATTTGTAAAGAAAAATTTCCCATAGAATAACATTAGTTTCGGCTTTCGATGGCGGTGAGTGAAGTGGGCCCTTTTAATTATATGAAGTCGTTAAAAAATTATTAATTTATTTTAAAAAAATACTCTTATCATTAGTTTCTACAGCTTGTTCATTTCATTTTTTAAACATTTGAATTTTTAAAAAATGTTTATATTTTTAATTGAAATATTGCAAATTAAATAGTTATTTTGAATAAAAATTAAACCAAAGGCTTTGTTGGTATTTTTTTTTTTTTATTTATTTATTTTGTAAGCAAAAGGAATTTTATCTAATAGTAGTTGTTTTGAATAAATGCTAATTAAACAGCAAATGCTTTTATTTATTTATTTTTATTTACTTATTCGTATAGATATCAATATCAAATATTACTTTTAATTTATTTCAATTTATTTCATTCATCTGTAATCATTATTTTCTATTATAGATTTTATCCATGAAATCTGTGACATTTCAGATTTCAACATTTCCTTAAAAATTAAATATTTCACTTGCCCCAATCTTTATGAAAATATTTCGACTGTGCTTTGTTTATAATTGTGTTACTTAGATCTTGTATTCTGTTTTACTTTATGTATTTAAATGATGGTATAATTATACACTCTGAATTCTTTAATGTCAAATCACATTTTTTAGATTTCAAATACTCATCTTTATGCTATTTGTATATAATACAAAAAATGAATCTTGTGTATTAGAATGTTATCGTGCATATTTCCAATAATCTCAAAAACCATAAATGTTGTAAATTATTTATTCTATATTAATTTTTACCTTTAATTTAGAGTTTTGTATTATATTTTATGTTGTTTGGTTTGCACCTTATGAAATAAGTGCATTTGTGTATTTAAATATATATATCTAATTTAAAAAAAAAAAAAAAAAAAAAAGTAATGAAATTTTAAAAGTATTTGTAACATTTGTTTAATTTAGACATTTCATGATTTAAATGCCTTAAAAACTAGTTGGCATAGGTGGACTCTGCTCAGTTCCCCATCAAATTTATGTTCTCATAAATTTCTAGTGCGAGACATATTATAATCATGTTAAAAGAAATGAATTTGACCAAAGCTTGATATAGTGACAGAATGAAATCTCCGCCTAATAGGCTATCCACCGTTAACTTCGATATATATATCTTATTCTAATCTAAAAATTTATTTTATCAGGGTCAATTCCGTTGTTTAGTTTTCATGCTACTATTTCCAATGCAATAATCCTCAAAATTCATATTTATATGAAAAATTTACAATTTCGCTTTGTTGATAAAATCGTAAATTACGAATGATTTACGAAGTTTTCCTATTAGAATATTTGTATTCAATCATGTTCAAACAAATATCATAAATGTAATTCTGAAGTTGTCTAACGTATTTATGATCCTTAAAATGGAAGTCTATGCTCAATTTCGCCTTATTCTGACATGTTAAGTAAATCGTAAATTCCAAATAACTTACGAATTTTTTAACCCTTTAACCGTGTCGAGTTTTTTAGCGTATCTGTTCAATAACTCATAAAATCAATACTAAGTGAAGTAGGAATAAAGCATATTAGTTTTTGAAATCAATGGATATTCAGTAATCTTATGTTCTAGGAAAAAATATCATATTTTTCCAAAATTTGCCACATTAGCCTCTTATTTCAACTATTAAGTGACGGAAAAAGCCGTTTGCAACGGTTATTCATGCCAGTGTTCTAAATAATATTTCAAAAGTAGTCTGACATCTTTACGATGAAAAATATCTCTCAAAATTGATGTTTATGTGAAATTTTGCCCTATACTGCCATGTTAAGAAATTCGTAAATTTCCAATAACTTGCGAAATTTTCAAAGTAGCACATTTATAGTTACTAATGTTCATTCCGGCATCAAACCTGATTTTTTAAATAAAAAGTTTCCATTTAATGCACGTTTAAGTGAATTTTTGTCCTATTCTCCCATGTTAAGAAAATTATAAATTTCTCATAACTTACGAAGTTTTTTAATTCGAATGTTGCAAAAGAATAGGGTTTTTGCCAATATCGAAAGTAATATTTTAAAACTGATCTGACCTCTCTGCGATCATTTGTTCGTGAGATATCGTGTTAACTGACTAACAAACTAACGGACTAACACACTAACGGACTGACACACTAACGGACTGACACACTAACAGACACCCTACAGACAGACACCATACAAATTTTGTCATTTTCGGATTCCTCACACCTGAAAACGTGTAAAAAAGTCAAAAAACAGAGGTCGAAAATTTTCACGATTACCTAAGTTCCCCATACCTATTGTATGATGGGAAACTAAAAATTGCAGATTATTTTTGATGTGTTACTGCATTTTATGTTTTGAATTCATTGAATATTTTATAAGCAATATTGTATATTAATGTGAACAAAAAATTTGAAGCAATTAAGATCAATAGATTTATTTACACCTATCTTAAAAAAAAAAATAAATAAATTAATAAATAAATAAAAGGGTACTTTCTTGCAATAGTGCAGATATATGCATTTGTGCCCAGTTAAAATTTAAATACATGGGTTATACTGAATATTATTTACTATTTAAAAATAATTTATTTTGAATTCGTAAATGTTAACTTCACAAACTATTCCTGCAGAAAGATTTTCGTGTTGATGAAGCTTGTCGCAGAAAGCATAATAAATTTCTGCCACAGGGTATATATATATATATATGTTTAATTTGTCCGTTAATTTTTAACATCAACTTACTTTTCTACAAACAGTATAAGATCATGTTTCGATATATATTAACTTAACAAAACAGTATTAGGTTCCCACCTTTTAAGTAGGAATTATTGCTAGTGCTTAATATTGTTGTCGACTGTAACTTGTAGTCTCCTTTGAAAGCGAGTTCTAGAAACCACTATTGGAATTCCAGAGTGTTTGCCTATATTATAGAGGTGAACTTATTTAAAAATCTCTGCAAATAAATACGAACACAAGAGGCGAGTTTTAGCAACTATAATCTTGGTTTATGACAAAATTCTAGAATATTAAGTGGAGATTTCTCACAATACAAAGGATACAGAATATTGTTTCACCATCTAGTAATGTATAGACTGGAAATTCTCGATCAATTCGTTTATTAAACTTATTGGCGTGTCTTACATGCATGACTCGGAAATCTATATTTCTAGTTTAGGAATTTAGAAAATGCTCCATTATTCATTCTAGATAAAGGCGTTATATTTTTTTCCTCAGTGTAACACTGAGAAAAAAAAAATAGACCATTTTAATCTAGAACGAATAAGTAATCCTTTTCTGGATTCCTAAATTAGAAATATAGATTTCCGAGTTATGTGTATAATGTAAACAAATAATTTGGATATACAATATGGTCGAAAATTTATCGTCTATTCTTTTCTGGATGGTAAAACAGCATTATGAATATTATCAATATTACGATATCTTTGTACTGAGAAAATTCTTTCTAGAACTGGGTTATAAGCAAAGATTATAGTTATTAAAAATCTCCTCTTAAGTTTGCATTTATTTGCAGAGATTTGAAGTTTCAACACAATAATATAGTAATTCGATCTAGAATTGTAACAGGCGATTTTTGGACTCGCTATCAAACGGAATTAGAATTTATTAGGATATCATGGCGCTACATTTGCTAGAGACAAAATTTAGTTTCTATATATGAGCCACAGAGATTTCTTTCGGTTTTTGTCATTTGTTTGATATTTTCATAATACTATTTAATACATGGATGTGTATTTGGGGTGTAGCCCAATGTGACGGTCTGTTTTTGCGTAATAAGTTAATTCGACTGGAAATTATGATTTAATGTGAATTCTAAACTTCTAGGAACATCTATGTCTGAACCGAAATTTCAATACGGAATTTAGCAAATGCAGACTTAACGTACAATACATAAATTCTCCAATAACTAAATTCCATGTTGTTTCCCGGATTCTCCTTCTTTTTTCTTTAGTATTACTCATTACCTAATATATTTACTTGCTACTTTATTTTCCCGATCAGAAATTTTACAACCGTTAAATTTGTATAGTTTTTTAAAAATTATGAATCATTGTTTGACTGACAGGATTCCAGACAGTATTTGCAGACAGATTAATGAACTAGCAGTATGCATTACTGTAACAACAACTCAACAAAAGAACCCTCTCTGTGGTGACTAAAAATGAGTGGCGAAATGAATAACTGATCAACATCTACACTCTTTTTCGTGTGACCATCATAAGAACAAATATTATTAATTGACTGCGTAACTAATTGCTGCTATCAGCTATTAAATGCAAATTATCTCCAAAAACAGCGAAATGGTTCGATATTTCAGGAATGGCTCTTGAAACTTTTACATAAATTAGAGTTCCGCATAAGCAAAGATTTCGTCTTTTTGCAGCAAAGCAGTCATTCAGTATAGGAATCAGCATTACGGAAAATACAAATTTTAATAATTTACGGTAAAAAAATCTTCGTTTTCTGCAATTATCTACGAAATTAAATCGTGTATTTCAGCAAGTGTCAGCATTTTTTTTTTTTTTTTTAATTAGCAGCTAACTAATTACAAACTTTTTTAAATCGGTTAAAAGTATCGGGTTTTATGAAAACACGATAATATTAAAAGCACAAAATTCTTTAGTTTACTGTTGAGAGAGAAAAAAAAAATGCGTCTATTAAGTAAAAATTCGGATTTAAAAACTAAACTTTTACAATAAAGAACAATGTATTACTCAACAGAAAAGCAAAGAAATTAAGATGAACATTATAGTGAGGTAGGTGAGCCAAAGTTGGCCAGTGTTCCTAAAATAGACACCCCCCCCCCCCTAAAAGAGGTTTAGTTTAATTTTTAATCATAAAATAGTGCTACTGCATCGTCAATATTGCAGCTCCAGGGTATGGAATTGAATATAAAGAAATTATTTTAATCAATCGCCATTGTATGTAGTGATTTCACTTTAAAGTATTAGTTGTTCTAATTTCCTGGTAAGAAGGTACTTTCATTTACACGTGTTTAAATTCTTAGAACTTTGAGATGTTACCTGCTTTCTGAAAATTAATTTCATTCTTTTTAACCACATTAACTTTGTTTCTAATATCTTTATCCGATTAAAAGTCAAATGCCGTGCAGATGGTGACTATATGCATGCTCTCAAGGTTGCCGACATATCGGGCAACTTCGGAGAACTTGGATCAACTTAACAAATAAATCCACAAACTAATGCGATAAGGATAAATTTCAAAATTTCTGCTTAAGTATCTGAAAAAATCATTTATTCTTCAATGATTTCTGAACTATTGAGAATACCATAGATTTCCCGAAAGAAGTAAATGAATACCAGAATAAAAATCATGAACTACTTTGCTCGAAAAGCGGTTGAAAGTCTTTTTGTGTCAAAAGATGGATAAGAAGAAAAATCCGAAAATAACAAAACAGCGTCTTAAATGTCATTGAGCGCTATTTTAAAAGTGTTTTCAATATATAAAAAGTGTTTGCAATGTAATAAAAAGTATGTATAAAAAGTGTTTTCTAGTACATAACGCTTTCCAAAGTATAAAACTTTCTAAGTTCTATCTAATGTATAAAGAGTGCTTTCAAATAAAAGTTCTTTCAATGTTGAAAAGTGCTTTCCATAGTGCACCTTCGGAACACTATGCGCCAAATGTGGCCCACAAGCTACAATTTTCAAATTGTATTATAAAAATATCTAAATCACATTTTACAGAGAAAATTAAGATTTGTATGTGTAAGAGATAAGTCTAGCATTTTACAAAAAAAAAAGTGCTTTCAGTTAAAAGTTCTTTCAATGTTTAAAATTGCTTTCAGTCGCCCACCTTCGGAACACTATGCGCCAAATGTGGCCCATAAGCTACAATTTTCAAATTCTATTATAAAAATATCTAAATCACATTTTACAAAGAAAATTATGCTTTGTATATGTAAGAGATAAGTCTAGCATTTTACAAAAAAAAAAAAAAAAAAAAAAAAAAAAAAAAAAAAAAGTTCAGCCACATACACCCAACCAGAAAATTATAGAAAATTCTCAAAGCTTAGCTATGGCCACCTTTGGCTCAGCTACCTTATACTCGGAATAAAAACAGTGAGTAAAAAATCGCCCAATTTTTATAAGTTTTCTGAAAAATATCAAATTAAAAAAAATTATTCATTTTAGTAATCAGTAAACGTTTCGAAAAAATATGTGTAGCTTTATATAAAGGATCTACCGATAACCGATTGTGTTACTTAAGATGTCACTTTTTACGTCTAGAATTCTGAAATATAGTAGACTCTGATAGTTATTTTACAAAAAATATAGTGTGTGTGAGCTGTAGTAGTGTACCGAGATCTTCTCCTGTAACATTTTGATATTTCTGCGCGGAAACAATATGATGAATTTTTTAGTTATTTTTTCGTAAAATGTTCAGAATTCAGCAAAAATAATGTTGACATAATTTGATTTTATAATTTTAGCTCATACATATCTATTTTGTTTTACTGAAAACGAAAATTAAGATCATTTTGTTTCTCTATCACATAATTTTTCTCAGTCCAAGATGTCTACCGACGCACACTAAAAAAAAATTCTGTAACTGACATCTAGAATCTGCATTGTGACTCTAGTAAAAATAGTTCCATGTCATCCTTATAAATTCTAGTCTCTTTTGAAAGCGAGTTCTAGAAACCACTATTGGAATTCTTAAGCGTTTGCTTATATTATCGCAGTCAAACTTATTTGAAAAATCTCTGGAAATAAATGTGAGCACAAGAGGCGAGTTTCAGCAGCTATAATCTTGGTTTATGACCCAAATCTAGAAAATCAAGCGAGAATTTCTCGCAGTACAAAAGATTCAGAATATTCAGAATATTGTTTCACCATCTACAAAAGTGTAGACTAGAAATTCTCGATCATTTCGTCCATTCAACTTATGGCTTGCCTTATACGCATAGCTCAGAAATCTATATTTCTAGTTTAGGGATTTAGAAAACGATCACTTATTCATTCTAGGTATACACACACACACACACACACACATATATATATATATATATATATATATTGTTCTCAGTGCATATTTTTCATTTTTGGTAGTTTCTGGTATGTTTCCATGATTAATTACAATTAATCGTGAAAACGTAGTATGAAAATTTTTACATAATTATTATATTGGTTGAAGAGTCATGGAAGAAACTGCGTCGGCTGTAAGCCTTTACGGACATATGTCTACACGTGATAGAGAAAAACTAGCATTAGTTTTGGTTTCAGAACACCAAAACACTTAAACATCACCGGAAATTTTTAAACCAAAATTTTAGATGTTGGCCTGTATTATCATAAAAAGTGCATATTATTTCATTCCAGAAAATTAATAGAGGAAAAAATATCCTTATTTATAAATGTACACTAAGTACATAGTTGAGAACATAAGTTATAGGCTTGTATAGAGTAAATAGATTTTTCTTACAAAATGATGAATAGCATCTTTATAAAAATTTAATAAAATTGATATTATAATAACTTCCTTTCATAGAAATATTAGTAAAAATGTATTTGAAATTACAAACATCTTTTACAAATGCACTCAAAGTCGTTTTAACCTTTCAATTTTCAATTTAGAATCTCCAAAATCTTTCATTTTAACGTTTGATTTGAAACAAATTTTCACTTAAAGCGTGTACAGCTTTTATTTCTATCGCATTATTCCAATTTTCTTGAGCGAGAAATGAGAAACATTTTCCAAAGTTCATTTTGTGATTTATGATAAAACTGCATTTTTCGCTTTCTGTGACAGTTGCAATATTTTTTTCATTTCAATTTCTATTTGTATTCATTAATATCATCTGAAAAGGGGATTATTAACTTTTTTTTTTTTTTTTAAGATTTAAAAAAATAAATAAATAAATAAATAAATAAATAAATAAATAATGTTTTAGATTTCTATCATATTTTTAATGATTTTTGTAGAACTTAAAATATAAAAATTACCAGTCGATTTTTGCGCATCAAATACATATATATATATATATATATTAACAATTCCCAATATAGTTTGAAAAGCATTAATGACTTCGGTTTGTCTTTCTAGCGGAAATTGCGTGTTCGTTTACTTTAAGCGTTTTTAACACTTCCTTAACAAATTTTAAGTGTGAATATTATTTAAATTTGTGTATGGTTATCTTTCCATCCGCAGCGCCCGTAAATGTTTTCAGAATTTAAAAAAGAAAGGATTTATGTTACTGATGTTCACTACGGAATGTTCCCTATTAAAAATGCCTGTAAAACAATTGTGTGTACAGGAACACTCCAAAAATATGCCACTGAATTCCGCTTTAGGACAGATATTTTATAAATCACATTTAAATAATTGTCTTTTGCAAAAATCACAAAGAAAGTGAAATTTATTATTAATATACTAAAGTAGTGTTTTGTGTAGAATGCGATATTTTTTAACCTCTAGATTTACAGGGGTGCACAAAAGTATTCAGATACATTAAGGTCTGTAATTAGAAATTAAAGTCTGCATTTCCTTTTACGATAATCATTTTTAACACTTTCCAATGATGTGTAAAAGTGATTATGAATTCTATTAGTCTATCTGTATACTTTTCTATCTTTCTGTTGGTCCTTTGTGTGATAACTTAGGCAAAGAACATTGAAAGATTTATGATATAACAAGCACGTACAGTTGGAAAGTGTTGCATGATTTTTAATTCTTGCTTTTATTTTAGATAAAGTAACATTGATTGCTAATAAAAAACCATCCAAAATAAAAATAATTTTGTTGTCGTTGTTGTTGGTGTTGGTGTTGTTGGAATAATACTTATTTTCTTTAACTGATATACATATGTTTTATTCTTCGTCTATAAAAAATAAGAAATTAAGCAGTCTTTTTATGAATCTATTTCTAATTATGCAATACATTTAACATTTCCTTATTGATTAAACAGTTTTGAGATTTTTCATGTAAAAACAGCTATTATTGTCTTGTATTTTTAACCTGAAATTTGTTTATATATATATATATATATATATATATATATATATATATATATACTAGCAGGCCTTGCCCACTTCGACGGACACAATATTTAAATGAATTCTAGAAAATTCCATATCATTCTTAATAAAATCTCAAAATTAAAAACACTAAACCAACTCGAAACCTAAGTTAAATTTTTCGCTATGTTCGTAGAGGTTTTCTCGCACGCGACATGAGGGGTTCAGGTTCAAATTGCCTTCGGCAGCAATTTAACCGTTTTTACTCCCCCACCCCCCACCAGGTAAGACAGAAGTTTCGAGAAATCCCACCAGAGTTCATATTGCTTATTCTTAACCAACACTCACATGCCAAAATACGCCAGTTTATGAAATTTTGAAGCACATTCAAACTTGAAACAGTGTTTTTTGCCACTCCCACCTGAATGGGAGGGGGGTAATTTCGCAAAATCCCTTTAGAGCGCGTGTTGCATACCTATAGTCAACCGATGCATAAAAAAATCGCTTTTCTCAGATAATTTAGAGAGATTTATGTTGAAAACGTGTTTTTGCACACACACACACACACACACCTCGCCGATCCTAAAGGGTGGAAAGGAAGGGGAACTTTGGAAAAGATCTTTATACTACTTGTTGGATACGTATAACTGACCTGCACATCAAAAAACGATTTTCTAAGATAATTTGGAGTAGATTTAAGCTTGAAAACTTTGTTTGCTCCCTCCCTTCCTATGAGAGAAAATAAAAAGAAATTTCACAAAATCTCTTTGTGGTGTTAGTACTGAGTATGCATGAAAATTTGACATAAAAAGAATCTCTTTCCTGGGATAATTTGTTAGTATTGAAAACGTATTCCCTTCCAACTTTTAGAAAGGGGAGATTTCACAAAATCCCATTGTACTGTATGTTGGGTACGCATAACCAACTCACACATAAAAATTAATCTTTATCAGATAATTTGGATAAAAGTTAAACTTGGAAACATGTTTGTCCCAACGCCCCGCCCTCTCGACCCCAAGAGGAAAAAGGGAGGAATTTCGTAAAATATCGTTACCATAAGTATCAGATACATAAAAACAATTTACGCACCAAAATACGCGACCGAAGTTCGCCTAGATTCCTCGGGACAAATTTAGCACTGAAAAGGGGAGTCTCTCCTATAGGTGTCGGATATATACAAACAATCCACCCACAAAAATTCTTGACCGCAGCTACTATAGATTTCACCGGACAAATTTAGAGCTAAAAGGGTTGTCTCGAATTTGCCCCTTTGTAACATCCTCTTCTTCCCCAAAATCGAAAATCCCCCCAAAAAACCAACAACAATAGGTTTTTGGAAATATCATAATGAAGATGCATGGCTGTTCTTAACATCTTTGCACCATTTTTGGTACAGTTCCATACAAAAATCCGGAATTTGCGCAATTTCTCTCCAAAAACTATTTTCCCCTCCCCCCTCCTAAAAAAATCAAAAATTTCAAATCGCAGAAAACTTTTTTTATTTTTATATCTAGTCTCTCCGTGTGCAATTTCTTCACCATGAAGTAATTTGGAGTGGAGTTATGCTTACAAACGTGTTTTTGCCTCCTGCGAGTATTTTGAAAGTTGATACATATAATTTTAAGTTGGGTAAAGACCTAAATTCCTGCAAAGTGTTGTATAATTCTGTCTAGTTGTTCTCGAGTGATACCCAGACAAAAATAGAGTTACAGATATAGAGACACGAGGACACATACACACACACATACAAAATTTTCTGAAGTCATTTTCGGCTTCCATGGTGTGAAAAACGGGAAGATATCGCATTTTTTTTTCTGACAATTTTACAGACAAATTTCTGATTTTATTAATATAGATATAGATATATTTCTTAAAAGTTATATTTTTTTCTGAATTTTATGATGAATAATTCCATTTCTGAAAGAAAATAAATAAAAAAGGAATAAACATTCTGAATGTTTCTGAAAATTTTAAGGAGAATAATCGTTTGATATTTACCAGTAATTTTCGTTGAATGTATAAGTAATCATGAAACATACTATTAAATTTACTATTAAAATCATAATATCAGGATGAATAGGCAGAAGAGATTATGACATTTTTAGAAACCTCCTTCCGACTAATAAGAAGAAGGAAAGACCATGCGCTTTTCATAGATTATTAGCACTTTCCAAATGACACTATCAGCATGCTTATCCAGAGTGCATCTTGGGGATGTCCTTGAGATGTATTTTCACCCATATGATATCCTGAGGATGTCATGAGGAGAAGATGTGCTGTTAGGGCCTACATATACGTTACATCGTTTACCCTTAAATTTACTTTGTGTACGTGATCACACCGCGCACAGACAAACAAAAAACAGACAGCTCCCCTTTATAAATTCATAATCAATATTAAATATTTTTGAAAGTGTTATAAATGCTTAACATAAACAAAAATGAAATTCCATCATTTTACAGATGCAGCCATTAATGTATCTGGATATTTTATATGTTCCAGTATATTTTAATGCTAATTCTCTAGTAGCAAAGCAATTTTTATCAAATGCTTCCCAGTATCGCCCGAAATAGACGAGCATTAGTGATTCGACATTTTTACAAATATTTTCCAATACTGGCAGATATTGTCCAACTTTAGGCGACTTTTATCTTAAGTTTTCTAAAAAGGTTTACATTTGGTTTTAAGTATAAAATCAAATTTAATTTTAGAAACATACAGGATGGGAAACATTAAAAAAAAAAAAAACATTATAAACATTGGAAATCTGTGTTTACACTGGGAAAAAAAAAATGTATACCACCTTCCTCTAGAATAAATAAGTGGTCGTTTTCTAAATCCCTTAATTAGGAATATAAATTTCCGATCTATGCACATAAGGTATGCTAATAAACTGAATAAACGAAATGATCGAGAATTTCTAGTCTACACATTTCTGGATGGTGAAATTATATTCTGAATATTCTGAATTGCGAAAAATTCTCGCTTGATTTTCTAGATTTGAGTCATAAACCAAGATTATATTTGCTGAAACCCGCCTCTTGTATTGGCACTTATTTTCAGAGATTTTTTAAATAAGTTTGCCCTCGAGAATATAGACAAACTCTCTAGAAGTCTAATAGGGGTTTCTAGAACTCGCTTTCAAATGAGACTAGAATTTATAAGGATCACACTGAACTATTTTTTCTAGAGCCAGAATTTAGATTATTTATGTCAGTTATAGAAATTTTTCTCAGTGTACTGTAATTTAACTTGTTCAACGAACTTCTATATTGACTCATATTGGTAAAAATTCATGCCATTTAATATTTGCCGGTTTGACGAACGCCGATATTACCGACATTGCTGCACTACTTAGGACATACCATGTTCTATACAGAAAAAGATTTTTTAACCGTATGAATAATATATGTCAAATTCGTTTTGATTTGTGAAGTATAAAGATCTTCAAATATGATTCAAAAAACACCCTCACAGAAAGAAATTCATTGGTACTCTTTTGTGTGTCTCTGTACATAGACAAGTTGTGCTTTTTGTACCATTTTAAATAGGACACAATTCATAATGACTTTAATAATATATAACAGCTTGAATTTCTGAAAAGAGTTACGGTTACTAGTGCACGAACAGGGAATCAGATGGACTGAAAGACGGACAGGTAAACTGATTAAACTCATAACCATTTCTAGAGATTGATAGAATGTGTTTAAATGATTAAAATATAAAAAAATAAAAGTACAAAGGCCGCAATTTCCAATTATAGTCCTTAGTATATTTGAATATTTTTGTATAGCTCTGTAAATCCTAATACCAAACATACTGTGTTCTATAAAAATATTATTTTGAACTTATGAATAATAAATGTCGATATTTTTAAAGTTTGCGCCAAATAAATGTATTTTAATATGGTTGTATATAAATACCTCTCATAGAACGCGATGCTTTGGTATTTTTGGGGGTAACCTTGTACATAAATCGGAGGTGGTATTTATTTAATTTTCAGAAGAGAATATCCCATAGAGAATTTGAATAACATATATAATATTCTAAAAGTTCCATGATTGTTTACGGGAGTTAAAAGCGGATGGATAGATAAATGGACAAACAGAATATAGAAGGGCAGACGGAAAAACAGGATGACAGACAGACAGATAAGTAGTCGAACAGACAACCATAAGTCATAAACACTTTTTAACTTGGTTGGAATATGTTAAACATCAGGAAGCGCTGAACACCATTTATGATATAAAAGAATTGCTCTATCTATCTATCTATCTATCTATCTATATATATATATATAGATGCGTTTCCAAAGTTATTTTAATAACTGTGATAGTAAATTTTTACTTATCTCAATAACATTTTTAGCATAAATTTGAAGTACTATTAATAAAAACAGATGATAAAAGTTAACCAAAATGAATACAATCTATATCGAGTACATAGAGGAAAACAAAATGTATAGGCTTATAATAAGTTTATAGATTTATCTTCCGTAATATTTATTTATAATTAAAAATCAATAAATATACATAACAAACATTTTAATGATTTCACTTTCTTTTACTTTAGAAATATCTTACAAATTATCAAATTCTTTACAAATGCATTCATGTCATTTTAAGCTTTCGATTTTCAATTTAGCATTTCGAAAAATCTTTCATTTTTAATATTTGATTTGAAACAAATTTTCACTTAAAGAGTGTGTCTAATATTTATTTTTATTTCATTTCATTTCCATGCTTCCTGAGTGCGAAATGGAAAAGATTTTGAAAAATTCATTTTCTGATAAATCTGCAGTTTTCTCTTCAGGTAATTGCTGCAATATTTTTCATTTCATTTTTCTCTTTTGTACTCATAAATAATATTTGAAAAGAGGATTGTGATCTTTTTTTTTTTTTTTTTTTTTTCCCAATAATAAAACATATTTATTTTATTTTTTATTTTTCCTCATTTATGTAAACTTAAAATATGACAGTTTCTATTCGGAAATAAGAGATATTTTGTTTAATTTTGTCTTTGGGTATAATAACTTTCGCAACATGAAAAATTATTTTAATGATAACAATACGAAAGAAATAAAAGTTGCTTTTTTATTTAATATGTTAGGCCTAGAAGGCTTTGCCCGCTTCGCTGGTCACTGTAATTTTAAAGGAATGAAAAACATAATCTATCACTTTATAAACAAAAAAGAAAAGCAAAATCCATTGAAATTGCTGAAAAACTCGCTTCCCGAAGCAAACATCCTTCCTACCACCGGAAGCGTCTTCTTCAACAACTAAATATACTTGTCCCTATTGCCTGCGACAATGCCTTACACGTGGTCTTTTATTTTAATGCTTATCGGGTGACAGTATCGAAAAAAAAATGAGATAGTTTTTTTTTTCTTTGAATCCCAATTATACATAAACAACACTACACGTATTGTGATTATTATTTATTTTCGCGTAATTTTCTATATTTTCTTTGATTTATCCGGTCGACTATCAGATGACAGCAATTTCACGACAACTATATAATTACAATACGCTGTGAGCTCTACGACTAAGGAGACAACAATTTTTTTGTGTTTATATACATTTTCCATTTTAATATGTAGTTTTTTTTGAGTTAAAAGTGGTTTTTATATATAAAAATAAATATGTATAACCTGATCATGGTAGCGTTATAATAGCTCTCCTTTGTGACTTTTGAATTTTTGTCGCCATTTCGGTTTTTTCTATAAAATGATGTGAAACAAAAATAGCTAATTTATGCGATTATCGTTACACTTTCTTTCTTTTTTTTTAAATATTTTTTAACTAATTTATATTTTTGATCCGCAACATAGCTTATTATGGCTGTCTCAAACGTAGAGTCCTTGGCAAAAAATGTCCGTCCTGATCCAGCATCAGAAAAATAAAATAAAATAAAATAAATAAATAAAAAAAATAAAAACATGATTTTCTATAAGTATATTTATATAATTTAATTTCTATTAATATTTAATTTTAAAATCATAACGATGTCATTTTTTCATGTGTATAATCCATAAACATAGTAATAAGTAATAGATTGATCATCGAGGGTGAAAATGTGATTTATTTTCATCCGGGAAAAGACAGCCACTTTACCATCTAATGACAGTCTTTCCCCGAGTGAATACTCGCGGATAATTTAGCAAATAAATTTTATGAACAATTTATGTACTAAAGGTGAATGAAAAACTCTAGATACTGTTTCAAATTCTTTCTCTCTCTCTCTCTCTCTCTCCTTTATATATATATATATTTAAACTAGGGGACTTTAACTGTGCCACTGCTAACTATATTTAAAAGAAATTTAAAATTGCATATTACATACTAATATAAAATATTAAAAAAATTAAAGAAAAAAAAATCCATTAAATATGAAAAGAGTATTTATTTCATAATAATAACAAAGCAGCTGATTATCAAAACTACATTTTTAATAAATTAGTCAAATATAACTTACTGATAGAAACTTATCCCATTTTCTTTCATACATTTATTAGCCTAATTAGCCACACAACATTTCAGTATTTTCAAAATTCATCAACATTCTATTCTATTATTGTTGCCGAGTTTCAATAACTACTAATGGCTGATGTCAAACACTTTTTTTCGGCATCAAAAGTCTTTGATCGATAACATGATGATGCATGATAATTGTATATAAATAACTATATCTATGGCTATAACTATTTTACTCAAATTTGATTTTTTCCTAGAAATGCCTCTCAAATTATGGCAAAAAAATATTGCATCCGTTTTTGAGTAAGCAAATGCGGTCGCACAATTATAGAGAGTACTGTAGGTCACCGTCGCACGAACTATATTAATTTCGTGAATCTAGCAGTATGGTGTTTAGCGTGGACAGAAAAAAATTCTTTACCATTAAGGTTTATGGGCTCTTTTTTTTTTAGTGTGACTACGTTTAAATGTTTTATCCGATTGAGCTGAAATTTTATATACCTGTTATACACTCATGTCCATAAATTAAGGATAATTCAGATTCAAACTGAAATCGAACTTTATTGCAAAAATTTCACCTGTAGAAATACCATACACATCTTTAAAAATAATATGCAAATTAAAGGAAGCCATCAGATGACGCCGATATGATGTTACAATGACGAAAGTGTAAGAAGGGGGTAGATAAGGAATGGGAGCAAAAAAAGAAATTTTCCGCAAAGAATTTTTTCACAAGCGTTCTGTGTGCCGCTCAGTGCCATAACCGAATGGTTATGACACAGAGGACGCATGCAGATAATTTTTTACGTGGTAGAATTATCGGCCGACTAGAATGTGGGCGTACACAGATAGAAGTATCGGGGGAACTTAGAATCGCCCAAAGTGTCATCTCTAGGCTTTGGAAACGATTCCAAAATGATAGAAATGCGAGTCGACGTTACAGTACTGGTCGGCCCCGAGTTACAATGCTGAATGACCACCGAATGACCACCGCCTAGTATGACTATTCCGAATGACCACCGGTATTTGGCAGTAACTGCCAAAATAAGAAGATAAAGCACAGCATCAGACCTGTCTCGTCAGCTGTCTGCAGCCACGAGTGCCACAGTTTCAAGATAAACCGCGTATAGACGTTTCGGAGATATTGGTCTATATGCTCGCAGGCGTGTTAGATGTGTTCCACTCACGGATATGACTGTGCCAGCGGTTAGCTTGGAGTAGATAACATGCAATGTGGACAGTGGCACAGTGAGCTTGTGTGATGTTTTCGGACGAGTCCAGATTTAGCTTGCAGTGTAATTCACACCAGACTTTCATATGTAGGACGTCAGGAACCCGTTACCACCAAAACAACATCATTGAACGACACCGTTACTGTGGGGCAGGAGTGCTGGTTTGGGGGGGGGGGATCAAATTTGGCACCAGAACAGATCTGCATGTTCAAATCGAAAAAAGAATGGGCCAAATTTATCGGGACATCATTCGGGAACAACATGTACGTATGTTTAGGGGTACCATGAGACCAGAATTTGTGTTTATGGATGACAATGCACGTCCTCACCGTACAAACGTTGTACACGGATGCCTACAATCTGAAGCTATCACTCGCATGGAATGGCCAGCATTCTCACCTGACTAGAATCCGATAGAGCATGTGTAGGACATGCTTTTCCGACGGATTTTACTCCGTAACCACCTCCTACATGTGTACCGGAACATCGGAAAGCATTGCTTACTGTAGAGTAACCTTCCCCAAGATCAGATCAATAACTTAATACTCAGCATTCCTAGGCGTTTTAATTACTGTATTTCATCATCTGAGAGACATACAATGTATTAACCATCATACCAACCATGTAATGTTAAGTTTTTGTAAGGGAGATATTTTTTGTAATTGCTTCCGGGAGCAAAAATCGTATTTTTTATAAATGTTATCCTACATAAACCACATTTTTTTGTTCTTGATCTTTTGTTTAATGAATGGAATTTATGAATAAGTCATGTTTGTTATGCTTCTGAACCTATATTTGCCTCAGCTAGCATTATCCTTAATTTATGGACATGAGTGTAGATCATCTTACGGAAATGTATTGATTTTGATGAATCTAGCAGTTACAGATTTTTACGGGGACTCAACGGAATATTCTCTATTATTATGACTTTTTAACTCTATTTTTGACTTTTCTAATTTTTATTTATTGTTGAAATATCAGTGGAGATCCTCCATGTAGAGACTCGAAAAGGTTTTGAGCTCTGTGTGTTGGTCTATTTATCTGTACGTGTGTACCGTGATATCGGCAGCAAAAAGCCCCCGATTGACTTGTAAATTGGAACACATGATTATGAGGCACAAGAAGTTAGCTGTATAATTTGGGGTGTTTATTCTGTTTGTAGTTTGCGTACAGGGACACATCAAAATCTTCCTTATCATTACGTCCTATACGGACAGAATTCGTATGTACGACGATGGCGCTATAAAAATTCCCCCGATTGATTTGGAAGTACACATATTGAGGCACTATAGAGAAATAGCAATATATATATATATATATATATATATATGTATGTATGTAATGCTTATATTGTTTATGGTTCATATGCCATAGATGGGCATGCCAGAGTATTTCTTATTTTTAAGGCCTATGGGCAGAATTCCTTTTAAAGAACGTGGTTACACAACGTTCAAGAAAATGAAATAACAATACATTATTAACATACTTAAATTCGTGTGTTTCTGAAGAAAAGTGTGTGATTTGACAAAATAATTAATGTACAGGACCTTTCAAAAGTATTCCGACGATATTGCGTAATCTTCAAAATTATGTCAAGTTATGGAGCTACATAGGATGAGTTCGATAATTTTTGTTCGCGTGTATAATGTTTATAGATGATTCACAGGGACACACAAAAAAATTTCGTAATATTAGTGTCTATAGACAGATTTTTATTTAAGCATATTTTATAGCGTTTATGCTGCATTCAATATAATGTAATTAACACAATTTATTAAGGTGCTTAATAACATGTTTTATCTAAATAAATGTATTGATAGACAAAAACATTTATTTACAGGACAACACAACAGAATTCTGTTGACATTCTGTAAGCATTCAATTGACGTCAAACATGGTTCATAACATTAATGTGTTACAAGAAAATAGTGTAATTTTTATTGGTGTATATAATTTTTGGGTGTTTGCATAGACACTCAAAATAATTCTGTACCTTAACGGTCTAGAGACAGTACTTCTTATAAGTGCGTTTTAACATGGTTAAACACCGTTGCACATAGTGAAATAAACATATGCTATAAGAATGTTTAAAACTATGATTTCTGTAGAAAATAGAAGGCACAGAATTGGTAATTAATTTGCAGGATTACGCAAAATAATTCCGATCTGTTATAAAATCATGTGTTATGAAATTTGGAACAAGTATTTTGAAAGAATTTATACCAGCTATGAGTTTGAATTAAATATACATATGCAGATATAGATACGAAGGGTTCAGGGGGCGATACCGCTATTTAGAAATGAGTTAATCATATATATGTATTTGTGTATATATATATATATACACAAATAGATAGATAGATAGATAGATATAGATACATTAATAATTATGTCAAATATTATAGAAAAGCGGAGTCACTCCAGATTTTAATTTTTATAACACATTATTATTAATCTATTACTCTTCATTTGATACTTTATTCCTGTTTGATTTTCGCTCTTGCTGCATATAGTTTCCAGTTCATATGTTATATATCTATCTATATATAAAGAAATAAATGTGTATGTACATGGATATGAATATTTCATCAAAAATCTAATAAAATTTATGATAATGGAGATTTAATGATCTTAATAACAGTTTCAGTATGGTATTATTAATGAAAAAAAGTTATAGAGATAAATCATGATATATAGATTTTTATTGCGTAAATGGTTGCGAATATGATGTATTGGCTTATATTATTGTAAAGATTTTTTTTTTTTTTTTACGTAATGATGAATGGCGTTTAAATAAATGGGTAAAAAACAATTGCATTTTAATAGCTTCAAATCTGTACAATATACAGTAGAAACATATTAGAAATCACTTACAGCTTGAAAAATACGCTTGAAGTTATATAAATTTTTCAATTTTCAATTCAGTGATCGCAAAGTCTTTCATTCTTAATATTTAATTTCAAACTTACTTTCGCTTAAAGTATATACTGTTTTTTTTTTTTTTTTTTTTTTTTTTTTTCCTGTTTAATGATTAGTAAAAGAAAAATATGTTCAAAAATTTATTTTACGATAAGAACGTTTTTTTTTTTTTTTCTATTTAGATGATTGCTGCAATATTTTTCATTTCAATTTCCTTTTTGTACTCGTAAATATTATTTGAAAAGAAGATTATTATCTTTTTTATGATTTTATTTGTTTATTTTTATAAAATGAAAAATATCATTTTTTTTTTATCAATTTAAAATATGACAGTTACTAATCGGAAATGCATAGAAAATATTATGTTCAATTTCCTTTTTTGGAAGAATAACATTGTTTGTTAATAAAAACCCGAGAGGAATAAAAATCTGCTTTATTTAAGAATCATATTTTCTTTGGCATTTTTTTTTTTTTTTTTTTTTTTTTTTTTTTTATATAAGAAGTTATTTAGATTTTTTATGTATCTATCAATGTATATATATATATATATATATCGATATATTGGTTGATCTATTTATCTAATGCACATATATTAATATGTATGCATATATATATATATATATATATATATGTGTGTTTGTGTGTGTGTGTATTCATGTGTGTATGTATGTAACTGAATACGATATCGTCTAAACGCTTTGCTTAAACGAGTTGAAATTTGGTACCTATATTATCGGTCTTCATAGCACGAACCCCATTGATTTTTTGAATCTAGCACTTATTTATTTATTTTTTTGCAGGGCCATAAAGAAATATTCATTATCATTATGGTATTCAGGCCCAAATTTTGTAAAGTGCGATAATATGTAAATGCCTGATTAATTTGACATGAAAATTTATACACATATTATGAGTCACTGTCGTGCAAACTGTGTAGCGTTTGGTGGATATAGCTTTTATAGTTTTTCTTTCATTTTTTTTTTTTTTTTTTTTTTTTTTACAAGGGCACAAAGAATAATTCTTTGTGATTATGGTCTATATGGGCCTTTTTATTTTTTTAAATGCAATAGCGTCTAAACGCTTTTTCCAATTGAGTTGAAAATTTGCAAACATATAGGTCATTGTTGCACGAAATGCATAAATGTTGGTGGACCTAGCACGTATAGTTTCTTTTTCTTTTTTTCTTTACAGGGACACAATAAAAAATTGTTTATTATTATGGTGTACGGCCTGAAATCATTCGAAGTGCGATAGCGTCTAAATGCCTTATCAAAATGATCTGAAAATTTATATGCGTGTTAAAGATCACCGTTGCTCGAACTGTTTAGCTCTTAGTAAATCTAGTACTTATAGTTTTTTTTTTTTTTTTTTTTTACAGAGACACAGCAAAAAATATTTATCATCATGGTCTATGGGCTGAAATGTGTCTAAATGCCTTATCCGACTGAGTTGAGAATTTATATAAGTACTGTAGGTCACCGTCGCATGAAGCATAAAGATTCTGAGAATCTAATATTTATAGAAGTTTACAGGGACACAAAAAAATGCTCTTTATTATTATGCCGAAAGTGCTTAAATTATTTAAAGTGTGTTTGCGTCTAAACTCCTCATTTGAATTAACTGTAAATGCATACACATGTTACAGGTATCACAGACACCATATAGATTTTGACAAATCTAATTCTTATATATATATATATATATATATATATATTTGTTTCACAGGGATGCAAAGAAAAATACTTTATCTTTGTGGCTTATGGACTCAAATTATTTAACATGCAATAGCGTCAAAATGCCTCATCTGATTGATATGAAAATTTGTATGCATGTTATAGGTAACCAACGTGCGAATTTTATAGATTTTAGTGAGTTTAGAACTTTTAAATTTTTACAGGGACACAACGAAAGTTTATCATTATGATCTATGGGCTCAATTTATGTGAGGAGCAATAGCATTAAACTAAATAATATACTATATGAATGAAACTACTCCTACACCCTATTATAATTTTCTCTTTTGCGTATTTAAAGATTTCATTTATTTAATTTTTTTATATAACAGTTGATTACTTAATGTTCGGAAAGTCGAGTGGTGTCACACGAGATTTTTTTTTTTTTTTTTGTCAGTTATATCTTTTAACATAAACCTCCTACTTTTTTTAGGTATGGAGATATATACTGAAAAGTTCGCAACGTTATAGTGAGATCAAATTATTTAAAAATTCAAAAAAGCGTACATTAGGAGAATAGTTTTTCAGGTGCCGTGAACAAATTTAGCATGCAAATAATAAATGGATTTCTGCAAGCCTATAGACATATAAATTACAGATATTACTGCATAATTCATCCACATCAAATGAAATCAATGAAACATAAAAAAAAGATAAATTTAATACAAAAAATAAATGGAAGATAAAAAGTTGACTAAAACTAATCATGAGTTTGTACTTATATAGCGAATTTTGCCTTATGCAGCAATAATTAAAAACAGCACGTCAGCGCTATTCAGGATCAATATATCTGTATTGATAGTTATAAAGGATTTAAGACCATATTCTTGATTTTTGAGGAAACGAAAAATAAAGTTATGCTAATTAAAATCTAATCAGAAGAATCGATTAGGAAAAAGGGATTTCGTTGACTTATACCCTTTATACCATTCAATGATTGTCAACCTTCATTTAATAACGGGAAAAAAATGAATTAAATATTTTATACCATACATGAATGCTAAATTTCGGACTTTTTTACTAATGGATTTTCTCAGAGACTAAATGGCATAGACTTAATTCCTTTATACCAATGGATAAAGAATTTTTTTCTGAGTCTGACAATGTACTTAACTCCAAATCGACATTTTTGTACTTAAATCCTTTATACTTATCAGTACAGATATACCAAAAGCTAATCAGAACCAACGAATTCAAGGTCCAACCAAATATAAACTTATATAGAATTTAGATATTTAGTTCGTGAAACATAGCGTCTATAGTTTTATAGTAACATTCACGGACGTCTTCATAAAATAGACAAATTATATTTAGGACATTTAAAACCTTATAAATCTATCTAAAAACGGATATTATTTTTTTTTCGAACCCACGCACTCTTCTTTGACATTAAAAAAAAATTACGAATTATAATTTTTCGTAATATGCACAGCAACAGCTGTGGTTTGGGATATCACATTTCATAAAGGGGGCAAATAGCTGAAAACTTCTATTTATTAATAAAAATTAAGTTAAAAACATAAAAAAAGAATCCTAGTAAATTGTTTTTTACTTTTCGAACACAATAGTGAGAAAAGTATTGTAATAATGTCAAAAATCAGAATTTGAGATTTTGGTATTTCTACACGTTTTGTGGTCCCCTAAATTCATGTTTGCTATTTTTACAATTATGTATGTGAGTAAATGCGATAGCGCCTAAATGCTTTATTCGAATGAGCTGAAAGTTTGAACGTACATTATAGATTACCAAAGCACGAACTCTATTGATTTTTGTGAATCTAGCACTTAATTTTTTTTTTTTTTTTTTTTTTTTTTTTTTCCGAACAGAAAGAATAAGTTTTTATTACTATGTTTTTTGGGCCAACATTTTTAAAGTGCGATTGCGTCTAAATGCATTATTTGACTGATCTGAAAAATTAAGCACATGTTATGAGTCACCTTCGCACGAACTGTACAAGTTTTGGTGAATATAGCGTTTATAGGTTTTTTACAGGGACACAAAGAAAAATTCTTTATCACTATGGTCTATATGGATTCAAATTCTTTAAACTGTGATAGCGTCTAAACACCTTATTCAACTGGTCTGAAAGTTTATACGCATGCCATAAGCCACTGTTTCACGAAGTGAATAAATTTTGGTGAATCTAGCACGTATAGTTGTTTTATAGGGAGACAACGAAAAATTATTTTTCATTATGCCCTGTGGTCTAAAATTACTTAGAGTACGATAACATGTAAACACCATATTTATTGAGCTGAAAATTTATACACATGTTATAGATCATCGTCGCTAACTATAATTATTTTGGACCAGATGGCACTTATAGTTTTTCATAGGAACGCAAAGAAAAAGTCTTTATCATTGCGCCTTTTGGGCCCAAATTATTTAAAATGCGATAGCGTCTAAATACCTCTTCCAATTGAGTTGAAAAAATACATATATATTACAGGTTACGGTCGCACAAGCTGTGTAAATTTCGGTATGTCTGGCACTTATAGATTTCTTTATCATTGGGCCCAATTTTTTTAAAGTTCGATAGCGGCTAAACGTCTTCTTCGATTGATCTAAAAATTTATACACGTGTTATTGGTCACTGTGGCACGAACTACATTGAATTTGGTGAATCTAGCACGTATAGTGCCTTTTTTAGTTCCCCATCATACTATAGGTATGGGGAACTTAGGTAATCGTGGAAATCTTAGGTAATCTTAGGTAAATCTTAGGTAATCGGTTTTTTGACTTTTCTACACGTTTTCAGCTGAGAGGAATCCGAAAATGACAAAATTTCTATGGTGTCTGTCTGTAGGGTGTCTGTTAGTGTGTTAGTGTGTTAGTCTGTTAGTCTGTTAGTGGGTTAGTCCGTTAGTTTGTTAGTCTGTGTACACGATATCTCAAGAACAAATTGTCGCAGAGAGGTCAGATCAGTTTTAAAATATTACTTTCGACACTAGCAAGAACCCTATTCATTTGCAACATTCGATTTTAAAAACTTCGTAAGTTATTAGAAATTTACGATTTTCTTAACATGGGAGAATAGGACAAAAATTCACTTAAACGTGCATTAAATGGAAACTTTTTACTGTAAAAATATCAGACCAGTTTTAAAATATTTGTTTTGATGCCGGAATGAACATCAGTAACTATAAATATGCTACTTTGAAAATTTCGCAAGTTATTGGAAATTTACGAATTTCGCGCAGTATAGGGCAAAATTTCACATAAACGTCAATTTTGAGAGATATTTTCATCGTAAAGATGTCAGACTTCTTTTGAAATATTATTTAGGACACAGGCATGAATATAAATGACTATGAATTTTCCAATATAAAGATTTCGTAAGTTATTGGAAATTTACGAATTTCTTAACATGGCAGGATAGAGAAAATTTCACATAAAAGTCAATCTTGAGGGATATTTTCATCGTAAAGATGTCAGACCACTTTCGAAATATTATTTAGGATACTGGCATGAATATCATAGACTATGATTTTTCCAATTTAAAAAATTCGTAAGTTATTTGGAATTTACGACTTACTTAGCATATCAGAATAAGGCAAAATTGAGCACAAACTTCCATTTTGAGGACCCTAAATACATTAGACAACTTCAAAATTACGTTTATGCTATTTGTTTGAACATAATTGAATACAAATATTCTACTAGGAAAATTTCGTTAATTATTCGTAATTTACGATTTTATCATCATAGCGGAATTGTAAATTTTTCATATAAATATGAATTTTGAGGATTATTGCATTGGAAATAGTAGCATGCAAACTAAACAACGGAATTGACCCTGATAAAATAAATTAATAGATTAGAATAAGATAAATATATCGAAGTGAACGGTGGATAGCCTATTAGGCGGGGATTTCATTCTGTCACTGTATCAAGCTTTGGTCAAATTCATTTCTTTTAACATGATTATAATATGTCTCGCACTAGAAATTTCTGAGAACATAAATATGTTGGGGAACTGAGCAGAGTCCACCTATGCCAACTAGTTTTTTAACAGGGACATAACGAAAAATTATTTATAATTATATCTTATGGACTTAAATTTGCTAATGTTTGATAGCATTTAAACACTATATCCGATTAATCTGAAATTTTATTTGCATGTTATACATTACCTTCAAACGAGCAGTATTAAATTTGTAGAATATAGAATTTACGAGGTCTGTCCAATAAATACGCGAACTGGTGCCATCTGTCGACCATGATGCGGACTATAGCCTCTCTCACTAACGGTGCTAGTTGCCTGAGACCAAATGAGCCATCAGTGCATGGCGGATCGTCGAGCTATGCGTATTGTGCAAGTTGTGTTAGTTTCTGTTGTCCTTGTTTCCACTGTGTGTCGAAAATGCAAATTGACGAAAATAATAATTTTTTTTTCTTACAGTTCTCAAGAGTTTGATAGATCGCGTGCGTCGTCTGCGACGAAATTTGACTCAAGGCGATGGATAGATCCTTCACCATGACAATGCACCTATACATTCAGCATTGATATTTAGCCAGTTTCTGGCAAAATATTCAATCACCATCGTTGATCATCCCCTTATTCGCCAGATCTCGCCCATGCGACTTTTTTTTATTCCCAAATTGCAAAAATGTGATGATGGGACATCACTGGGAAGATGTGGACACAATAAAGCAAGAAACGACGAGAAAACTAAATAGCCTGACTGCCGAGGATTTCCAAGGGTGCATTGAACAGTGGAAAAGAAGATGGAATAAGTGCATAGCAACGAAAGGAGAGTACTTTAAAGGGAACAAAATCGATGTAGACTAATTTTTGCAAAATAAACATTTTATGGCCTTAGTTTGCGTATTTATTAAACAGACCTCGTATAGTCTTCTAACAGTGACACAAATAAAAATTATTTATCATTGTGGCTTATGGGCTCAAATTATTTAAATTGTGATGGCTTTTGAACGCCTCATTTGATTAAGCTGAAAATTTATATAATTGCTATAGGTGAACGTCGCACAAAATGTAAAGATTTTAGTGAGTCAAGAATTTATAGATTTTTTCGGGGACACAGCGGAAATCTCTTTATCATTATAATATATGCTCAAAATATTTGAAGGGTAATAGCGTGAATTTAAAGAACATACCACATACTGAAAAATACTTATGCGCCGTATTATAATTCTTTCTTTTAATGCCATCTCTTACTTTATTTACACAACTGTTAATTACTTAATGTTCAAAAAGTCGAGTGGAGTCACTCCAGATTAAAAAAAAAAAATCGTATTTAAATAAATGTAACCAAATATATAAATAACTGTAGAAACAATACAATAAAATATGTTATTACGACTACTACAGCTACATACTCATTTATTTGCTTTTTATTTTCGAAGAAATTCTCTTCTTCAAATTGTACTACCTTATTTAGCAGACCGTAACATAACAGTTAGTTTTTTCTTAAACATTTTATAAATGAAACATTACGAAGTTTTTAAAATAAATTTTAAGTAGAAACAAATCAATAAGACTTAAAAGATCTTTTCGTGGAAATTCCCCGCAGAGGAACGTTAATCTACTACCCTTTTCAACTGGGGACGATAATTAATCAGACATTAAAACCCCGAAGAATGTTTCACATTTATCACAATTAAGTTTCGAAATAACGTGTTCTTAAAACTGTAAGCTAATTTCAACTAAGTTGCATTTAATATGATAAATATTATATTTTCTGAGATAGTTTCTGAATGTAAAATGTATTCTCTTCAAAATTTACAAATGTGATTTTAAGTAGATAATAATTCCTTCCTTGCAAATTAATAATTATCTATATGGAATAAAACATTTAACTTTTACAGGATTAGATGTATATTTTTTAAAAGTTGAAATATTTATGAAAGTTTTTTGTGTAATGTAAAATATACTTAGATAATATAGGGATGTATAAAAATTAAAACAATTTAATTATTATCTAAAATAATGTATGCTATCAAGTACCACTATTTATTATTAGATTGTATAAGTTATTACAAAAGCATAACAAAATAATCTGGTGTGTCACTCACACGACTTTGTCTTACCCTGAAATGTAATACTATAAATACAGGTTGCAGATTAATAGGTAAGATAACGAGTACTGTTATGTAAACCTATGTTAAACAATTCATATTAGGCTTCTGAAGAGTTTTATATGATAATTAGTTCTGTGTGAGGGGGCCACTGCCCCCCTCAACCCCCCGTTTCATTAATGCACCTACATTTATGTAGAATTTAATTCGGTTATTGAAAAATATTTCTGTTTTTAAAAAATAATTTATTAAAATTATTATTTAAAAAAATTATCTTTTATGATAAGGCAGACGATTTCCATATTAGAGAAGTAGTATAACACCAAATATCCAAAAAAGTCCAATTTTACTCTCAATATTAAAAAAAAAAAAAAAAAAAAAAAAAATCGATAACTTTGTTTAAAATTATCGCAGATCGATGGTTTAACCATTCGTTTTAAAGGTATTGGCGAGCTCTTTTGAAAGATACCCATCATGAAAATTTACTCCCCTCGAGGGCGGACTTCCCCCCCCAGGGGGGAGGCGAGGCTCCTACATACACAATTTTTTTTTCCCAGTTAACTGTCTCTATTACAAAAAATATATATTTGTTTCATTTGGTTTAGTGCAGTCTATAGACGTTAAACTCTATTTTCCTGCAATTTCCCCCATAGACGTAATGTATTAGAATTCTCTTGATTGTCCCTGTACACGAACCATTTGCTTGATCTTAACGAAAAGCTTACTGTAGCATCCCTATATGATACAAATTTAGAATACGAAGTTTGAACTTTCTGCCATAATTTGTTTTTGAGATATGCTGATAACAGACACACACACAGACACACAGACCATTTGCTAAAAACATGTTTTTCTTATTCAGGGAACCTCAAAACGTGTAAATATAACAAAATCTCGCGTTCGAAAATTTGACCCAAAAACAATACTTTCTCTACCTTATGGGTAAGAGAAAGTAAATATATGAATGTTTAAACTGCTAAATGAACGCACTGAGAAAAAAAAAAAAAAAAAAAAAAAAAAATATGCCGCCTTCATCTAAAATGAATAAGTGGTCATTTACTAAAAACCTTAACTAGAAATATAGTTTTCCGAGCTATGTGCATAAGGTTGAATAAGCTGAATAAGCTAATATAAACTAAATAGACGAAATGATAGAGAATTTCTAGTCTACACATTTCTAGATGGTGAAACAATATTCTGAATATTCTGAGTATTCCGAGTCTTTTGTATTGCGAGAAATTCTCGCTTGATTTTCTAGAATTGGGTCATGAACCATGATTATAGTTGCTGAAAGTCGCCTCTTGTATTCGCATTTATTTGCAGAGATTTTTAAATAACTTTGCCCTCGAGAATATAGGCAAGCGCTCTAGAATTCTTATAGGGGTTATTCGAACTCGCATTCAAAGGGAACTATAATTTATAAGGATGACATGGAACTATTTTTTCTAGAGCCACAATTTAGATTCTATATGTCAGTTACAGAATTTTTTCTCAGTGTACATCTCAAGATGAAAAAAGAAATACTTATTTAACCCTTTGCCGATCCCATTTAATTTCACCTCTAGGGTCAGTGTTGCCAATATTAGGGATTTGTTTATTCAATATCCACCACTAAATTTTAACAGTAACTGTTGCCTAATCTCTTCGAATGTTTTTGTCCATTTGTTATATCAAATATTCTTCCTCAAAATTATTGGTGTTAGTTGAATAAAAGAGTCACTAAGTTTGGCAACACTGTTTACAGCGCTTTAGAGCTTGAGGGCCATCAAAGGGTTAATATGAATAAAAGTATTTCTTATATGTTACCAAAATTACCTGCTTCCAATCTTCCTTTAGTTGGGAGAAACTTTGGAATTTCATAAGATGACCCTTATTTTATTTAAAGATTTGCATTCTCTATGAAAGAAAAAAAAAATATCACACTTATTCGATTTAAGTATATTTTTCAAATGGTTTATTTTTCTCACGAATACTGTTACATGTAGCTTTTTTTCCTATGAAATATCATAATAGGAATGACATTTAATATGTTTGCAGAGCGAGAATTTTGAAGTATAATAACGCGTTTACAGTTCGTTTTTAGACCTTGCATAAAATTATGAAAATTCTTTTTATTGATATAAATTATCAATTCATTAAAGCCTTTGAGTTTTTGTATTATTATTTATTTATTTATTTTTTGATCACCATCTTTCTGTCTTTCTATCTATCTGTCTATATATATATATATATATATATATATATATATATACAAGGTGATCAATTTAAACGAGTACCTTTTTTTTTTTTTTTTTTTTTTTTTTTTTTTTATAATTGCCTTTAAATTAGACGGATGTGGCGACTATTTTGACACTGAAATATAATTGTTTGAACCTTGTTTAAGCGCGGGAGACAACTTTCAACAATGTTGGACTGTTACAACTTTATTTGTGAGGCAAAACAAAAATGGAGACTCTTAATATTACTTAATCCTGTGATAATTTTATTTTTCAAACACATAATTTAATTCAAACTTTTTATATTGTAATTCTTTACAGAAAATGTTGAAATTGTTCGTCACCATTTTGAATGCAAACATGAACACGTCGAAGCAAGACTTTTGTCACACTTCGCAAGAATAGGATAAAAAAATACTAATGATGTTCACGCCAATTTAAGATTAAAAAACGAGTTTTCGTACTTGGAAAAAAAAAAAAAAAAAGATACTCGCTCATTAAATATATATTAAATAAGTAAGTATGTTGAAAGCCTTGCTAAATATACTATTATAGATGTGCATAAGACAAAATCAAGCGGGTACTGTTTTAAATTGTTATCCCTGTGTATATGGCAGGGAATAAGAGAAAGATGTAACACACATATATATCTATATACATATATGTGTGCGTGTTTGTGTATTATATTAGGATGAATATTATTTGAAATTTAAAAAAAAAATAATTATTGAAATAAATAGTATAAAAGTAACAAGTTCAAATTTTTAATAGGTAAGAAAATGCAGAAAATAAAAGGGTATATAAAAAAAAAGAAAAATTAAAGTAAAAATTGAAAACGAATGCCGACAAAAAAAGTTAAAATTAAAGTAGGCCATAAAACAATCCAGCACATTATAAATAACCCAAAACCTATTTCTGCAATCATCATGGGATGCCTTCAATCTAAATTTGAAAGAGTAAGGTGTTTCCTGAATTTCTAGTAAAGATATAAACTAACTTAGCCCCCTATATCTTATTAAGAGGAAATAACCTAACTATTGAGTTCAGGATACAATCATACAAAATGAATTAGATGCAAAGGAGAAACTTTTAAAATGCATTATATTTCATACAAAAATGTACACTTATCATAAAAATTGAAGTAATAAATACTATTCCTCGTATAAAGAACGTTAATAGAAAGAAATATCCATTACCAAAAGTATAAAAGATACAAATCTTAACAGTTACGTGTGGCAGTTAAAACGTAAGACGGATAACCGGAAAATTTTACAGTATCAAGAAAAATTACAAAATATCTGTACAAAACTACTGCAGTTGTTACAAATTTGAAATAATTAGAGTCACAATTATAATATTCTTTCTAACACACTAAAAAAATAAACAGCAAAAACTTTTAACAGGCTTACTTTTAAACCGAAACTGAGTTAAAACTTAATCTAAAAACAACGAAAATTGAAATGAAACTGACAAAAATGCTTTGCATGACTTGAGATATACGTATATATATAGTGCGACCACGTTTCCTACGACTAGCAGTGAGACCGAGTCCAAAAGTTTAGAGGGATGCAAAATTGGCCGAGAGATAGTTATTTGGCAAACATCCAGTTATTCGGTGTTCCCTTATCGCTTGTTTTCTCTCAATCCCCCTTATTTTAACTCTGGACTCGTTCAATCCGCACTTGCGCAGCGGCTTCCATGGTCGCAAGAAATGTGGTTGAAGAATATATATACAGTGCAGCCATATTTAAACTGATAGTGTTTACATTTTTTTGTAGACTGATATAATTGCTCGAATGGCGCCAAATTTAGTAGGATGATATATATATATATATATATATATATATATATATATCATCCTAATATATATATCCCTAATATCCCTAATATATATATATATATATATATATATATATATATATATTAGTTCTAAAAGTCACCGCTAGAGAAATATGTGGCCCATTGTAAAAGAAATGAGAGATCTAGAAAACGCAGAATCAATACTGAAAAAAAATTACCTTTTATTTAGCACATTAAAATTAGTTTAAATGAGTTCACCGTTTTTGTGAACCACATATTGCATTCTGAGCACTATAGATGGCACTGCTTCAAACAACCAATGAAAAACGTTTCAGGCTGGTTCATTGGCAGATTCTGTCCAGTAAGTCTTTTAACCGGTCAATAGATCAAACTTCCGATCCATTTGAGGCGACGAATGAACAAGTTCTCAGTAAGTGAAATTACAGGTAAAGAAACTTTATCACAGTTTATGCAATTTTTTTCGCTTTTTTAAAAACTGCTACCCCATTGAACTTGAATTAAATTGTTAAATGTGCTAAATAAAAGGTAATTTTATTTCAATATTGATTCTGCGTTTTTTAGAGCTCTGATTTGTTTTACACAGCGCCACACATTCCCCTAGCGGTGACTTTTGTAACACACACACACACACACACATATATATATATATATATATTAGTTCAATCTTTCATCGTCCGTCTTGTTAAATCATCCTACAAAATTTGGCACCATTCGCGGAATTAGGTCACTCTACAGAATACAATAAAGACTGTCAGTTAAATTATATAGCCACCCTCTCTCTCTCTCTCTCTCTCTCTCTCTCTATATATATATATATATATATATATATATATATATATATATATATGTGTGTGTGTGTGTGTGTGTGTGTGTGTGTGTATATTCAGCTAATAAAAAAAATAATACTTCTTTTCTTTATGTTTCATGTATTGAATAACAGAGATTATGTTACTCAATATGTGCGTTTCTGAATATAAATAATCATTTATTCATTAATTATTTATCATAATATAAGCAAATTCTTATGTTTTGAATTAAATATTCAATTAACATAATTATAATTTAAATTTAATTTTTTCCGTTTTATTTCATGATGTTATTTTCGTATTTTGTAAAAGTATTTATTTGTTTCTCTCGAAAGATTAGGCAAAACAATTTTATGTAATTAAATTTACTGTTATTAATTTTAGAAAATTAAATATGTTAATTACGGAAATTGTTTTCATTTTAATTTAAAAAAGAAATAAACTGAGCTGATTTCTCGAAAAAATTTTAAAATTAATTCTAATTACTGAGTTTTGGGGATAATATATATATATATATTACATTTTCATTTTTTCGTACATAACCTATTAAAACCTTTTAGAAAGACTATTAAATATAAAACAATTAAACAGAAATAAGAAATAAGAAATATATATATATATATATATATATATATAACAGATAAAAACAGAGCGTTGTATGAATAATAAATAATAATAAATAATGTTTGTAAATATTGTTATGTAAAACAGTTTTGCACTTACACGCAATATAGAACTAAAAAGAAAAAAAAAAATTCGCATTTTCTTTTGTTTTGTATGTATGTGTATGATCAATTATAATCAATTTAAATGTAAAAACAAAAGATTGCTCAATATAATTTGAATTAATATTTTTTCGCGACACTATTGACTTTTTCTAGCTCTTTAGACCGATACTAAACTTCTAAAGGATTCGAAACACTACGATTTTTCATGGATGAACCGGTATGCGAATCTGGTACTTGACTACTAAATGGTAGAACGCTACAATTGGCTCTCAAATGGGCGATTAACCTTTTGGATACCTTATGTTTGTTCATCCCTTCTCCTCCTCCAAAAAAAAAAAAAATAAATAAATAAATAATAATAATCTATAATAATAAAAGAAAAGGTTAGTCTGTCTATCTGCCTGTCTGTCTTTCAGTCGGTCTGTTTGTTCTCCTATACGTTCACTATCGAGCGTAAGTTTAATACGGTGAGATTTTTCAAGGATCGCTTGCACGGTGAACTGCACAAATTGCAAGGGTAGCTTGCAGGGATTGCTTGCACAGTGAAACAAACTGTTTAGATTATAAAACGGGAACACATCGCCGCATGCACAACTAAGCGGAAATTTGCTACAATTAGAGATTCTAACTTAAAATTCTCAATAAAGGTACTTGAACAATAAGCGAATAAGCTGTTGTAAGTCCTGAAAGGGCTAGAAGGCGCCACAGAGCCGGACTTTAATGCTTTCAGATTTTTCAAGGATCGCTTGCACGGTGAACTGCACGAATTGCAAGGATCGCTTGTACAGATCGCTAACACGGTGAAACAGTCTGTTTAGATCATGAAATGGGAACACGACATTTTTTTTTTTTTTCGTACAAATTTTATTTTTGAAAGAAGGATGCAGTATTATTTCTATCCGATTAATTTATTTAATTTATTATTTTTTTTTATACATAATTTTTTTATAATTAATTTTTCTATTTATTTTTATTTATTTATTTATATATATATTTTTTTTAAATTCAGGTTTGAATCTTAATGAATAATTTACTTTCTATGTGCATTACAGTAGTTCTGCACTAGGAAAAAAAATGGAACATCCCTGTAAATTCCAGATCTTGGCTGTTATTGAATATAGAGTTCCTAAACTTTGAATTACGATTTTTCACGAAACTTGAGCGAAAAAAAATTCGCCAGAAGATTGGAAAGCTCCAAAATGGCAGTTGCTATATCGAAAAAAATGAAGTTGATGCCAGTTTTTATACGTTGACAACCCTCTAAGAAACTAACCATAAATATATGATTTAGACGTTAATCCATTGACACCAGACGCATATTTATAGCACGATTCGCGACGAAATTACGAATTTATTGAAGGATGATTTTTATTCTTTTTTTCGGATTGTACATTTGTGTATATGTGTGCATTTCAAAAGACTCATGAGTGGTTGGACGTACACGTTGTAAATAAATATGTAAGTTTGTTATAATATCAAATTGCGTACCTCTTTTTTTTTGTTTTTTATATGGTTTTCCGTTTCGTAAATACCTACGAATTTATTATCCCTAATGACAAACAGTTAGGATATCATATGTCCTACTGTTATACATATTTCAAAAGAACATCATAATTGATTCCCTAATAATGTTTATTCAAAAATCGTCGGATTTCTTGTACATGAAAAGTAGTTCGAAAAGTAGTTCTTGCCGATAAATGCACACAATTTAACGAAAATTCTCGAAACTGCCTGATAAAAGGGACATTCGTACAACAAAAGTCAAACAAACAGTTGTACGTACAACAGGGCAAAAATTCTGCTATTGAGGATTAATGTTTAACTCTAAAACACAATTTCTCAGACATCATTGCTCAACTTGAAGTCTCGATACAAACTCAATGGTTTAAGAGTGACGCTTCACTTTTTATATAATCATTTGTAACTTATAGAAATTTCTCAGTATTTCTGCCCTAAGAAAAAACAGAACATTCCTGTAAATTCCTGATATTCGCTCCTATTGAACATACACTTTCAAAATTTTAGAAACTTTGAACTACAATGTTTGACCAATTGAACGAACACCAAAATTCAAAATCGGCGTTGAAGAAGGGCGTAGCAAAAACTGTTAATTTAGAGTAAGTATTGTTAATTTTTTATGTCAGTTTATTATTATTATTCAATTTGAGAAATTACATTGCCTCGACGCTTCATTGTGCAAAATATAGTTTATAAATTAGCATTAAAATGCTTGTCCACTCTGACAAAAATGTGTGAGGGGCATCTAGAAAATAAATAGTGGATCTGGTAAAAACAGTTCCATATCATCCTTATGAATTATTGTTTCTTTTTACAGAGTGTTCTTAAAATCCCTAATCAAATTTTAAAGCATTCTTTTACATTATCGTGGCCAAACTTATTCGAACATATTTTCAGATAAATGCGAAAGCAAAAGATGAATTTTTGTATCAATAATTTTGGTTTATGACACAATTCTAGGAAAGCTAGAATTTTTCGCAACGCAAAGGATTCATATTTATAATATTGCTTATTATCTAGTGTAGTATAGGAAAAAAAAAATCTGAGACATTTCGCCTATCCAATTTATTGGTTTACCTACAATGCATAACCTAGAAATCTACATTTCCAGTCGAGAGAATCAGAAAATGAGTACTTATTCGTTCTAAATCACTGAGGAAAAAGTGTGTAACTGATATATAGAATCTAAGTTGTGGCTCTGTAAAAAATAGTTCCATGTCATCCTTATAAATTCTAGTCCCCTTTGAAAGCGAGTTCTAGAAATCCCTATTAGAATTCTAGAGCGTTCGCCAATATTATCGTAGTCAAACTTTTTTAAAAATCTCTGCAAACAGATGCGAATATCAGAGGCGGGTTTTAGAAACTATAATCTTGGTTTGTGATCTAATTCTAGAAAATCAAGCGAGAATTTCTCACGATACAAAGTATTCATAATATGCAGAATACTCAGAATATTGTTTCACCATCTAGAAATGTATAGACTAGAAATTTTCGATCATTTCGTCTATTCAGCTTATTAGAGTGTCTTATAACCATAGCTCGGAAATCTATATTTCTAGTTTAGGGATTTAGACAATGACCACTTATTTATTCTAGAGGAATGCGGTATATTATTTTTCCCAGTGTAAAGAAGGAATGTTTTTTTCCTCAGTTTATTTTGATAATTTATACATCTTAAGCATTGTTTGTATCGTTTTCTCCGCTCTCTTTATAAGCAATATATTTGTAGTTTTACAAAATATTTAATTGTAGACTGGAGAAACAATGAGATTATTTTTGATCAAATATCACAGGTCTACAGTGGTTCGGTAACAACGGTCAAATTATTATTTTTATTATTAATTCCAATTTTCATTTAAATATTTGCAAGCAAAAAAGTCCCACCACGTCACATTTTTCTGTTAGAGTATCAGAAAATGGAAATTTCCACGAATTTTTATCATTTTCACAGTATCACAAGTTGTAACCCTTCCTGCTGGCAACCCAGAGTCCTGGCAAATCAGAGTCCCGGCAACCATGTTTGTTCCATTTTTTTTTTTTTTGTTAAATATCAGAAAACGACAAATTTCATTATTATTATTATTTTTTTACAATACAGTCGACAGCAAAAGTATCCGAGCACTAGCCAATAATTCCGATATTAAAAAAGTACATTTAATACTATTTTGTTAAATAAATCCTTATCGAATCATTTTCTTAGACTAACTAAGAACATGACTCGACAAGGATTTATTTAACAAAGCAGTATTAAGTGTAATTTTTTTAGACAGGGATTATTGCTTCCAGTACAGATTAAATAATCGTAACAAAAAATCTGTACGTGTTACAGATTTCTCGCTATTATTTTTGAATTCTGCACTACAAAATTAGTTGAAAATAGCTAATTTCATTTTTGTTACCCTCCAAAAAAATTTTTGTCGACTAGTGTATTTTTTTATTTATTTATTTATTTTATTTTATTTTTTTACTGTCGTTTATTTTACTCTAACAGTATAAAGTTCACAGTAACTTATAATTTTTCGTCCTCTAATTTTAAATAGCATATATACATACATATATAAAACAAAAAAATCGTAAATACTGATATAAGAGACCTTAATCAAAGATGATGACGTACAGGCGCTGTATGGCTTAAAAAATGTCAAATTTTTTTTCAATGATGATTTTTTTTTTTTTTTTTTAATTCCAAAATCTGTCAGAAAATTTATTATAATTGTCAACATGCTGCAAATTCTTTATTTGTGGAAATATTAATTCTAAAATAGCAATAATTAATGTAGCTAAATAATAATTATATATATAGAATGTTTCAAAATAGTATTATAAATGTACAGTTATTTTAAATAATGAAAATAATAATAATAATAATGTATTTCAGCTGCAATAACTAAAGAGATAAACACTTCCTTTAGATTCGAATATCTTCTCTCCGCTTTGAGCATTAAATTTAAAAAGTAATATAAGATAACAGCAAATAACAAATGGAAAATAAGAAAATTTTGCATTTTTTTTCCTCTTCTAAAGGGATAAACTAAAATGTAATTTCACATAAGTTTTTTGAAGATACTGCTTTAGATTATTTTGATTATTATACTTTAGCTACGTACGAATACATTCAAAATAACGTAATTACAGATTTCATATACGTTTTGAAAAGAACGAATGAGATTTTTATCCATTTTTTGAATTGTAATTCCGTTTCCGAAATTACTTTACGAATGTTACATTAAAAATTAAAAAAAAAGAAAGAAAAAAGGGAAAACTCTCTATTTTATTTTATATTTTATCAGCGCTTATCTCAAATAATCCTTCAAATATTTCTCATAAACTTAAAAGAAAACATATTTATCAAAGTATATATACAATAAAAATAAACAAGAACTAAATATTTTGAACGTAATATTATTTCAAAATGTAATATAGTGTGACTGAATCAAGTTTGTGTTAAAAAAAAGTAATAATAAAGGTTTGTGAATAATAATAATAATAATAAAATTAATAATTCGCTCAAGAATAAATAGTCAATAATCAAAAGAAATATACAAAACTATTGATGTTTATTATATAATACATTTAATCATGTTTGATACAAGAACGAAAAATCATGTGCGCATTGATTATTAATATTTTCCAACTGCACGTACTTGTTGTATGATAAAACTTTCAATGTTTTTTTCCTACGCTATCACGCAACAGACATACAGGAAGACTGAAAGACATACAGATAAACTAATTGAATTGATAATCACCCTTAAGCATTGATACAAAGTGTTAAAAATGTTTAACACAAAAGAAAGTGCAGCCCATAGAATCTAACTGCAGCCCATAACGTATCTGAATACTTTAGTGCAAATTTGTAAATTGGTAGGTTAACTATTTATTATTTTATACAAAGCATTATTTTAACATATTAACAATAAATGTCAAGTTTTTATGAATTTCAGTGTAACTTATTTAAATGTCTATTCTAAAACGTAATACAATTTTTTGAGTTTTCCTAAGCACAAACCAGTTATATTGTACTTAATAATGCCATTTTAAATAGGAAACATTTCAGAATAAGCATGAAAAATAGTTATCTTTTTTTTTTTTTTTTTTTATTATGAAAATATTTACAGGCGCTGGATGCGGGCACACAGATAGACAGAGGAATAGCCGGACAGAGAGATAAACGCTTAATGTAAACAAAAATTCAGTTCCAGCAAATTTCCAATAATATCCGCTAATACAAGGAAATATTTTTGTGTAGTCATGTAAACCTCATTACTAATCATACTGTACTCTATAGAAAGCATTTTTTTGCGCATATCAATTACATTTTATAATTTCAGTAAGATATGCGTAATGTTATTAAAATTTGGTTTATAGAAATACCTCTTGTCATGTTTTTGAATATTTTCGAGTGTCTAGGTACAGAAACCAGTGGTGGTATTTATTCCATTTTCGATATAAAACATTCGATAGTGAACTTGAAATAAATCTGTTTTCACACGCTAAACCTTTAACCAGTACCATATAATTCTAAAATAAAATTGCAAAATTCAGCTTTAAGCGTGAAGTGAAGCATGAATAATTTTGATAAAGTATCATGCTTAGTCATTTGATCGAAATCTGCACTGAGAAAAAATTAAGGACTGACATCTAGTAAAAATAGTTCCATTTCATCTTTATAAGTTCTAATTCCCTTTACTAGCTAGTTTTAAAAACCCCAATTAGAATTCTAGATCGTTTTCCTATATTATGCTTGGGTCAATCTCATTTATAAATCTCTGTAAACAAATACGAACAGAAAAAACGAGTTTTAGTAACTATAATTTTGTTTTATAAACTAATTCTACAAAATCAAGCGAGAATTTCTTTCAATACAACAGATTCAGAAAATTCAGAATATTCAGAATAATTTTCCCCATCCAGAAAAGTCTAGACTGGAAATTCTCGATCATTCCGTCAATTCAGTTATTTGTTTACCTTATACGCATAACTCGGAAATCTATATTTATACTTTAAGAATTTAGAAAATTGTTAGTTTGTTGTTCTAGATGAAAGTGTTATATATATATATATATTTCTCCATGTGTTACGTGATATATTCACCTTATATACAATACTATAAATCTCTGTATAGATTTAGACTTGAAAAAGGTAAAAATATATTTTAAATTTTAAGTGAGTTTTTATTTGTACAAGAAAGAAAGAAAGAAATTAAATTAAAAAAATAAATAAATAAATATAAATATATATAAATATATATATAAACTATAAAAACTCTAATTTTTAGTGAAGAAAATTAAGATATGCCAGTTACAACACTTTTAACTTATGTGTTATCTTTAAAACATAAAATAAAGTTTTAATAAAGAAAATGAATTTTTACAAGTGCTTGCAACAGCTGTTTTCGAAAACGTCTGTTTGTAAAGGAATATGTTCAGAAGTTTCAGAAGAAAGAAGAAAGATGGGACATTAAATTAAAAGAAAATAACTTTTTTTTTTTTTCTGAAAACATTCGTCGAAATCACGAACAAAATGATACCGAGTTTGTTCTATGACTAATCTCGGAAAAAAAAAAAAAAAAAAAAAAAAACGTAATTCTTTTATTTTTTTTTTCTGGCATGTTTCATACAGAATATTTCGAAAGTCTTTAAATTTAAATAATTTTGAAAATTAAATAGCTCATTTTCTGAAAAAAAAAAAAAAAAAAAGGTTACTTTTCTCGAATGAAATTAGATTTGTAAATAGACAGTATCCTAAAATAATGTTGGATGTGCTCAAATCCATATAAATAGTGAATTTATTTATTTATGATTACTATTATTTCAGTGCGGATATACTACAATAAATTTAGCCTATTTATAATCTAAATCCAAATTAAAACGGTTGCTTAAAGGAAAATATTCAAAAAATAAAATAAAAAATCTTCGAATTCCTCTTTATTTATGGGCAATATATGTAATAATTATAAGGGAGACATCACGCCACCTTGTGTATCCTTGATATATTTAAGTGAGACGTGCTTTTTTTTTTTTTTTTTTTTTTTTTTTTTTTTTTCAGAAATGGTAGAACCATCAGAAGCCAAAAATTTCTTCTCGGAAAGCTGGTGGAAATGAGGTTCCAAATTTAAAAGTGTGAAGGTTCGTTGGTATAGCCGCCGCTTGGTTATTTGTTCTTTAAAAATGCACGTAAATAAGAGTAAGAACGAGAAAATGATTCAAGTGAGGGCACTCCACTTAGTCCTAGGACTTTATCGTAATCGACCAACATTAACGATCAGACATTAAACAACGAGCAAAGTCGATTAATATTCTATATTAAATCGAAGGATATATTAGTTTCTTAAAATTTTCGACTTTTGGTTTGCGCGTTTTGAGAGGTTTTTGACAATTTTTACTAAATGTCATACTGTGTGTGATTAAATTTTGTGTCAATTGGACCTCACAAACTATTAGAGAATTTAAGACAAATTTATCTGTAGTTCCACCTTGACACAAATTGGTATCTATCAACTTTGGGGGGAAATTGTCCAACAGGCTGTGTTGTCATGAGATTCTTTTAAATTTTTAACATGACAGTACAGGACAAAATTTGGTGTAAATTTGCACAATGAGAATTAATTTCATCAAACCACTATAAAATAGATTATATATCGAATTATATATAGATATATATATCAATATACTCGATTATACATAGATAAAATCATTATATATAGATTTATCATAAAATAATGATGTATAACAGCAAAAATCATCTAGGGAAAAGTTTTTGAGTATGTAGTATATAGTATTTTTTTTCTTTTACATAAGAATTAAATCTACTACAAAAAGAATTGATTAAATTGTGTTTTCTGCGTTTTATTCTTGAAATATTCTCTGAAAAACATGCGCAAAGCATTCCTGAATTATCGTTGAATCAGATACTGCAAATGATTTTACATTTTTTCTTTCTTTTCCTTTTTTTCTTTTCTTTTTTTTTTCGGAAAAGCTACATAAATGTAAAAAACCAGGAGATTATAAATTTTATGCACCGAGATAAAAATTCTATGTCTGAAAAAAAATAAAAAAATATATACAGACACGACATTATTTCATTATTTAAAACATGAAAATCTGACATTGACAGATTTTAATTTAGTGCCAGAGGCCTACTGCTAAACTTGTTAATATCGACAAATTCTTCTTTAGTTAATTCGTGACGATCTAAATTCCATGATAAAGTTTTCATTAAATCAAACAAATGTGTTTCACCTGCAGATACTGTAACAAATAACGTTGGAAGTCCAAACTGTCTTATAGCCGCAAAACAAACTTTTTTGCTATTTTTCCCAATGAGGGGGAGGTGTGCCTTGGGGGGGACTCATGTCAAAGGTGTGCCTTGGGGGCGACTCATGTCAAAGTTGTACCTAGGGGGGGGACTCATGACAAAGTTGGGCCTTGGGGGGGGACTCATGTCAAAGTTGGGCCTGGGGGAGGACTCATGTCAAAGTTGGGCCTTGGGGGGGACTCATGTCAAAGTTGTACCTTGGGGGGGACTCATGTCAAAGGTGTGCCTTGGGGGGGACTCATGTCAAAGTTGTACCTTGGGGGCGACTCATGTCAAAGTTGTACCTTGGAGGGGACTCATGTCAAAGTTGGGCCTGGGGGGGGGGACTCATGTCAAAATTGGTACCCCGTCAAAATAGCCCAAGACAAAATAGCCCCGACAAAAGAACCCCGACAAAAGAGCCTTGACAACAAAACAGCCCCGACAAAATAGCCTCGACAAAACGGCCCCGACAAAAGAGCCCCGACAAAATAGCCCCCGACAAAATAGCCCCGACAAAACAGCCCCAGGACAATATAGCCCCAGACAAAATAGCCCCGACAAAACAGCCCCAGACAAAATAGCCCCAGACAAAATAGCCCCGACAAAATAGCCCCGACAAAATAGCCCCAGGACAAAATAGCTCCCGACAAAATAGCCCCCCGACAAAATAGCTCCAGGACAAAACAGCCCCGACAAAATAGCCCCCGACAAAATAGCCCCGACAAAATAGCCCCGACAAAAAAGCCCCCGGACAAAACAGCCCCAACAAAATAGCCCAAGACAGAATTGCCTCAGCAAAATAGCCCCAGACAAAATAGCCCCGACAAAACAGCCTCGACAAAATAGCCCCAACAAAATAGCCTGGAAGCATTTATATGATTTAACAGAAAATTTATTTAATTAACTTCACGACTAGCTAGATATTTAGAATAGCTCAAAATACGATGACAATGCATTTTTTTAATACTTTTAGAGAATTGTTTTGGGTCCCCGCTGCCTTCGGTAGCGTTTTTATGATTCAATAATCATATAACTTCCTGACTTAAAGGTCTGCACGGGCCGGGTTCGGGGCGAATTTTTAAATTTGCGCTCGGCCCGGGCTCGTGCTAAGTTATTTTGTGTATACTCGTGCCGGGCCGGCGTCGATGATATTTTTTCCGGTCCGTGTCAGCCCGAATCTTTTTTTAGTTTCCTCGTTAATCAAGGAAAATGAAAAAGATAAAATATTTCTTCAGTCATTTATTTTACATAATTTCACAGGCTTGTGTAGCACATAAAATTTTATTTTGTTAAAAAATGTCTATAACTTCAATTAAAATGAATATCAATGTGCCTGTTTGAGATTTCATTTTCCGCAGATATTTTTAGCATGTCTCGAAATTAATATATTTTATTTCATGTAATATTAGATGGTTCTTATTCAAAATAGTATGCATATCATTATTAGTTTGCACACATGTACAAACAAAAGAAATTAGATACGTTACTGTGTATAAGGCTTCGTGTCCTACGGTCTGAAAAGTTTAGGTTGTATAAAGGCAGTAAAAATCATTCCACTGTAACTTTTTCGCGAAAGCTCCTTTTTCTTATCTCCTGTGCACTGGATGAAAGTAGCACCATTTCTAGCATGTGGAAAAGCATCTTTTCTATTGAATATGGTTGGATTAGCATTAAAGTTTTGTTTATCGGATCACATGAAAAATTCAGATACATTACGGTATATAAGAGTAAATGGTTGAAAATACATTTTTAGTAGTATTAATTATTTTAAATACTGTAAATATTTGTTTGGTGTACTGTAAATACTTGTTTTAAATACTTGTTTGATGAATGCTAATATTTTCGACTCGATTTTCTATCGTCCTTTGAGTCTTTTGTACGTCTGTAATAATGAATTTCTGTTTATATATAATTATCTTGTAAAAGTTCAGCAGCTTTGTTAAAGGACATTCTGTTAATTGGCTGTATAAAATCTCTACAAAACACATACTAAAAATTTTTTTCATAGAAAAACCTGCATTTTTTTTTTTTTTTTTTTTTTTTTTTTTTTTACATATTTTTGAAACGGGCCGGGAGGGGCTTGGGCCTCAAAATTTCAGCCCGTGCAGACCTCTATCTTGACTAGCTAGAAATTTGAAGCTCAGAACACGAGGACAATGCATTTTTTTAATTACTTTCAGCCAATTATTATGGGTCCCCGCTGCCTTCGGTATCGTTTAAACATACCTGGTAACTTTTATAATTTATTCCGGAGTACTGTTAGCTTCGCCCTTTTTTCACACCAGTATGATTGTAGAGAAATTTTCTCCAATATGTAATTACGATGAAATAAGAAGAAAAGTGCTTTTAAAATATACTGGTATGAATAAAGGGCGAGGTTAACAGTACTCCGGAATAAATTATAAAAGTTACCAGGTACAGTCGGTAACAAAAGTCTCCGAACACTAGCAAAAATTCCTATGTAAAAAAAGTAAAGTTAATACTGTTTTGTTAAATAAATCCTTGTCGAATCATGTTCTTAGACTGACTAAGAACATGATTCGACAAGGATCTATTTAACAAAACTGTATTAAGTGTACTTTTTTTATATAGGAATTTTTGCCAGTGTTCGGAGACTTTTGTTACCGACTGTATGTTTATATGATTCAACAGAAAAATTTAAAAACATTGTATATAAAAAGTTCTTTTTATCTTGTAATTATTTATTGTAAAACATAATGTATTTTCATAAATTGTAAATGACTATTTTTTTAAAAATGTGGATTTGTTATTTTCTTTTATATACCTAAATAGGGAATGAAATATTCCTGAAAATTTTTGATTTAAGGTTTTCTATGAATTTGCACATTTCGAGATATCTGTCTGTGTGTGTCAGCAAAAGTTCTGGTCGCTGTAACTAAACCAATAAGCAGAATTCAACAATACTTGATTTTTTTTTTCATCTTGAGTTAAATTTGTTCTGATTAACTTTTGTGATACATCGCCAAACAGGTGAGCTTTCATCCAGCGATTTAACTTATTTATTCTAAGGCCGTGGCGAACTCCCATTTGGGGCCTACTGTCCCTTAATCTATCCTCCAAATAACTTTACACTTTCATAAAAAAAAAAAAAAAAAAAAAAAAAAAAAAAAAAAAAATGCATAATTTTGTTTTAAGATAAAAATGATTTAATCAGCAACCACTTTAACATTATGTGTACATCGGCGGCAGACGTCAGTGTTATGCTTCACTGAAATAATTTAATCTTGTGTAATTTTAAGCAACAACAACAACGAAAAAAAAAGGACTGAAAAGTGGTGTAGTTGCGTTGTAAATTTTGTTTAAATTTGTGTTTATATCGGCCGAAAGGTAGCGCTGATGCTGATATGCTGTCATTTTCTTTGTTTATGAAAAAGTTTATCTTAAAATATAACGGTCATAACTGCATCGCTTTTTAAATTCTGTGAATATTACACGAAATGTTGTTTGTTATCGGTCGGAAGGTAGCGTTTTTTGTTGTAAATGTCTCTGAATTTTCCTTGCCTATGAAATACTACACATCAAAATCTATTGTTTATAAGTGCACCATTTTTTCCTACTGGTGTTTAAGTTTTTGTGTGTATAGGCCGATAGGTGGCGCTAATACGCTGTACTTTTCTTTGATTCTGAAAAAACTATATGACACACTTCCGGTTATCCAATTTTCACCAAAAGTTCGAAAAATCATATCTACACCAGACCTGCCTCAATTCTGAAGTTTCGTAGTTCTATCTCTCTCTTTCTTTTTTTTTTTTTTTGTTTTTTTTGTTTTTTTTTTTTTTTTTTTGAGATATGATAGTCAGAAGATTTTCCATGTACACAGAAAGATACATACAAATTTTGTCGTCGGCTGTTTTGTCGGTGGCTATTTTGTCGGGGGCTATTTTGTCGGGGCTATTTTGTCGGGGCTGTTTTGTCGGGGCTATTTTGTCGGGGCTGTTTTGTCGGGGGCTATTTTGTCGGGGGCTATTTTGTCGGGGCTGTTTTGTCGGGGCTGTTTTGTCGGGGGGCTATTTTGTCTGGGGCTATTTTGTCGGGGCTATTTTGTCGGGGGCTATTTTGTCGGGGGCCATTTTGTCGGGGCTGTTTTGTCGGGGCTATTTTGTCTTGGGGCTGTTTTGTCTGGGGCTATTTTGTCTGGAGCTATTTTGTCGGGGCTGTTTTGTCGGGGCTGTTTTGTCGGAGCTGTTTTGTCGGGGCTCTTTTGTCCTTTGGGCTCATTTGTCGGAGCTATTTTGTCGGGGCTTTTTTGTCGGGGCCGTTTTGTCTTCGGCTTATTTGACGGGTCACGGTCAAAATTGGGCCTTGGGGGGACTTCATTCAATAAATCCCCATTCAATAAACTGACTGAAATAGGCCCTTAGCACTATTAGGAGTGTATTATAAAAATTCGACAACGCTGTACCGACTGAAATAGGGGTACCTTGGGGGGGACTCATGTCAAAGTTGTGCCTTGGGGGGACTTCATTCAATAAATCTCCATTCAATAAACCGACTGAAATAGGCCCTTAGCACTAATTAAGAGTGACGTATAAAAATTCGACAACTGTACCGACTGAAATAGGCCTCTAGCACTAAATATATATATATATATATATATATATATATATAGCATTTATACATAATCAGTCAAAAATAATAATAATAATTATAATTGATAATTCCACATTTGCAACAAAGCGATGAGTGATAATCCTGATAATATAATACAGTTATTTCACAACGCTAAATATTACCTTTTATGTAATGTTTCTTTATATTGACTTTGTAACATTTCTGTACATTTCTTTTTTTTTTTTTTTTTTTTTTTGTATCGTGTACATTTTTACATAAAATTTTATATCTACATAAATGTATAATACAAACGAATACAGATAATAAGAAAATTATTAAAAATTACATGATTCGCTCAATACAAATTACAAGTATCACTTTTAACAGTGTGATAATTTTACCAATAACTTTTTTTACTGCCCATCTTTTTGCTTTCGATGCAAAACTTTCACCGAGATATATAATGTATAATATTGTTGTTCATACTCCCCAAGTTTCAAAATAATTCTGCAAGATACATTTTAAGGTATCTGAAAAAAAATTCTAAAATTGAAACGTCGAATCCTTTATAAAAATGTTAGTGTAGAATCAATTTTACGTGAATGTTTTTTATTCATGTGCCAATACTGAGAAAATACTCTGGGACTGCATTCACATTTTATTGACTGGATTCAGAATGAACCAACCAACTCCAGCCTTACGAAACAGAATAGCATCCAACACCTTTTTTGAGAATATGCAGGAAGAAATGCATGCTTGACAGAGTAAAAAATACTTCGATTTTTAAACTAAATGATATAAAAAACAAGAGTTTTACCAGGAAAATGAGAAATGTATATGTAGATCATATACATTTATACCTCATCATACATTTATACCACATATAAAAGCGATTAATATCATATATGAATTAAAAAAATAAAAATAAATAAATAAATAAATAATAATCCGAACCATTTTTGAGAAACAAAAGTTATTCCATTACTCATTACTCTTGTTCCCTTAAAGTCTTAATAGGCCATTTGAGATCTCAAAATAAAGATGTAGACATATAAAAATACCAGGATAGCATCAGGTAGTAGATAAAAGACTATTCTGAAAAGATCAGATCAATATATCACATATTTGCTGAGATATTAAACGTCGGCTTCCTGCGATTTATTTGATGTCAAATTAGCCGTAAATATAGTGTCGCGGATAAGCTTCCTTTGGACTTGGCTGCGTCACTCGAGTAAGCTTCCGTCACTCATGATTAAGCTGAAATATTATTCGTATCCTAAAAATGAGCTACTTTCAATCCTCTATCCACAAAATTACAAAGTTTTCATGATTTTTGCGATGAGAAAAAATTATCTAACTGACATATAGAATCTAAATTGTGACTCTAGAAAAAATAGTTCCATGTCATTCTTATAAATTCTAGTCCCCATGGAAAGCGGGTTCTAAAAGCCTATATTAGAATTCTAGAGCGTTTGCGTATATTCTGGAGGGCAAAGTTATTTAAAAATCTCTGCCAATAAATGAGACTACAAGAGGCGGGTTTCTGCAACTATAATCTTGGTTTATTACCCAATTCTAGAAAATCAAGCAAGAATTTCTCGCAATACAATAGGCTCAGAATATTTAGAGTATTCTGATAAATGTTTCACCATCTAGAAATGTGTAGAGTAGAAATACTCGATAATTTCGTCTATTCAGTTTATTGGCATGCCTTATGCGCATAGCTGGGAAATCTATATTTCTAGTTAAGGAATTTAGAAAATGGCCCACCTTTCTAGAAAAAGGTGGTATATATATATATATATATATATATATTTTTTTTTTTTTTTTTTTTTTTTTTCTCGTTGAAAGTTAAAAATTTGTGAAATGCTGTGTGAGAAAAATTTTTGAAAATGACTTTTATACTTCTATGAGAAAAATATCGTCTGCATTTATCATGAAAAGTAGTTTATAATTCATTCGTATTGAGGGAATTCATATAGGAATATATTGAAAAAAAAATGTGTAATAGCTATAACGTGCTACTTTATTGTTGTAGCTAATATAGCATGAAGGTTATGTTTAACCAATTACGAAATTATTCTAGTTGGTTTTACAATATATTATAGTATCGAGTTTTGGCTCAGCAAAGCTCAAGATTTTTAAAAGTATACATGTGTGGATTTAATCTTTGGTTTATGATTTGTTTCTGATATATAATAAGCACTGCAATTCCTTATCCGTTTTTCTTAATAAGTCTAGTTTTTAAATTTCAATGAAATATTTATTTGCTATTAAAATTTTTAAATACATTTGAAGAAGAGCAACTTTTATTTACTTTTTTTTTTCCAGTTTAATAAATTCAATAATTGTTATAAAATAAATAAAGAAATAAAAAAAGAAAAACTTTTTTTTTTCATATTAAAACCATTGTTTAAGAAAATTATCTTTGTTTATTAGCTGATAAAGCATATTAGTATAAAAAATAACTGGACAAATTAGCGATGTTATTTTGCTGACACTTGTACTAGCGTTTTAAAATTATTATAAAATGTATACAATTAAAGTAACTAAAAAAATACAGCGTGGTTTTAACAATGTAATTAAAAGTTAAACTTAGTTTTTAAGTTAACTTTAAAAAGATTATTTAATTACATTCTAGATACATTAGGTGATTGCATTGAAAATATACATATATATATAGATATATATACAATTTTGAACTCATATTAAATTGTATTTAATGAAAAATTTTACAGTTTATTTTCATTCCCGAAACATAATTACACATAAATTTGTCAGAACTTTCCACATATAAATAAAATTACTTTAATTACACTTATGACAGATTTTTTTTTTTTTTTTTTTTTTTTTTTTGAGAAAACAAAGAAAATATCAAACATATTTTAAAATAATTTCTGCATTCACATAAAAAAAAATTGCATATTTATATTTTGTTTCAAAACTAAAACTTCCATTTTCCTAATGTTTTAATATCTGATTAAATTAAACTGCCATCTTTCATTTATTTTTAAATGTTAGAAATATACCAGGATTACTAGTGTTAGAAATAAGTATTATCATGAGTATTGCTATAATAAAATTTTTGTAAACAGAACTTAACAATCGCAGATTATTTCTCTCTTACATTACCGTACATTCATAAACAAAGAATTATTTCTGAAACAATCGACGAAATATTTCTATGTCAGATAATATACTAATATTTCTGGCAATTCACAATTATTATTATTCCAGAACATACAGATTATGACATATACCTTCATATATTCAAGGCATCAAATATAAAAGAAAATAAATACTAGTAGGATAATTATTAATAAATGCATTACGAAAGACAATAATGTTGTGTCTGAATTTAGATATAATTTGCTGCTTGTCAAATATAATAATATGTAATAGTTAATTCGCGCTAATAAACAATAGATCATCTGTCATTTCTGCTTTCGCCTGGTAACACAAGGTAACATACTTGGAAAAAAATTTAATATGTTTATATTTCAAAATACTTCGTTGGTACTTTAAAAAGGAATGTTTTGAGCCATTGTTTTGTGATAATTTAAAACAAAATTATCGATATACTTTTTTTCTTTTTTGCACCCACAAATATAAAAAAAAATATATATATATATATACAGACACGACATCATTTCATTATTTAAAACATGAAATTCTGACATTGACAGATTTTAATTTAGTGCCAGATGCCTACCGCTAAACTTGTTAATATCAACAATTTCTTCTTTAGTTAATTCGTGACGATCTAAATTCCATGATAAAGTTTTCATTAAATCAAACCAATGTGTTTCAGCGGCAGATATTGTAACAAATAACGTTGGAAGTCCAAACTGTCTTATAGCTGCAAAACAACGTTTTTTCTCTTTTTCCCAATGAGGGGGAGGTGTACCTTGGGGGGGACTCATGTCAAAGTTGGGCCTTGTGGGGACACATGTCAAAGTTGGGCCTGAGGGGGACTCATGTCAAAGTTGGGCCTTGGGGGGACTCATGTCAAAGTTGGGGCTGGGGGAGACTCATGTCAAATTTGGGCCTGGGGGGGACTCATGTTAAAGTTGTGCCTTGGGGGGACTTCATTCAATAAATCCCCCTTTCAATAAACCGACTGAAATAGGCCCTTAGCACTATTAAGAGTGTATTATAAAAATTCGACAACGCTGTACCGACTGAAATAGGGGTACCTTGGGGGGGGGACTCATGTCAAAGTTGGGCCTGGGGGGGACTCATGTCAAAGTTGGGCCTGGGGGGGACTTCATTCAATAAATCCCCATTCAATAAACCGACTGAAATAGGCCCTTAGCACTATTAAGAGTGTATTATAAAAATTCGACAACGCTGTACCGACTGAAATAGGGGTACCTTGGGGGGACTCATGTCAAAGTTGTGCCTGGGGGGACTCATGTCAAAGTTGTGCCTTGGGGGGACTTCATTCAATAAATCCCCATTCAATAAACCGACTGAAATAGGCCCTGAGCACTAATTAAGAGTGATGTATAAAAATTCGATAACGCTGTACCGACTGAAATAGGGGTACCTTGGGGGGGACTCATGTCAAAGTTGGGCCTGGGGGAACTTCATTCAATAAATCCCCATTCAATAAAACGACTAAAATAGGCCCTTAGCACTAATTAAGGGTGTATTATAAAAATTCGACAACTGTACCGACTGAAATAGGCCTCTAGCACTAATTAATAAATAAATAAATAAATAAATAAATAAATAAAAGTGCATTTTTTATACATCATTGTTTAACATACAATGACATTTCTCTGCACAATCATTGATGTTTTTCCATTAGAATAAAGTTATCTAGTTTATCATGGAAAACGATTTTAATAAATTATTTGAATTGAGTGAAATTGTATTTGCATACTTTTTTTTTTTTTTTTTTTTTTTTTTTTTTTCATATCGGATTTGTTTAAAATATACAATTGTTGATTTATATACTACAAACAATCCCTTAAAAAAATCAATAAAAAAAAATCAATAAATTTTATAAGAAAATCTTTTAATAATTTCCTGCTTATTCGTATATTATTTAAGACATTTAGACAGGGAAAAAAGGGAAACAATATATATATATATATATATATATATATATATATATATATATGTATATATATATTTCAAATTTAATACTTTTAACTATGTGCATGAAAACGACCAATATTAAATAAATAAATAACTATTTAAAAATAATTCTTAGCATTATTTCTCATTTAGTTTTTTTCTTCTGAAATTGATGTTTTATTCTTTTTATTTATTTATTTATTTATTTTTATTTTTTAATTATGTGCATAAAAATGCCCAATATTAAATAAATAAATAAATATTTAAAATAAATTTTTAGCATTATTTCTCCTTTAGTTTTTGTCTTCTGGAATTAACATATTATTATTTATTCATTTATTTTATTTTATTTTATTTTTTGTAATTTGTACTGTTTAAGAAAAATTCACTCAATACCAGTTAAAAATTATTGGAGGTGTCAAAGTAATAGGAAATCTGACTTATTTTTTACGAACGAATACGATATCTAAAAGGTATGTTTATATCTTCTTTGGTTTAAAAAAGTTTAAATGATTCATTTTTAATTGGTTTATCTTACTAACATAAAAACAAAAATGTAGACATTCATTTGATATTGAATGATTTCAAAATGATACTGAATTATTTGTTACATAAGGCGACAGGGGTCTTTTAAAATATGAGAAAGGAACTAAAAATTCGAAAATTCATATTTACTAATTTAAGAAACTACATAGTAATGTGTGTGAAAAAGAATTTTCTAATTCCTGTCATTCTTCTATGAATTAAAAGCATCTATATTTGTAAACAAATGTCAATTAGGTTATCCTACCGCATGATGAAACAGAATAACAGTATATTTGAAACATGCTCTTTTAGTTCCTTAAGAATATATTTTTAAAAATATATGCAATAAAAATTATGCATATCATAATAATTAATGGGAATTTACTGAGGTGGTACTTTACTGTACGTTTGGTACACAGAGTACGAAAAACGTATTACAGAGCTGCCACAGGCCACTCTCTCCCATTTTTTTTTTTTTTTTTTTTTTTTTTTTTTGTAGCACAATTTTCATAACTTAAAATTTATAATAAATTTACGAATGCAGCAAACTGCCGATTTACCTGCGTAAATATATTATAAATATTTTTTTTTTCTAAAAAGTGGTACAAAAAGAAACGTTATGTGAAACTATAATTTTTTGAAGTAATAGAATTGTAAATGTATATTGTCTACTGTCTCCTTAAAACAAATTTCTATATTATTTGTAATATACGATAGTATTTATATAACATTAATGAACCTAACTTAATAGCTTAAATTGCTCCAGACTATTACTGTGCATGCGATATTCTAGTAACATTTAGCGTGTTTATACCATTTCTCACATTGGGTTACTCATGGTTAAAGATTATAATTTCGTCATATATATACTTGTACATAATTCATGTATGTACTAGAATATATACGAATGTTATATGTATATACGAATTTGAACTACTATATTAGATTTATGATAATGGATATCATCTGATATACCAATTAATATGAAATAACTCAGCATTATGTTACACTGCCCTTAAATTTTCAAAAATTCTTTAATTTAGATAAATAACTCAATATTTTAATCATATAAAAATAATATAACCCTTAAAATACTGTTTTAAATAACTTACCACTATTAGCATTTTAGTTTTGTACTTAACTCCTACAAAATAAATGTGTTTTTTGTTACTGTCGCATAGCAGCTGACATTTTATTTTATTCTGAAGTATTTTTAGCCCCGCTTTTATTTCGTACCACATTTTTTTTTTTTTTTTTTTTTTTTCATCTTAGTTATATATTGATGTGAATTATTATATAAACAATGTGGTGCGAAATAAAGGAGGAACTAAAAATATTTCGAAAAATAAATAAATAAATAAATAAAATGTGGGTTAATATATCCATTTTTATATTTATTCATCTGTTTTATTTGTCTATCTACATTTTCTTTCAATATTGTATGTCTATATATATTATAAGGCCAGAGTTGAAATTTATATAGTAGTATATAATAATATAAATACGTGTATATGCATGTTATATCTATCTATGTGTTTTAACCAACGTACATTATTCAATGTCTTTAAATATGAATATCCTAGATTATTGTTATAAAATGACTCTACATCTCAATTTATTACTTAAATTTTGATATTTAAATCGCAAAAGTTACATTAATATTTATTCCTATAAGAACTGCTTAAAAAATTTCATAGATTAGCATTAAATGAAACTATACAACATTACTTAAATTGCGATACTTAAATTGAGATATATATAGAGAGATAGATAGATAGATAGATAGATAGAAAATCATTTATATAAGAACTACGTAACAAATTTGAAATTATTAATAAAACATATATTTTTCTTTTTATTATTAAGCTTACACTCTTAAAAATGTATGTCTTTTAAATTATTTATCATGTTTACTCATATATTTGAGTATATTTATTCATTTTTCTATTTCTCTCTCTATATATCTTCTAGTTATTTGTTATTCAGAAATGAAATATTGACAATAAAATAGATGTTATTGATTAAATTGACTTTTCGCCCTTATAATATAAACTGTATTATGTTAGTTTAATAAAATATAAATTCAGGCAGCAATTTTTATGGTTTTTGATAGGCTTTTTGCACATATGAAATCTTTAAATAACGCTTTTTCAGTTCGCATTTATATATATATATATATATATATATATATATATATACATAATCAGAACGTACAGTAGAAATATAATATTATCATTACATGCAGTTGGAATTTAAAGATGATTTAATATCAGTATTCAAACAATTAATATGATCAAAATGAAAGACCACCAAAATCAAAACCAAAAAAGAAATAAAGTGAAATCTAAATGAATTAAAACAAGTTGGAATAAGATAACAGAATTATTTACATTCTAACTTTATCAAGGCCCTGGTAGAATGCAAACGTGCTAAATAAATGAATGTTTTTCTGTCGCAAAGATACCAAAGGCTAAGTATTTCTTTGTGCACAGGCCCGAAACCTACACTAGAAATAAAATAAGAAAAATACGTATATCAAAATAAACTCACACCAACATGTGAGAAACCAATAAATTAATTAAAAAATTATGGGTGATAAAAGTCCAATAAAGTTTGTAGTTAAGCATCAATAATCACAAATAAAATAATCAAGAAATAAGCAACATAAAAATATACCAAATGTGTGTCATATGTAAAATTGAATAGCCAGATAGCCGTTAAAAGTACAGTTAATGTCAGTACAGTAATGGCAAAGAATCATGGAGTAAATATAGAGATATCACAAACAGATTCAAGTTAAATCCTCAATTTAGGTATATAAATATATGTATGTATGTGTGTGTGTATTTAATAGAACCTACCTCAAAGAAATAAAAATTGATTCTCAAATTTACTGATTATTTTTTTGGAAAAAATATAAAAAGTGCATGCTTATGTAATTTTTTTTTTTTTTTGTGTTATATTTATTTTTTTACATATTTTTTCTTTTAAATATATTGCAAAATGCATTCCTAATTCTTTTAGGTAGGTCCTGTTAAACATCCAAAAAGTCTTTTGGATGTAAAGTCTTTTCTTATACATCTGTAGAAGTTTTATTATGTTGATAAATTCATGGAAAATAAAATTATACTTTTAAAAAATTAAAGAACACACTTTTATTGAAATGTGAACTAATAATGAAGGAATGAGAAATAAATAATTTAGAATTAAACAAAAACCATTTCTAAAAATTCTCCCCTGACTGGGCTCGAACGTTACAACTTTAGGTTCGTAGCCCGGAACTTTACGTCACAGCCACAGCGTTCACGTAGGGAAAGTCTTTTTTAAAATATAAATTTTTTGTTTGCTCCCAGAGCGGTTACAAACATACATACAAACATACATACAGGTGAAGCTAACAAAAGCGTGTTAAAAAAAAAATGCAAGCTGAGAAAACACAATTTAAAGATTTTAAATATGTATATATATATATATATATATATATATATATATATATATACTGATGGAAAAAAAATCCCAACACCAGGAAGGAGCTGTGCTAGATAAACGAAATTTGGTAGGCGTGTTTATACATCTGAAAGATGACGTCGATTCAAATTTCGAGCTACGCGCATAACTGTGGCGCAAGTTGCGACACTATGAACATGCAAATGAGGCTTTAAATAAGCGATGTAAGGTTCGTGATCGTTATTTACTGTTGAGATTTGACGTAGTGGGTTAATGTTAGTCAAGGATGCCTCTAAGAAGACGAAGAAGCCATTATCAACAGCTCACTGAGTTTGAACGAGGTCGTGTAGTAGGACTACGAGAAGGTGGGTTTTCTTTCCGCGATATTGCAGAAAGACTTGGCAGGAATGTATCCACTGGGCATGAGTGTTAGCAGCAGTGGTTAAGGGAAGGTACTGCCTCAAGAAGACCGGGTTCCGGGCGGCCACGTGGCACTACTGAGAGGGAAGACCGCCGTGTTCGGCGTATGGCTGTGGCTAATCGTACTGCGTCTGCAGCTGAAATTCGAGCTGCAGTTGGCACCACAGTGACACAACGAACTGTTACAAATCGGTTACTTCAAGGACAGCTCCGAGCCAGACGCCCTGTAGCGTGCATTCCACTGACTCCAAACCACTGCCGTTTGAGACGTGAGTGGTGTCAAGCTAGAGCTCATTGGAGGACGGAGTGGAGATCTGTTGTGTTTTCTGATGAAAGCCGGTTCTGCCTTGGTCGCAGTGATAGCCGTGTGTTGGTTAGAAGGAGGCCAGGTGAACGCCTGCTAACGACCTGTCTGCGGCCTAGACACACAGGGCCTACTCCTGGAGTTATGGTTTGGGGAGCAATTTCGTATGACAGCAGGAGCACTCTCGTAGTTATCCCACGCACCCTGACTGCAAATTTGTACGTCAGTCTAATGATACAACCTTTTGTGCTGCCATTCATGAACAGCATTCAAGGGGGTGTTTTCCAACAGGATAACGCTCGCCCTCATACCGCTGTTGTAACCCAACATGCTCTACAGAGTGTCGAAATGTTGCCTTGGCCTGCTAGATCACCAGATCTTTCTCAAATCGAGCACGTATGGGACATCATTGGACGACAACTCCAGCGTCATCCACAACCAGCATTAACCGTCCCTGCATTGACCGCCCAAGTGCAACAAGCATGAAACTCCATCCCACGAACTGATATCCGACACCTGTACGACACTATGCATGCACGTTTGCATGCTTGCATTTAAAATTCTGGCGGTTACACCGGTTACTAATGTACCAACATTTCACATTTGAAATGGCTCTTCTCGCCAATGGCTCTACCTGTGATCTTGAAACTTTAATCAATTAAATATGTTACCTAGACAAATGTATTGCTGAAATTTCATTACTGTACAATATTTTTTTCTTGGTGTTGGGATTTTTTTTTTCATCAGTGTATATATATATATTTATATATAACCATAACAATTGTTACATGAATATATATTTTAATAAACAAACCTAATAAAGTTCAATTAATAAATAAATATTAAATGGAAATATAAGCTTTCATCAGAAACCTTCGGTTATACCAAGCCAAAGAAGACAAGTCCCCTGAAATGCAGTTCCGCATTTAAGTAAACACGAAAAACAAGCGTAAGGAATTTTGGATGGTTTAACATATCTTAAGGTTTATGATAGATGCATTCATTAGCAGGTTTAATCAGTTTTTCTTATGAGCAGAAATTTGTAATATAATAAAAATGTTAGAATTGTACTGTACATTGAAATATGATATGAATAAGAATTTTATTGTATATATACAACTGGAATTGTCATTTTATTTAACAATTTAAATTATATTTTACATTTATATATCTATCTATCTATCTATCTATCTATATATATATATATATATATATATATTATAAAAATTAGTTATGGATTACGGATGTGTACGATCACCTTATGAAAGGAATGAAGGAATCCATTTAGGTTAAACTTATAAAGCTTTGTGTCCAAATGTGCAGTCGTACATGGTATTAAAGACATCCTGAGCAGTATATCCCCTCTTAGATCCGGCAACCGTCAAGCTACGGTGCCGAGGGCTGGCAATTCGCCGAAGCGGCACCCCTCAGTGCGCCACGGATTTAACTGATAAACTTTACCTATTAAAGTAGTATTTAACGTAATTTTTTTAAGCAAGTAGCTATCGGAAAAAGCCACGAATTCTCGTGTGTTCCAGCTTAAATACGGCTCATTTCAGCGCGAACCCAAACTCTTGTTATGGATTCTTATTGGATAGTTGGCTGAAGAAGATCCCGCCTACATTTATTAATTGGTTGACCCGGACATCTGGGATTAAGTATTTTGCAATGTTTTGCCGCTAAATTTAATGATTGCATGATCTTTTTACTAAAACTTGTTCTTAAATCTGACACTTGAATTCTGTAGAATATTCTGATTTATTTATTCTAAGATGTTCATTTGAGATTTATTCTAAGATATTAATATAAAGTTATCACTTAATATTAATTTAAAATAATAATTTAAGATCTTAATTCTTTTTATCCGTTCATATATATATATATATATATATATATATATATATATATATATATATATATATATATATATATATATATGTATATATATATATATATATATATATATATATATATATATATATATATATATATATATATGTATATATATATATATATATATATATATATATATATATGTATGTATGTATTATTTTATTTATATGTTTAACGTAAGAAAATTAATATGCTTCAAATTACATATTTCATAACTCGAATATTTGAATGTAATTTGGAATTATATGTGATAATTTGTTTCATTTAATATCAGTGTGAATCACATAGAACGCTTCCAACAATAATGTGAAAATAGGCTTTCTCATTACAGCTTTGAATACATTGCCATTGAGTTTAATAAGCATGCTTATTTAATGAATCTGTAAATCGCAATTACTTTTACAAGTATTACAATCTACATTCTAGCACGTTTTGGTTTGCTCGCCGAGATATTTAAGAGAAATCAGAATAAATTATATGAATCAACAATTCAAGATCTAACAAATTTGTAAATTATTACATTAAGGATTCATAATATAGAAGTAATTTAGAAATCAGAAGAGCAAAATTTAAACATTATATAATGAATCTGCTGAAAATGATTTATATCCGTTTACTATGAGGTGAAATTTCGTAACACTCATCATTTGATACTTATATAGTCATTAACAATTTCATTCTAGGCACCTAAATCAGTTATTATGAAAAATCGACACAGAAATGGCGATTACAAGTATTAAGTACAAACATTTGAATAAACACCATAAAATGCATGAACTTGCAACAATTGTTTCGGATCGAAAGAAGACACAGGCCTTCGTCAGTCGAACAAAGTAGGCACGAATACTGCAAATACCTTGTGCGTTGCCACTTTGTTTCCAGCACTCGTACCTAAATTGCTCGTCTGACGAAGAGTCGTGTTTTCTTTCGACCCGAAGCGATTGTTGTAAGTTTTTGCATTTTAGAGTGTTTATTCAAAGTTATGTACTTATTACCTAAATCAATATTTTCAAATGTTTCAAATTTCACTTTATTTAAATAAGAAATATTATCAGTAAGTTGGTTTTATGACAAATTTTGGAATTTATGAAAATAAATTATTTCGAAAATGTTGATATTATTTTTAATAGAAAAATATTAACTATCACTGAAATCAGGTTAGCAAATTTGATCATATTATATATATTTTATATGCGGGGTTAACGAAAATTCACATCCTAACTTCTGTAACGAGTTGAAATTTCTGAAAGCTGTAAAACACGTGTTCAATCTACTAAGATTTTGCTTAGTTTAAAATAAATTAGTCTGAGGAAGCACGGAGGAAGCTAAAAGCCAAACTTAATCTTTAAAATTTTCGTGGAATGAGGGGTTTTTGTTAACATGGAAAAATTCCTTTCATAAGAAACACTTTGTGAAAAAAAAAAGTTTTTTTCCACAGTGATATTGTAGGAAGTTATACATGATTAAATTTTCTTTTAAACTCCTTCCCCTTTTCTCACTATATTTCGGCAGCATTTTGCAAAATCTGAAATCTGTAGAAAGGAGCCAAGCCATTTGAAAGAGATTTAATATGTTTTCTTAAAAATAGGAGCTGGAGGAAATAGGCCAGCAAGACAGCCAAATTTGAAATTTAAAACGGAAAAAAGATGTTCGTGGAGAGAGATGAACTTGGCACGGATTATTTAAATCATTTTTTGAAAAAAAATGTTTTGTCTTCCATTTTTTAATGTTATTAAATACACTACAAATTGTCTCCATACTCCATCCAGTGTTTTAGGGGTAAATTTCAATTTCTGAAAACTATATGAAACGTAATCAACGAATCTAAAGGAATCCAGTTTATTTTGTGTATTTGCTGAAACGGTAGTGGATGCCTACATGTGGAGATTCAAAAAGATTTTGGGTTCTGTCTGTGTGTCTCGCGATAGCAGCAGCAAAAATCACGCCAGTGACTTGCAAGTTGTTACACAAATTCATAAACCACACGGAATGTTCTGTATAGTTTTGGATGTGTATTTTATTTGTAGTTCGTGTACAGGGATATGCCAAGTTTTTTATTATCATTACAGCTTATGGACAGAATTTGTATGTATTGCAATAGTAGCCACAAAAAACCTCCAATTGGTTTGCAAATTGCTACATACGTTCAGGCGCTATACAAAGTTAGCTGTATTAATTTTGTTGTCTACGTTGTTTATGATTGGTGTACAGGAACACACTAAATTTTATCTTATTATGGCCTACAGGCAGAATACTATATAAACGCATTTTAACATGGTTATACTCTATGCATCAGATTGAATTTAACATATATTATTGAGATGCTTAAAAGAATGTTTTCTGTAGAAATATGTGTGATTAGGCTCAGAAATTAATGTACAGGCCTTTTAAAATTATCCCGGCAACGTCAAGTAATCATCCGAATTATGTCAGATTTCCTGCAGTTATTCATGCGATGCATAGAATGAGTTGAATAGTTTTTACTCGTGTATATAATGTTTATGTCAGTTCTACAGGGACACACAAAAAATTTCATGACATTAGAGCCTATGAACAAACTTCTATTTAAACGCGTTTGAGCTCGTTAATGATCCTTTCAGCAAAATGAAATTAACAGGAATGACTGAGACGTTCAAAATCACGTTTTCTGTCGAGAAAGGTGTCTATAGAATAAATAATTTATTTACAGGACAACACAAAATAATTCCAATGGCATTCTATAAACATCCAAACGATATTAAATTTGGTTCGAATATTAATGTGTTACAATGAATTAGTACTATAATTTTTATTGGTGCATATAATAACTATGGTTCTTGATAGACACACACAAAAGAATTTCGCATTACGATCTATTGACGGTATTTCTTATAAGTGAATTTTATCATGGTTACTCTCCTTTAAACATAATGAAATACACATAATACGTTATTAGAATGTTTAAAACCATGTTTTATGTAGAAAATGGTTGGCATAGAATTGGTAATAGTTTACAGGATAAATAATTATGAATAAAAATAATTATGAGTTACAAGGTATTAATACAAGTCTGTAAGTTATAAAATATATATATATAAACACATTCATAATGTTAGATATATCAGACAGACAGCACGGGGTGTTAATGGTGCGGCATCTCCTCTCAGAAATGTACCTGGTTATTAAGAAAGTTAATATATACATATATACATACATGCATATATATATATATACATATAATATTATATTATGCATATATTTAAATAATATGAAATGAATAAAAACGATCTGCTGAATAATGAGGGATGCAAAAGGGATGTTGAGGATCCTGATCTGGAGATCCAGTAGTTAAGGTTTGTGTGTACAGGATGTATCTGAATATGCATAAGTTGAAATTTCAAATGGCTGATGATTGTTAGCTTATTAAAAGTCTTTTTGAGACAACCATTTAAAAAATTCCCTTTGTAATATTTTAAGGAATTTCGGTATGATAAAATTTTCTCTAAAAGTCCTATTCTTCTCTTCATCAAGGGAACGCCTCTGAGTATCAAAGGAAATTATCAACTTATTTTGAGTCCTAAAATTTTTTTAATGACCTAACAGTCTTTCTCATTTTAAATTTCAAAGGTTCTTAGGACATCTTAGTTTCCTCTGTGAAAGCTTTTGCTTAGGCACCTACTGTGAATGTTTCCTCTTAAGTTTCCCCTGTGTTCTTACAGTCTTATTATTATTATTATTATATATATATATATATATATATATATATATATATATATATATACAGTGGGTTGCCAAATTAATGTGGAGACTCATAAAAATCACGTAATCGTGGATTTTTTCCTAAATAAAAATAAGTTATATGATACAGCTGGTATTTATTACTTTATTTAATGTTAATATACATATTTAATAGCTATATAATTAAAAAATATAATGCAAAACGGAAAGAAATATAACATTATGCAAGGCATTAATATTTGAGGTCATTTCCTTTGGCTGATATTGGAGCTTCTATGCGTCATGGCATGATTTTTCTTCAGGATTTTGCACTTCCTTTAATTAAAAGATTGTGATGCGAGGCATTTATAAGTTTTTCGAACAGTTTCTTCTTTGTTATAAATATTTTCTTGCCAATTTCCGTTTTGTAATATCCTATAAAATGTCTATGGGATTTATATCGGGCGAATTGCCAGGCCAAGATAGTATTTCGATATTCTAGGCCCGTAAAAATTTGGTAACACTTTTTCCTTGCTGGCAAGGACAGAATCTTGCTTAAAAACACTATGCTCATCTTCCAGGAACCATTCTTCCAGCTGAGGAAAAGATGAGTTCGTAGAATTTCTTTATATTGGTCTTGTTTCATGGTTCCTTGAACAATGTGTAAACGTCCTACGCGCTTGGTATTTATAATAGACCAAACTATAAACTTCAGCGGATATGAATTTATGTTATGACCTTTATATTATGCCTTCAGGATGGAACTGATCTCCATGAAAATTGACACACGAAACTGCCTTTATCGGCTAAAATTTCAAAAGTTGACTCATTAGTGAACCATACCTCAAATTGAAATAAATTATGGTTTAATTGCAAAAAAAACTTAGTAATCATTAAAACTATTAATAAATATCATATATTGCCTTACTCCAATCTTCTGTAGTTATGTGGCGATTGTTTCGAGTCCAGACAGGTCATTTCTTTTTCAAAGCCTCTGTGAGCTTAGCCTTGCAAACTGAATGATGGCCTGTAAGACCTTCTTCTGCTAATCCTCGCTACATGGTTCTCTTCGAAGGGGCAGTACCTGACTCCTGAACAATCTGAGGCAGTGTAACAGCACTTTTCATCCTGTTTCGTAAGCAAATGTCAATATTTCCGTCTGTTCTTGGCGTATCATTTGTTTTTTACCACACGTCCCTGTTCTGTTTTCAGCAAAAGGGACAGGTTTTTTGACAAAATTCCCTTTTATTTTATTTACAGTAGATTTAGAAAAACCTACAATAACTGTGACTTTCCTCTGGGAATGTTGTGTATGCTCGAGGAGAGTTTTAATTTCGAATTTTTCTCTCGGAGAAATGTCACTTCCTGTGACCATATTGAAATTTTAAAAAAATAATAATTGTGTTATACAAATGCAGTCAAAACGAATATAATTGTTACTCAATAATCAAACTTTACTTACGTTATTAAATATGCCTCAGAATGCACGCTAAATCTCCGTTCTTAGGATCCAAAGTGCACGTTAAGTATTACACATTAAGAGCAATCTACAGCATATATTGCAGTGACGGTCACAAAAATGTCCCTATGCTGCATATTTTATATTTAAATCACTTAAAATAATGTGCAACATAATAAAAATTAATAAAAATGCATTCCAGTAACATAAGAACAACTTTTAGGAATTAAAAGTGGCATAAAAACGCAACAATGTAACAAATGCCAGGTGTCCACATTAATTTGGGAACCCACTGTATATATATATATCTTTATTTTTTTAAGCATGTTCATCAGTAAATTTTTATATTGAAACGAAATTACCCTCAGTTCGATTGAACGCATATTTTAGAGTTTTAGAAATTTTGAAGCGTTCCCAAGATACAGATGTGATATTTGGCGGATCCTGTATCTAATGTGAATGCACAAATAACTATAACAAAAATCGAAAATTAGTCGCTCGAAGATTCGAACGTGTGTAAATTGGCTTGTCATAACAGTGCTCCATTAACACTTTCACGAACGCATTCTTCTGTCTTTTTTACAGTACGGCCCACCAGTGAGCCTTATTCTCCCAAGTTACAATATTTCAGAACAAAATTTTCTGTGTTCTCATTTATAATAGAAATGGATATGGATTATAATTATATTCTTTCTATTCAATGTATTTTTGTCCATAGTATAGTTATTGTAAAAATATGAATATTGAATATATTCTTAAGAAATAAATAACATACAAATTTCGAATGGAACGCCCACTGGCGGAGTTACAGATATTCAAACGACATAAATCTACGTCATCGGTCGCGAAAGTATTAACATAATTAATCTAGTCGATATCTAAAAGATACTAGTTGTACAAATGGAAAATAGAAATAAATTCATTTCCTCTCCATACAGCCACTTACATCTATACAACATCTATAAACATGTATAAAAGTAAAAAAAAAAAATGATCCATTAAACTTCTATAAATATCCCACAGATATCTATTAGCACGACAAATGACACTTTTTTTACATTCATTAGATATCTGTTACATATCCAATAATTCTCCAAATATCCAATATTGGACTTGTTAGATGTAATAATAGATATTGAAAATAGCTAAACCTTGTGTTGATCTATAATGTTTCATCTATTAGACATCGAAAAAAGTAAATTTCTTCTATATTAAAACATCTAATAGGTATCTATAATTACTACAGAATATCCAGGGCTTTTAATGGACATTCTTTAGATATTTTGTACCTTTTATAGATCATTGGATGTAATTTAAATGTCAATAAAATCAGTGGTTGTACGTGTGTGGGTAAAGACTATTATATTGTTAAATAAATAAAAAATAAATTATCGATAATATTTCATTCTTTTTTTTTCTGAGAATATATTCTCAAATTTTATCATGAGTGATTAATGTTGTTTTGATATTGGCCGAATTTACTGAGCAGATCGTTAATAAAAAAATCTGATGTGGGCACCACATGTCTTCCTTATACACGATACGAATATAGATATTTTTATGAAAACATTGACAGTTTGTGTGAGGTAGCTGATTCGTAAATAAACAGGCAGGTTCCAGTTTACGGACATTCCCTTAAAAAAAAAAAAAAAAAAAAAAAAGTGCTACTCGCACCAAAAAAGTCACGATAATACGATTTTATATACCGCCAAGACAAATGTACTAGCTCTTTTTTCAGGAAGAGTACTCAACTGCTTGTTATAGAATATCTCATTAAAAAATGCACATCTTAGAGTACAATGAAAATCATTCGAGTATAGATGGCCCAGTTTATTTCCTCTTTGATAAATATTGGTGAGAAACGATAAATTTTACCAAAATAATTAACTCAATTAAAATTGAAAAAGGGTTTCTGGCTATCCTAAAACATCATTTGCCGCAAAATCTTATCGCTAATCTCTCCAAAATGCAAATTAGGAGTAGATTTTTTGACTTGGGATTGAATTTGGCAACTTGGCAAACGGATTTCGTGACAATTTGTAAGTTAGTGTTGCCAAAGTTTGGAAGCTCTAACTTCAATAATAAGACAGTTGTGGAAAATTCTCGATAAATTCATTGGTTTATTGCGCAGAACTAAATTCTTCGAAAGTTCTATAAATAACTCACTATAAAGAAAAAAAAAAGTGATTATTGTAGACTAGAACTTGCCTATATCTTTACGTGTTAGTTTCTACACGGTATTGCACTAATAGAGGAAACAGATGAAAGTTTTTACATTTCCACGAAGGTGGGCATTAACTTAACGTCAAATCTGGCATTCAAATGTGGCGAAAAATGGTAGAAAGGTATTTACAAAATTTGGAAAAATAACCTCAATAGGAGTCTAGTTCGGGAAATTTCGTAATGATGCATTTGTTTCTCGCGCAGAACTACCTCGAAACCTCCATAAACCACTGACAATACTTTCGATGAATTCGAATTCCATTCAGACTTCGAAATATTCGATTTTTCCTGATTTAGCGAAATTTATGCTCTACAGTGTATTTAACAATAATAAATTGATTTCGGTGGTTAAAATGACTCTTTCATTGGATTGTTTCAATAATATTAATTTCAGTACATCAAAAAGATTAAATTCAGTATCACAAAAAATCAAATGTTTACTGAATATTAATTAAATAATGTGCATTCGTCGACTAGAACTTTCTTATTTCTTGAAGAATTGCTTTCTACATGCTAAAATGTCGACAATGTTTTTTTTTTTTTTTTTTTTTTTTAATCAATGTCATTACAGGCTCTATTTTGGAGCTAAACATTCATTAAATGAAATACATTCGACGGCTAGAACCTAGTTCTCTCTTCAAGAATGAATTTCTAGACGCTAAAATGTCAACAACTTTCATAAGAATAAAATTACGAGCTCTACCTACGGGCTGAATATTCATTAAACGAAATGCATTTGTCGATAAGAATGTCGATAAAATTTGTCGATTTTTTTTATCATTATCATTACAGGTTTAATCTTCGGGCTAAACATTCATTAAATGAAATACATTCGACGGTTTGAACCTAGTTCTCTCTTCAAGAATGAATTTCTAGACGCTAAAATGTCAACAACTTTCATAAGAATAAAATTACGATCTCTGTCTAAGTGCTGAATATTCATTAAACGAAATGCATTTGTCGATAAGAACTCGTTATGTCTTTCAGCATAACTTTCTACATGCAAAATTGTGTTCAACATTCATAACAAAAGCATTAATAGCTTTATCATTAGCTTATTTAGAAATTACTACGATTTTAGGTCATGTATAATGACCAAAACCTTTGTATTTTTGGTCATTATGAATATAAGTTTCCTAAATATCTCCAAAATTGAAAATATATCAAGTCCAAAGAGGGAGGTGCGCAACTAGATTGCTCTAATAAACCTATATACCAATTTGTATGTTCTACGTCCAACCGTTTTTGAGTTATGCGAGATGAATTACGGGCTCTATTTGAGGGCTGAATAATGATTAAATAAAATGCTTTCGTCGACAAGAACCGGTTTATTTCTTTAAGCATAATTTTTTACACGCAAAAGATATCTTCAACTTTCAAAACAATATCATTAATGGCTCTATCGTTAGCTTCTCTTGAAATCTCTATGACAGTAGGTCTTATATAATGTAGAAAAACCTTTGTATTTTTTATCATTATGAACATAATTTTCCTAAATATCTCCAAAACGGAGAATCAAAGAAAGTTCAAAAAGGGAGGTGCACAACTAGATGTTATAACAAACCTTTACACCAATTTGCTACGTTCAACGTCAAACCGTTCTTGAGTTATGCGAGATACACAGACCCATACACACACATACTCACACATACGCACGCACATACTTACATACTTACATACTTACATACAGACGTCACGGGAATTCGTGTATAGTTGTTGATATCTCTGAAACAGGGACTCGTATTAAAACCAAAGTTGCAGGTGTACAACTAGACATCATAACTGTCACATACTTTCAACATTCTACGTTTATTATTTTCAAAATCCATTTCGCAAATCGGGATTACTGTACTTCCTTATACTTCGTATAAAGAAGTAAAAACAAAAAGAATTAACAAAACAAATTTAATTTGAAATTCGAAACAATCTAAAAAAGGGAAAGCCTATCTCGTCCGATCTAAGCATTTAACTGATATTGTAGCTCTGGCATCAGCAATCTGATCTGCAGAATGCACACATGTATATATATATTAGGGTGGTTCGAAAAAATCATTTTTTTTTATTTCGGAATCGCGTTACCTCTCAAAAGTTGTAGTTTGGTATCCACAATTGGGGGAAAAAAAATCTAAGTTGACATCTTCAGTTCGCGCATGAGGCTGAAAGTTTGAAAAAATATGTTAAAAATTGAAATTTTCAAAAAATAATAAAATTAGTTTTTTTGTAATTTTTTTATAATGCAACAGCCATTGTTAGTATATAGCGAAAAAATTATAACTTTTAGATCATATATTCTGTTTGCGCATGAGGCTTAAACTTCAAAAAAAAATGTCAAAAACTGAACAACAGTAACTGACCGACAAGCGCTAAGTTGGCGCCGCGCCGTCGCATTCTTATATTCCACTGCGGACTTGTCTAAACACACTGAGGAAAAATTCTGTAACTGACATCTAGAATCTAAATTGTGCCTCTAGAGAAAATAGTTCCATGTCATCCTTATAAATTCCAGTCAACTTGAAAAGCGAGTTCTAGAAGCCCATATCAGAATTCTGGAGCATTTTCCTATATTCTCGAGGGCAAAGTTATTTAAAAATCTCTGCAAATAAATGAGACTACAAGAGGCGGGTTTCAGCAGCAATAATCTTGGTGTATGACCGAGTTCTAGGAAATCAAGTGCGAATTTCTCGCAATACAAAAGATTCAGAATATTCGGAATATTCAGAATATTGTTTCACCATCTAGAAATGTGTAAACAAGAAATTCTTCAGCATTTCGTCTATTCAGTTTATTGGCGTAGCTTATGCGCATAGTTTCTCAGGACAAATTGGCAAGAAGTTGAGTGACTGTGCAAAACTCCCTGTTTCTAATTTTGAAACGATTAATAGTGAGGAGATAAATGTGACAAAAACTGACTTAAACAAGGTCCAACAGTATTTACTTAATATTTATCGAGCAGTCAAGACAGGAGAGTGTGCGCCAGATCTCGCTGTGAAAGATCCTTGTGAGGGAGTTCCTCACATATCCTTTTATTTCATCAAATTTATTATATCCTAACTAAATATATATTTATTCACAATTAAAATTTATTAACCTTTAATAATCCTCTTTAAATATGCCAAACTTATTTTAAATTGAGTAAATTCTTTATTGGAAATTAAAATACTTATCATTTTCTAATTTTAAGAACAAATTCAGTATTAAATCCTTTGATCTCTTTTTCGCATAATGCAATATATATATAGGGATCTAATACACAATTTAATTTTATTATCCCTTAAAGTAATTATATTTTTATTTCCTTTTTCAATGGGTTTCGCAATAAATCTATTTATTTATAGATGTAAATGTTCTGTTGGAAAATTTCCGTTATATCTTTATTATTTTATTTTATTTTACATTCAGATAATATATTTAATTGCAGCTATTAAATTAATGACCCGTTATGTAGACATCATGTCGCAAGAATTTCGTAATATTTCATGATTACTTGCACCTGTCTCTCCAACGGTCTTCTTGGCGAATGTGATTTATGCCAATGTGGGGCTGCCATATTTTCAACCGTCTTTTTATTTTAAAAATTCCCATTAAAAATATCATTAACACAAAAAAAGATGTGTTGGCGCTCTTGGCTTCTGAATGTAATGATATGATCACAATCTGGCAGTTAACAACTGGGCTGTCGGATTTGACTCCGACACTTCGTTAATAAGCACCGTATTACAAAGATGTAACTTTTTCTGAATTAAAAATCTCTCTCTCCTCCACCATCGTTTTAACGAATTCACCTGTATGGATCTGAACTGGGTTTGTCCTCATTTGTCATTTTTATATTTTTGATATCTCAATAAACTTTCACGGCTATTCAAATGACTGGTTTGAGGTTTATTATTTTATATTGACTCTTATTTTCATGACTTAAGTTTTAGAGGATTGTGGCTTTTATACTACAATCCTGGTCCTCTTAGTAACTCTAGGTGGTTAACTTGTGCAAATAGGATCTTAAGACTATATATCTGTGACGTAAAACCTTCTGACGAAATTAAACTGCTGGTCAGCTATAATATGAAGATACACGCTCCAGTATGGTTTGGAATAAAATGCATCCCTCTGTAAAGTTTGGAGCAGTTCACGTGTTTAAATTAGTACAGAAGACAAGACAGCTGCCCGACAGGGTACGTAAAATAGTTGATCCTGTCATTCAGAGGAATGCTTATTTTTGTCATCCCGAAAATCTTTTAATTTCAATGGTACTGGATGAGAGAGTGTACGTAACACAGCTAGCTTTTCGAAGATTGCTAAAAGCAAGAAATCAAGAACCAAAACGGAAATCGGTGCGAACTTTTCAACCACCGACCACCCATTTTGCAGCTTCAAATTACATTGCACTTATTGATTGGTCCAATTGCAAACTTACACCTCCTCCAATAATGAACAATGTGTCAACGCAAAGCCTAGAAGAACTTATTAATACCAATGTTCTCCCAGAATTCGAGCTAATTAAATTCCCTTGCCACACGCAAAGTATCGAAAGAATTGTAAAGCTCGAAACAGAATCTTGTACTAAAGTATGTGGAGAAGAGAACAGGGATTGTTTCATAACGACAATTTTGCTCTCAAGGTCAACTATGCCATCATTTGACTATAAATCTCAATTTAAAACAATGTTCAACACATCTGAGGAATGTTAAAGACACAAAAATAGGTAAAATTCATAGGTATCATTCTGTAATTAGCTAGGACATGCAATGTTATTATATACAAATAAATGTGTGTGTAACTATACTTGTACGTATAATACTGTAATAAATGGTTATATTCAACAAATTTAGAATTTTTAAAATACTTTTGAAACGTAAATATGCCATGTATGTACTGTTGTATATTAAACACGTAAGTTTCGAATTTTAGAAGATTTTAGCCAAATTTAAGGCGTATGCGCGAACTAACGGTATTATCTAAAGGCTACAAAATATTTTTTTTTAGGTTCAAATTACGCTATATACTGACAATTTACGGCTGTTGCATTATAAAAAAATTACAAAAAAACTATTTTTATTATTTTTTGAAAATTTCAGCCTCATGCGCAAACTGAAGATGTCAACTTAGATTTTTTTTTCCCCAACTGGGGATACCAAACTAAAACTTTTGAGATGTAACGCGATTCCGAAATAAAAAAATCTATTTTTTCGAAACACTCTAATATATATTAATAAATACAAAAACATATACGCAGTATATTTCTTAATTATAAAGATTAATTATGTGAATTTTTTAATATATTATATTTAGGTATGAATGCGATTAAAAATCACTTTTAAATATGTTTCCAAAAATATTCCTGTAAACCGATTTTTTTTTTTTTTTTTTTATTATCATTGACATTTATATTTATTAAAATGCATTAGTATTTATTTCTATATTTATTTAATGCTTTTATAAATAAATATATGACCTGAAAATATAAAACCTGAATGAAAATATTATTTAAGAGCTTCGTAATGAAATAAATACAAATTTACCAATATCCTATCCTTTAAACTGCAAAAATATATTTAGAAATATATTAAATTACATAGATAATATTCCGTTCAAGCTAAGCAAATAACTCTAATTTAAATATAGTTTTGAATTGGCTCATGTAAAATTTTTATGGCGTTCTTCTTTACAAGAATGAACTTTCAATAAATGTAAATAATTTAGTAATGTATTTCTATCGTATCGTATATTCCATGTAATTAAATTATTCGTTTCAATATTAGTCATTCATGTATAAATAGCTGGTGCGCAATAACAGTGATACATATAAATTTCCTTGCATATGAAATGACATCTACGCATAGCATGTATATTAATATTTATTTGTGCCTGAATATTCAAACATGTGTTAGATGTTATATAGTAGTTTACTGTCAGTATCCGAAATGTTAAAATTTACTAAAATGAAACGAAATATGAAAATTTACAAAATTTACTTAATTCCTTCGTAAATGTTAATTTTAATGCTTCTCATTCTAAGTTCATTTAAATGTCACTCAAAGAATTGTTGGCAGTTTTATAATTACAGTCTTCTTTAGATATGTAACTGTGTCTTGTTAAATACATTGAAAGCATATATTCTAACGTATTTAAAATAATAATAACTAAAGCTCATATTGACAGTGGAATATATATATATATATATATATATATATATATAAAGGCTTAGTAAAATATTTATATTGGAGTAAAATTTTAAATTATTTGACTTTTTATAATGTCATTCATATGGTTAGTAATACAAAATGCTGAAAATATCTTCTCTTAAATTAGTAAGTTTGTTTAAATGATTTAAGGCCGAATTCATACATAAGGATCCTAGGTCTGTTTTTGTTTAAAAAAATTAATTAATTAAAGTTATTTCACAATAAACAACGTTTATTTTTAATTGTACATTTGTCTTTTTAGATTACTTACTAAAATAGTAATTTAGAAATACATATTGTTAGTTTAACACACTTTATCTTGAACCATGCTAATATAAATTAAAATTAATAACTTGCAACACAGGTAAGTAAAGATTGACAAATTGTAGAATTTTTTTTCTAATAAAGCTAGACTACGTATTGTGTGCAAAGAAAGAGGATAAGTTTCGGATAAAGACAATCCTGTTAGACAATAGAAACTTAACTTAGGATTTCGGAAAGCAAGAAGTGTCAAATCTCAACTAGCATGTGCAAAAAAAAAAAAAAAAAAAAAAAAAAGAAAGGAAAAAAAAAAAAAAAATAGATAACTAAAAGTATAAAGATATTTCAACTTTTAAAAATATATATAAGCCAAAAATTATCCATATATTATAAAACAAATACGTTTACCAAAATTTTCGGTTACAGAACAAAACAGAAAATATTTGTACACAATAGAATGTTTCTTAGGACACATTGTAAAAGTTCTTTCAATAAATGGTTTGCGTACAGGGACATCCAAGAGAACCAAATACATTACGTCTATTGGGCGGGGGGGGGGGGGTTCTAATAAGTACAAAGTAAAATCTGTAGGCTGCCTTAAACAAAAAGATATGAGCATATATCCTGTATGCATAAAAGCATGTTTTGTGTAGAATGTGGCATGGAAACCATTCATCATCCGTTTACAGAGCTGCATAATGTGTTTGAATGTATTCGGACTATAGATGGAAATTGCTAGAAGTAAATTTCATTTTGTGATAGGTGTTTTATTTAAGTACATAATTTGACGTGGATATAGTTTATAGGCTACAGGGTTACCCAAAATTAAACTAGTAAACATCTTTTCTGTTGAATGTAATCGATTAAGGTGCCTTCTCACATTTTACTATGTCGACGAAAACTGCAAAGAAAAAATATTTTCATATCCATATTATAAACAATATACATGTGTATATATATATAATATATATATATATATATAATCTTCCTTCTTTAGTTATGATTTTTTGTATGATATCACATATTGATGTGCCCTGAATAGGAAAGTCCAATTTTTAATAGTGTATGTATATTTATTTCTGTTACATGCATAATTTAAAAACAAAAAAACAGCAGAAAATTCAAATTTAGTATTGTGTAACTACGCCTAGCAGTGAGAACGAGTCCAAAAGCTTTGAAGGGTGCGAAGTTCACCATCAGGTTGGGATTTCGTAAACATTCAGTCATTCGGCGTTCGCTTATCGCTTGTTTTCTCTCAACGAAAATATTATTTCCCCTATTTTAACAGTGGACTCGTTGAGTCTGCACTTGCACAGAAGCTTCTATGGTCGCAAGAAATGTGGTTAAAGAATATTTTGAAGTTCGTCTTAGGTTGCCATTTGAAAAGTTTAAAGGCAAATTAATAACAACCTCGCTTTTTTTTTTCCTAGGTAAATCACGGCACTTTAATTAAACGTGGGAGGGGGGTGTGAAGGAGAAAGTTGCCCACTCACACAGAATTATATATCAAATAAAACTGTTCATGAACCTTTTTTTTTTTTTTTTTTTTTTTTTTTTTTTAAGTACGTTGAATTTTATTATCTTACATTATTGATATTACGATTTAATCTGATATCTATCTTTATAGTACTGAAATGCAGGAAAGAGAAAGGCGTGAGAGACAAATCAAAGTATTTATTTATTTATTAATTTTAATTCGTTTGTTTGTTTGTTTGCTTTTATTTTTATTTATTTATTTATTTATTTGTTTTTACAATTTTGACCGCCTAAGGCTCACGGGTATATCTTATGTAATGTGACTCATTGAAACCTGTCATACAAGATAATCGAATAATATATAGATATTTTTTCTAGAATCTCATATTTAAAAAATTATTGGAATGATAAAATTTCACATCTAAAACAACTACATATTGCATCAGTTTCCAGACAGTAAATGTCGAATAAAAATTTATTACTTTCTCTTACCCAGAGAATGTATTGTTTTGGGGTCAAATTTTCGATAGTGAGATTTTGTTATATTTACACGTTTTCAAGTCTCCTGAATACGAAAACCATGTTTTTAGCAGATAGTCTGTGTGTATGTCTGTGTGACTGTGTGTGTGTCTGTGTGTGTGTGTGTCTCTGTGTGTGTGTGTGTGTCTGTTATCAGCATATCTCAAGAACAAATAGTAGAAGACATTCCAAACCTGGTATTCTAAATGTGCATCACAGAGGGATGCTACAGTAAGAATTTCGTTAAGATCAAGCAAATGGTTCGTGTACAGGGACAATCAAAAGAATTCTAATACATTACGTCTATGTGGAAAATTGCAGGTAAGTAGAGTTTGACGTCTGTAGACGGCACCAAACCAAATGAAACGAATATATATTTTTTTGTAATAGAGACAGTTAACTGGAAAAAAAAATGTGTATCTAGGAGCCTCGCCTCCCCACCTCAAGGGGAGTAAATTATCATGATGGGTACCTTTCAGAAGAGCTCACCAATGCCATTAAAACGAATGGTTGAACCATCGATCTGCGTTAATTTAAAACAAAGTTATCGATTTTTTTTTTTTTTTTTTTTTACTTTTAACGAAAAAACTTTTTTTTTTTTTTTTTTTTTTTTTATTGAGAATAAAATGGACTTTTTTGAATATTTAGTGTTATACTACTTCTCTAATACGGAAATCGTCTGCATTATCATAAAAGATATTTTTTTTAAATAATAATTTTAATAAATTATTTTTTAATAACCGAATTAAATTCTATATAAATATAGGTACATTAATGAAACGGGAGTTGAGGGGGGCGGTAGCCCCCACACACAGAATTAATTATCATATAAATCTCTTCCGAAGCCTAATTTGAATTGTTTAACATAGGTTTACATAACATCGTTATCTTACCTTTTAATCTCCAACCTGTATTTATAGTAATAAATTTCAAGGTAAGAAAAAGTCGTGTGAGTGACACACCAGATTATTTTTCCTTTATTTTATAGATTAAAAATGTAATGAGAGTTTTTTTTTTTTTATATTAATAAAATAGTATTGGAATAAACAAATTAAAATATAAATATTTACGATAAGAGAAATTTATTTAAATATATAAATCACAAAATGTAATAAAGAATTTTTTATAAGGCTCAATCTATAGAAAAAAAGGTTTATCTATTTTCCATGGATTGAGCCTTACAGGTCGTTTGCCCAAATTTCGCAATTCCTGCCGGCAGATAATACCGATGTTGATCGATGTACAATAATTGTGCTGAACAATATTTTTGTAAGGAAATAGTTAAGCACGGAAATTCATAAAAAATAACATCCTAGTGTGCTGTAGCTATTACAAGACTTTCTTCTATATTTTCTATTTACGCAGTACAAATAATTTATTAAAATTATTTAAAAATAAAATAAAATAATTTTAAAAACGTTAAAATTATTTTCTAAATGTTAATATCATTCTCAATTATCATTGCAGAAGATTTTCATCTAACAAGGAAGCATTCAAAAGGTGTCGTTTTCAAAAAGTATTGAAAAAAATATATGTGATTCTACTCTTCATAAAACACAAGAAAGTGACAAAATTATCGGCTGAAATTAATTACAGCGACCATAAAAAAAAAAAAAAAAATTGAAATTAAGCATGTTTGGCGATTTAGCATTGTTAGGCAATAAGTTTGTTAACACTGAGATTGCCGTGTACGAACAGAACCTTGTTTTGCTTCCTCGTCAAGTACTCAAAATTAATCGCGTAACAGTGTGAAATCGTCAAATATGCTTGATTTCGATATTTTTTTGTGGTCTCTGTAATTCATTTTAGCCGATATTTTTTTCATTTTCTGGTGTTTTATGAAGAGTAGAATCACATATATTTTATTCAATATTTTTTGAAGACGACACCTTTTGAATGTTTCTTTGTCAGAAAAGAAAAATATACATGTCCGAACAATTTTGTACCATACACATGACATATTACGAAAGGCTTTGTAATTTCCGTTTTATTTATTTACTTGTTTATTTTTTAAATGGAAGTATATATATATATATATATATATATATATATATATATATATATATATATATATATATATATTAACACAAATTATTTGTTCACATATTTGTTTTATTTATATGAATAAGATCTTTTGAAAGGTATCCATAATGAAAATTTACGACACCCGTGTGGTGAACGCTCTCTGTCCCAGCAAAAGGCAGCGATATTTCTACATATACATTCTTTTACTATTTCATTGTTACTAATATATAAAGTTAAACTTTAAAAGCACAGAAATTAGAAACATGATTTTCATACTGCGATTTCACAGGCGTTGAACATACCGTCATCAGTACAGAATAAAGACATAAATTGTTGCAAGTATAATCAGAAAAGCGGTTTATAGTGCCGAATTAACAGCCAATAGAATTATCGTATTATGTAAGTATTAGCCAGAGGGAAATTGGGACATTCTGATACTGAGCTATAAAAATAGTAAGTGAAAATCAAGAAAATGTGTATTTTATGTAATATTTTTAATAATTAGGCAGAGACGGTAGCGCGAAATCGCAGTTAATACACCACACACACACACTCACTCACACACACACACACACACACACACACACACACACACACACACACATATATATATATATATATTAAATATGGAAAGTCTATTAAAAAAAATCTCGTTCGTAAAATATATATATATATATATATATATATAGGCATGCATATTATTTTAGTTGAATTGAAGTTAAAAGCTTGATGCTCTCTCAGCAATGCTTAGCAATTACCGATTGTTGATTCCCTGTTTCTGAATATTACCCATGCGTTCGTTTTGACAAAACTTGAGTTTGCGTTTTGTTTGACCAATATGCTAGTCATTAACGACAAAAGATGCTATATATATACCCCAAAAGTTATGCATATTTATAAGGTGATTTAGCAAAGAAAGAGCTAGTTTGTTTATAGATGAAAAAATTATTTTGTAACCACATTATTTGAGAACTTTAGTTACGATACGGGAAAAAAAAAAAAAAAAAAAGGCATATAACTGGAGGAAATGATAGACGGAAAAAACTGTAATTTAAAAGGAGATTTATCAAATATAAAGTGTTGTAATCCCTATCAAAAGCGATTTCTTTTATATAATTAATTTCAGATTTGGGGTTTCTGAATCAGATTAAATTTTAAGGACAAAATTAAACATATAATAACAGGAGACTTGGCGTTGGAATATTAAAGCCCGAATAAACTACTACGTCAGAAACGCCAAAGAAAAATATTGAAAATGCATACAGCTGTTTCGGTTGCCTTAAGCGTACCGTCTTCAGTGCAAAATGGGACCCTTTTTTACACTGAAGACGGTACGCTAAATGCTGCCTAAACAGCTGTATGCATTTTCAATATTCTGCTTTGGCGTTTCTGGCGTAGTAGTTTATTCGGGTTTTAAAATTAAACATAGTATAAAATGTGGTTATTTTTTGCATTGTTGAACGACATGTACGAGTATGGAGAAATAATGAAACTGCAAAAATTCTACGATATGCGGTAGTGAAGAAGCCTTTTTCAGTGCAAGATACAATCTTATCAAGAAAAGGGAATGAGTCATTGTCTTCCTCATTTTCATCTTACATTTCAAACTTCGTGGTCTTCTTTATCCCTTAACAGTAACAAAATAATGAATACGCACTTTACTATAATAACTATACGTCTCAAAATTATAATTCGAAAGGTGCCGTTCGCTTTTAATGTTCAGTGACTAAATAATTTCTTCCTTACGATTTAGGTCTTATAGTAAAGCTACCCATTATCAGAATACTGGGTCCATGTCCAGAATTAAACTTGCCATTTTAGAGTATTCTGTGTTGAAATCTAGAGGATTTTACGAAGATTCGGTAACAGTATAATTATAATTGGGAATTTTATCTAATACAAATAAAGTCCAAAAATCACCAGTAGAATACGTATTATTGTTTTATTGAGAATATAACATGAATCTAGAGAATTTAATCTTTACAAAATTTAATCTTGTTTATAAACCTAGCTTAATATGATGCTCATTATTATCTCCTACTATCTGGAAGAGTAAAACATTGTGTGTTATTGAAAGCTGAGGAACGTTAAGCGCATGGAGTGCTATTCTATGTTTAAAGTCAGAGACCGATGTTATGGAATCACAGTATAGCAAGTGTTCCAAGTATCCCCACAGCCAAAAGTTACAAGATTTAAAGTCTTGTGATCTCGGAGGCCAAACTGTAGGAAAATGATGACGAATCATTTTTTCTCAATTATATTACCATTCCTTTAATACTCTTTCTTAAAGTGGTAATTGGAATTTTTTGTACTAGATACAATCACATCATCTAAATATGTATTGCCCAATTTTCGTAAAATTCTACAGCTTAGTTTTTGATACAGCGTTATCTAAATTGGTAACTTGAACTATGGACACCTATATTAATTATTTAGGAATGGATTTGTTTTTTCAATTGAACCAATGGAATTGTTACAGGCAAGTATTTTATCAAGTTTTTCGTATTAATAAATCAAAATAAAACTCTATTCTTCCCATACAAAAGTAAGTTTATATATATATATATATATATATATAATGCAAAATCAGAATAATTTTAAGATAGACATATTTCATTAAATCATTTTGACTATTTGGGAAAATATATGGAGGTAAATACTTTTAAGTAAATGGTTGATAAAAAAAAAAAAAAAAAAGTTAAAACCTACAATGTTCCAACACTGACATATATTTTATTTTCAATTATATTTTTCATAATACTTTTTGCTTTATACTATTAAAAATCCATTTGAAAACTTCAAACTCGCATGTTAAACATTGTATTTAAGAACCAAATTGTTTAAAATTCAAATTATGAATAACTCATATCGGGGTCCCAACCATGTTTAATAATCATCTTGATCTGTCATTTTGATTAAAGGTCCACACATTTAAAATGACACAGTCATATTTTCCATCGTGTTAACATACAAAATACTGAATTAATTTGAACTAAATATGGACAATAGACTTATCAAATAAATATTTGAAATGAGTTTTTAGGCCGACTCTCACCCTTTATTTTTTTTCAAAATGTCGATCACTTGAATAATTAAAACTCATATTAAAATGAAATTAAGAAAAGGTTTGCTTAAAATTTGATAAACATACAGGGAGTCCCAAAATTATAGCGATAAAATGAAGAGGAGATAGAGCACATTATATATTACAGTGTTATACCATATATTATAATATCTGATGTATTACTGTGGTCGGTTTGCATCGAAAGCAAAAAGGTGACCAGTAGAGAGTTATAGAAAAAGTAATCACCCTGTAAGAAGTAAAGCTTCCATTTTGTGTTGAGTGTATAATGTAATTATGAATCATTTTCTTATTATCTGTATTCGTTTGTATGTAACTAGCAGTTCGTTTGTATGACATACAAAGGTTTGTTTTATTTAACGCTACTGAACTTTGAGCCCATAAGATCATAATGATAAATAATTTTTCGTTGTGTCCCTATAAATGCTAGTCCCTATAAAACCTATAAATGCTAGATTTACCAAAATGCTTTCATTTAGTGCAACAGTGATTTATAATATTCATATAAATTTTCAGCTCAATTGAATAAGACGTGTAGGTGCTATCGCACTTTTAAAAATTTGGTCCCATAGGCCATAAGATAATAAAGATTTTTTCTTTGTGTCATACAGGGTAAAAAAACTGAAAGTGCTAAAATCCCAAAATCTATAAAGCAGGTGCAACTGTGACCTATAACATGTATACAAATTTTTTGCTCAGATTAAAAAAGCTTTTAGACGCTATCGCACTTTTAAAAATTTGGCCCCATAGGCCATAATGATAAAGAATTTTTCCTCGTGTCCCTGTAAAAAAAACAAAAAAAAAAACAACTATAAGTGCCAGATTCACCAAAATCAATAGGGTTCGTACTATGGTGACTTAGTATACGTACCAACTCTCGTACATAATATACGTACCAACTCTCAGCTTATTTGAACAGAGCGTTTAAACGCTAGCGTGTTCACTCAGAGACATACACACACACATACATACACACATACATACATACATCATCGTAAAAATAGTGAAAACGGACTCAGGGGACCTCGAAAGGTAAAAAAACATCAAAATCTCAAATTCGGATTTTTGACATGATTACAATACTTTCCTCACTATAGTGTTCGGAAAGTAAAAAAGGATACATAAAAGATAATATGCTGTGTTACAAAATCTGTGTCTTATAACATCATAATTACCACACATTATTATAATTTTTTTTCAAAACGGAATTTTCAAATGTTATTATTATTTTAGATTGATTATATCTAATTTATAATATTATTTTCAATTGATTATATCTAAATGTTATATTCGGTGCCATATAAAGTGACGAGTGTGATTTATATTTCTATAGTAAGTTAAATTTACAATATTATATTGAATTATAGAAATTGTACAAAATATTAATCATGCATATACAATGAGGTGTTAATCGATCTCATGTTTCACGCGAATATTCCAATAGGGAATTTACAGATTAGCAAATCTCGTTCATAGACCTCATACATATCTGATTCATACATCAATATTCAAACCTGTTGTATCAAATCCAATAATTTATATAATAATAGAAAATTCCAAATATAACATAAATGATTACAGTTTTAAATTTATTGCACTTTGCTTCAGGACAATTCTGTTCCCGAGAGTAAATGCTGAAATCGTTTAATTAATTTGCAACATGGGAAATAAAGATTCTCTCAAAATACATTAAGAGGATAAATTAAAATTAATTCTATCCTATGATAAAAGTAAAAATTAAATGCAAAATTCCAGTTACTTATAGAAGCAAATGTATTAAACGTTATCGCATTTATTTTTAGAAATAAAGTTCTTTTTTTTTTTTTTTTTTTTTTTTTTTTTTTATGTTTATTTAAATTATTACTTTAAACAATTAGGGAATAAAGCACAGATATCTTGTGAGTTATGGCTAAAACTAATTTAAATGTTATCGTTGAATGCATAAATGTTATTTTGTACTGTATGTCATTAAAACATGAATAAAATTTTTATTGTATCATAAAAATGACATGATGCATATCAACATGTCATGTGTTTCGGAGATTTTACAAAATAATATACTTCATTCAATAGGAATAAAATAGGATATCTACTTTCAATAGATTTTAAATAAATACTTTCTGTATACTTGCTTTATTATGATTAAAAAAAATCATCTTCTTTATAACTGGGAAAACACCATCCCTATATAACACCTAAATACTATGATGATTATTATTATAAATACTGATGATATTTATGATAATAATAATAATAATAACGAAATTATCTTTTTAAAATTTCTAAACATCTCCAATATTTATTTTTATGAATACATTTCTTTTTCAATTACTATATCTACTACTCCTTTTTCTACTCCTTCTATTTTTACTTTTAAAATTTGTATAGATTTTATTATTATTATTATTATTAGCAATTTTTCTTTAAAACCATTTTAAAAAGCATTGCTAATTTTTTTAAAAGAAAGAAACTCATGTAAGGGGTTTTAATGGTCTCTTAGTTGAATACTACTTTATTATAGTAGTCTTTGTATTATTCAATCGAAGGAAAACATTGCAAACCATTAAAAATATAATAATTAACTATGACATTCAATTAATTGACCGTTAAATGCACTATCTTATAAGGATATAAATGAAATAAATTCAAGAAAGTGTTTTAAACATGCTTTATTTGAAATTTCTTTAATACATACTTATGGATTTTCAATTCTTTATATATTTCATTTTATTTTCTTTATTTAATTTTATTTTTTACAAGCTTGAACTAGTAATCTTACTTCGGCATAAAGAAATAACTAGGGCTGTAAGAGTGCCGTGAAAGAAAAAGGAATTTTCCACTACTATTTTCTTTTCAACCATCTTTATTCCATTTAATCACAAAATATTAACGTAAAATAAAATAAACATATTTAAAGGAAAAAGAAAAGAAAATAGTGATGCCAAAAACGCAAAATAGGAACTCCAGGGAAGAGCAACAAAGAGTGGAATGTTTTATATAAGCACAGCTGCAACACCATAATTTATAATCCAGAGTATTTTTAATACCCCGAATATATAAATAAATATAAATAAAATGAAATAAAATAATAATAATAAAAAATTCTGTCTTTGATAAAATTTAATTTCGTGCGACAAGACAAATTTATATATCAGAATCTTGTAACAGAAGAAAAAAAAAAAGAAAAAAATAAAAGGAAAAAATAAATAAATACAAGGTATTTAAAAAAATTGTAGACATTTTAAAAATTCATAACTGTTGAAGGAATTCATTAGAATAGAACGAGGTTTGCGAAAAAAAATCATTTGCGTGAATGGGGATTTTTTATTAATTTATTTATTTTTTTTTTTTTTATTATTATTTATTATTTATTATTATTATTATTATTATTATTATTATTATTATTATTATTTTGGAAAAGAAAAAAATAATAATTAAGCTATTTGTCGATAGACGGCGCTGAGCATGACTACATCACACACTTACCTGAAAAAACTGTACTTAGTCTCATGCAAATATTTACATGCATATAAATACTATTCTATGTGTCCGTCGTCACCACTATTTACAGTTTGCAAACGTGTTACAACACTGCTATTTATAAAAAAGAATGTTTAAGTAAAGAAAAAGCGATTAAACTAAGAAAAAAAAAAAAGGAAAAAGAAAAAGAAAAATATTAATGTGTCCTTCAATAATTTTGCCAATTAAAAAAAAAAAAAAAAGAGTGCTAGTATTTTACAATTGTAGTAAATATATTTTTCTTTTTTTCTTTATTTCTTTCCTTTTTTTTCTGTTATGGGTCAAATTATTTATCTTGAAATTTTCTTTGAAAGTTTAATATGTTTTCCCGAGATAAAAAGTTTATTTTTTAAGTTAAAAAAGAGCACATATAGATTAATCTATTATACGTACAATTATTCAGGGGGGGGGGTCCAAATAAATTGGCTCCACATCATAAAAACAAGATGTGTTTATCATAAAACATACTGTATTTGAATTATGCTGGGTGCGCCATATATTTCATGGGGCCGGTTTTAAATGAACCACCCTGTATGATATTCCAGTTTGCGTATAGATAATTATATATTATATAAATAACTGATGATTAAATATAATATTGTTTCGAAATTCTATCGTAATATTAGTAGTGGTTCTTAAACCGTACAAGATATTATTTATATTAATCAGAACTTCTCAATAAAGTCGTCAAAAATTGAATTTAATTAATTTATTAAAAGATATTTGCATAAGTTTTGCCATTAATTTAATTTAATAGTGCATTCGTTATCAAACAGAATAAATTTGGATAACATAGATGTTCCAATTTTTATCCACCACTATTTACGTGTAAAATTATTTACTTAATTTCATGACTAAACGACAATCGAATATTCGTTCGCGCACAATTCATGTGACCGAAGTTCATGCATGTGTTCTACTAGAAAATAATAAATGAATTGAATTTCGGGAATTTAATAATACGAAAGACAATTTTTTTTGTAACAATGTTGCGAAAAATTCGAAAGTTTTAAATATATGTAAAAGGAATGTGACAGTTCTTTTTAATTATATTTGTAATAATACTTTTCCAAAAAATATATTTTAAAGCATGTTTACTATTTATTTATTTATTTACTTTAATTGTTGAATATTTTATTCATAAAATGTCATATTTCTTTTAAATAACAAAATGCAATAAACTTAAATGTAGATACTCTTAACTTAGAGAGCCAGTCCAGTTTCTTTAAGCAGAAATATGTAATCGCCTTCCTTCTATAAGCATAGTTGTTTACTTGATTATACAAATATTACATGTTATAATCTAATTACAATAGGCATTGTAATTTAGGCATGAATTACCTTTGCCTAATCATAAATTAAACGTACTGTAAAGAACATGATATATGACTTGAGTTATAGCATACGATTCATATACCGATGACTAAGCTGTGTGGAATATGATTCTGACTGCGTAAATCCATTCATATACTATAAGATGGATTCAAAGAGCTTGTTTAATTAACAGACATAGATACATAGAACATATAACTGAACAATGGTCTAATGAAAATCGATACGATTATTTATTTAATAATGGAAATACCATGTGCATAGTATGGATAGGTTTGTCTATTATTTATGTAATAAAATGCATTCAGATATTCTTGAATATTGATGTCAATAATTCTTACGACATTTATGATTTTGATAAATGAATATATATATATATATATATATATATATATATATATTATATTATATTATATTATCCGTGTGTCTGAAATTGTTTATACATATACATTAATTGTGGATAATTTATGACTTCGTCAGCAGTTTTGATCAAAGTTTATCAGCAGAAATAAAATATGAATTAAGGCCGCTAATTATTTAAAATTGCTAATAATAATATGTATTATTAAATAAAATATGATGTAAGAGTTAAAAATTTACTTTTATAAAAGAAATTATACAAAGAAACAAAAGAGTTTTTTTTTTTTTTGTCTGTTTGTTTGTTTGTTTGTTAAAATTTAAAGTTCTCAGGTTAGAGATTAAAACAAATTTTGCATACATACATGGAATTTACATTATGAATATTATCTGTGTCGTAGGAATTTAACGTGCACAGATGATCAAATAGTGCTCGGCTTTTAAAAAGAATACAGTGTAATACATACAACACGAAGAAATAAAAATAATACAAACCAAATTGTGAATATTATGCAAGCCATACAATTAATTAGACATTTTTTATTTTTTTAATTTTGTGAAAATAAATTGAATAATATTAAGAAATGAAGATAGAAGAAAAATGAAAAGAAAAGAAAAAGGAAAAATGTAAAATCAATGCAATGGAAGAAAATTCTGATTTCGCTTTAACATTTTAAGGCATCAACAATTTGCTTTTCATCTCTTTCAATTTTTTCTATCATTTTTCCTTAATCTATATGCGTTTCCACTTCTTTCAGTGCTTAATTTTCAGAAAATTAAAATTATATCATCTTAAATATTATTACATATGATAAAGTTATATAACATTTGATTAACATTTCGATAACGAATATGTCATAAAAATTTTATATTCACGTTTTCATTTTTTTCAAAATTATGCACAAAAGACGAAAAAGAAGAAACAAGTTGTGCTTTAACTTTTTGAGACCAGTGTATTCATTTATTTTACTGTAAAATCATTTCAAAGTTCCAATTATGCTTTGTTATTCAATCATTATTATTATTTTGTTTTCTGTGTTAAATATTTTTAACTTTACACAACGTTTCATGTGCATTAAAAGGATTTTTTGTAGTTATGTTAACTTTTGTGCTCTTTTACACCTTAAAACCACCACTATTCTCTAATTGTAATTTCCAATGAAATCAACCATACATAATTCCTAGCAAATTGTTAGAAAAATTTTTGTGAAAAATAAATGTTAATATATTTTTCGGAAAAAGCAGAATGATAGTTGAAAATATCATAACATTTATATTATTTAATATTTTTATTAAAAATATGTAAATATTTCCAAAAAAAAAAGGAATTCTAAAAATAAAATAATATAAGTAACACATTGTTTTTCATAACGTGTCAAATATATAACAAATTTTAATTAGAAACTTAATGCGATTTTGACAGCATATATTTAAATAAATAAACAAATAAATCAGTGTAAAATATATATATATATATATATATATAACAATGTGTAGTGTAAAATTTCAGTTTTATGGTTTTATGTGATATTAAAATTATTTTCTGATAAAAATAGAATTACTACATAAGCACTCTGAATATAATACCCTTATTCTTTTGAAAACTAAATAAATTGAAAAAAAAAATGAAAATCCAATAAAAATCTTAAAAAGATGAGTAAATACATAAACATCGTGATAGAAATATTTTCATGACGTTTTTATTGTATCATAAAAATGACATGATGCATATCAACGTGTCATGTGTTTCGGAGATTTTATAAAATAATATACTTCATTCAATGGAAATAAAATAGAATATCTACTTTCAATAGATTTTAAATAAAAATGTTCTATATAGTTTCTTTATTATGATTTTTAAAAAATAATCTTCTTTATAACTGGGAAAACGCCATCCCTATATAACAACGAAATACTATGATATATACTGATGATATTTATAATAATAATGATAATAATAATAATAATAATAACAATGAAATTACCTTTTTAAAATTTTTAAACATCGCCATTTTTTTTTTATTATTATTATTAATATATATTTTTCTACACTGTGAAAAACAGTTTCTTAAAAATGAGCTATATTGTCTCAAAATCGCTCCGAAACAATATGTACTTAAACTTGAAAACCATTGTACTCATTTTTGAGTATATATTGACATGCTCAAAAACGGGGTTGTCCAATGAGAATTCCAACACTCCCATTTTTTTTACATGCCAATATACTCAAAAATAAGTACACGGGTTTCCAAATTTAAGTTTATATTGTTTCGGAGCTATTTTGAGACAATTTAGCTCATACGAGTATTTAAGAAACCATTTTTAACAGTGTATTACTACGTCTACTATTTTTTTTTTCTACTACTTCTATTTTTACGATTAAAATTTCTACAGTTTTTTTATTTATTATTAGGAATTTTTCTTTAAAATTATTTTAAAGACGTTGCTAAAATTTTTAAAGAAAGAAACTCATGTAAGGGCATTTAGTTGTCTCTTACAAGGAAACATTCAAAACGTGTCGTCTTCAAAAAATATATGTAATTCTAATCTTCATAAACACCAGAAAGTGAAAAAAATATCGGCTGAAATGAATTACAGCGACCACAAAAAATTATCAAAATTAAGAATATTTGGCGATTTCACACTGTTAGGCGATTGATTTTGAGTACTTGGCGGAGAAGCAAAACACCGTCCTGTTCGTACACAGTGCTAGTGCCTAACAGCGCTAAATCGCCAAAAATTCTTAATTTTGATAACTTCGGGGTCGCTGTAATTCCTTTCAGCCGAAACTTTTTCACTTTTTTGTGTTTTATGAAGAGTAGAATCACATATATTTTTTTCAAAACTTTTTGAAGACGATACCTTTTGAATGTTTGCTTGTTAGTTGAATACTACTTTTTTATAGCAGTCTTTTAAGAAGCTAATTACCAAACAGAAATGTAATTTTTATAAATATTTTAATTAATTAAAAAAATATTCCGCAATATAAAAGAATATTGCAATAAATAATAAATAGTACTTTAATATTCAGGAACTGAACAATAACAAGAAAAAAAAAGTATCTCCCTATGAATATTCTATCAAATTCCTAACTTATGCTATGTTTAATTAGTACTACTCATTGTTTTTGAATGTTACAAAATGTTATAACAGGAAGAACAATTCCCAGTGGGATTAATTAATTTAAGATTTATGATGATATGTTAATCTTAACATAACTTCTTTCATTCTTTCTGTGTAGTGTTTCTATTTTAGATTTAATTTTGTATGACACTCAAATTTATGTTAGTAAACGTAATTAATTTGATTTCCTTCAATGTTAAGAGAAGTGCCTTTGGTATTTAATAAAACTAAATGGCATTCTACTTTAAGATTACAACATATTGTTAAATTTTGTAATTATTTAAAATGCATTTTATTCTTAAGTCGTTCAATAAAATATCTGTAACTTATTACGGTTTTGAATTTTGAATGGAAATTAATTTATGTCTTATTACTAAATGCTTTAAATTTACGATTAGAGGTAGTATTAAAAACATTAATTATTTTCATGTAAAATTTTTAGAATAATAATTCTTAAACAAGCATATTACACTATGACTCCAATTAAAAATTTGCTGCAAATAATCTATTAAGCTTTTTTATAGGGAATGGGAGCTAAAATATGCTTATTAGAATAAATTATATGATTTTGATGTACGGCGAAGTCAATACAGAGTGGTAATTAAAAAGCCTTTTTAATAAACCGAAGGTGTGCGGTTAATGGCCCTCTTCACTTACCGTTGCCGGAAGCCAGAGCCAATGTTATTCTATGCGGAAATTTTCTTTACAAATGACTTATTAAATAATGCGTATTTTTAAATTTTGTTTTCACATTCATAAAATGCCCAACTGTTAAATTGGGGGACCATTTTTAATTTTTTTTTTTTTTTTTTTTTTTTTTTTTTTTTTGAAATTGCAAGCTGAATAAAATTCAAATAATGAAAATTCGTGTTTTGCAGCTTCAAAATAAAATATAAAATTAAAAAAATATATTTAAAAAAAAAAAAAAAAAAAAAAATATCAATTTAACAGCTGAGAATTTTCAGAATGTCAAAACAGAATTTAAAAATATGTTTTAGTTAATAAGTTATTTGCAAAGAAAAATTTCCCATAGAATAATATTAGCTTCGGCTTCTGGCGGTGGTGAATGAAGAGGGCCCTTAAGTGTTTAACAGTTTAGTTAAAAGCAAGGAATTGTGTTTAAAACAATATTAACCGTAAAATATTAAAATATTTTATTAAAATTACAATTAACTTCAACAGATGTATAAAATTAATATACTAGATAACATAAATCACTTTTCTATGTATACTTTCCGAACTCCAAGTAGGTGTTAATTTTGTATTTTTAACGAAAATGACACGATTCTTATATAATATTTTTATTCACCAACAATATATATATATTGATATATACAGGGTGATTATAAATAAAATTTCGATTTCAAAACACTTTAATTTTAAAATTACCCATCAGAGCGATTTGATATTTTAGCAGAGAGATCGTGAGGCAATTAAATTTTATTTGGGGGAAGAAAAAAGTAATTCCAACATAATCTACAAAATACTGTAAAGACTGTCAGTTTAATTATAGCCACCCTGTATATATATATATATATTCAGTTAATAAAAAAAGAATATTTATTTCTTTATGTTTCATGTATTCAATAACAGATATTACGTTACTGAATATGTGCGTTGCTGAACATAAATAATGTTTTATTCATTAATTACTTATCATAATATAAGCGAATTCTTATATTTTGAATTAAATATTCAATTAACATAATTATCATTTAAATTTAATTTTCACCGTTTTATTTCATGGTGTTATTTTCGTATTTTGTAAAAGTACTTATTTTTTTTATCTAGGAAAGATTTGGCAAAACAATTTTAAATAATTAAATTTACTGTTATTAATTTTAGAAAATTTAATACGTTAATTATGGAAATTGTTTTCATTTTAATTTAAAAAAGAAATAACTGAGATGATTTCTCGAAAAAAATTTAAAATTAATACTAATTACAGGGTTTTGGGGATAATATATATACATACATATATATATATATATATATATATTACATTTTTGTTTTTTCGTACATAACGTATTAAAAACCTTTTAGAAAGACCATTAAATATAAAACAATTAAAAAAGAAAAAAGAAATAAGATATATATATACATACATATATATATATATATGTATATGTATATATATATATGTGTGTGTGTGTGTGTGTGTGTGTACGTGTATAATAGATAAAAACAGAGCGTTGTATGAATAATAAATAATAAAAAATAATGTTTATAAATATTGTTATTTAAAGCAGTTTTGCACTTACACGCAATATAGAACTAAAAAGAAAAAAAAAAGTTCGCAATTTCTTTTGTTTTGTATGTATGTGAATGATCAATTATAATCAATTTAGATGTAAAAACAATAGATTGCTGAATATAATTTGAATTAATATTTTTTCGCGTTACTATTGACTTTTTCTAGCTCTTTAGACCGATACTAAACTTTTAAAGGATTCGAAACACTACGATTTTTCATGGATGAACTGGTATGCAAATCTGGTACTTGACTACTAAATTGTAGAACGCTACAATTGGCTCTCAAATGGGCGATTAACATTTTGGATACCTTACGTTTGTTCACCCCTTCCCCTCCAAAATAATAATAATAATAATAATAATAATCTTTAATAATAAAAAAAAAGGTTAGTCTGTCTATCTGCCCTCCTTTCTTTCAGTCGGTCTGTTTATTCTCCTATACGTTCACTATCGAGCGTAAGTTTAATACGGTGAGATTTTTCAAGGATCGCTTGCACGGTGAACTGCACGAATTGCACGGATAGCTTGCACGGATCGCTTGCACAGTGAAACAAACTGTTTAGATTATAAAACGGGAACACAGCGCCGCAGGCGCTACTAAGCGGAAATTTGCTACAATTAGAGATTCCAACTTAAAATTCTCAATAAAGGTACTTTAATAAGCGAATAAGCTGTTTTAATTCCTGAAAGAGGAAGAAGGCGCCATAGACCCGAACTTTAATACTGTTAGATTTTTCAAGGATCGCTTGCACGGTGAACTGCAGGAATTGTAAGGATTGCTTGCACGGATCGCTTGAACGGTGAAACAGTCTGTTTATATCATAAAACGGAAACATGGCACCGCAGGCGCTACTAAGCGGAAATTTGCTACAATTAGAGATTCCAACTTAAAATTCTCAATAAAGGTACTTGAATAATAAGCGAATAAGCTGTTTTAATTCCTGAAAGAGGAAGAAGGCGCCATAGACCCGAACTTTAATACTGTTAGATTTTTCAAGGATCGCTTGCACGGTGAACTGCACGAATTGTAAGGATTGCTTGCACGGATCGCTTGAACGGTGAAACAGTCTGTTTATATCATAAAACGGAAACATGGCACCGCAGGCGCTACTAAGCGGGAATTTGCTACAATTAGAAATTCTAACTTAGAATTCTCAATAAAGGTATTTGAACAATAAGCGAATAAGCTGTTGTAAGTCCTGAAAGGGTTAGAAGGCGCCACAGAGCCGGACTTTAATGCTTTCAGATTTTTCAAGAATCGCTTGCACGATGAACTGCAAGAATTGAAAGGATCGCTTGTACAGATCGCTAACACGGTGAAACAGTCTGTTTAGATCATAAAACGGGAAAACGACATTTTTTTTCGTACAAATTCTATTTTCAAAAGAGGGATGCAGTATTATTTATATCCGATTAATTTTTTTTTTTTTTTTTTTTTTTTTTTTTATACTTATTTTTTTTATAATTAATTTTTCTATTTATTTCTATTTATTTATTTATTTATTTTTAAATTCATGTTTGAATCTTAATTCATAATTTACTTTCTATGTACATTACAGTAGTTCTGCGCTAAGAAAAAAATGGAACATCCCTGTAAATTCCAGATCTTGACTCCTATTGAATATAGAGTTCCTAAACATTGAATTACGATTTTTCACCAAACTTGAGCGAAACCCAAGTCGCCAGAAGATTGTAAAGATCCAAAATGGCAGTTGCTATATCGAAAAAAAAGAAGTAGATGCCAGTGTTTTTATGTTGACAACCCTCTATAAACTAACCATAAATATATGATTTATACGTTATTACTAATCCAATGACACCAGGCGCACATTTATAGCACGATTCGCGACAAAATTACGAATTTATTGAAGGATTTTTTTTTTTTTTTTTCGGTTTGTACATTTGTGTATATATGTACATTTCAAAAGACTCAAAAAAAAAAAAAAAAAATCACATGAGTAGGAAATGTTAAACTCTTTCAGTTCTACTTCTAGAATCTAACAAAGCAAGTTTAATATGAACATTGACATTTATGTTATGGAAGGAGAAATATTGGGAAACGAAAGAATTCTGCAGAACATTTGATCGCCGATCGCTAGTTGGAGATAAGAAAATGGAGGGAAGGGTAAAAAATAATTACATGAGCAAGAAGTATTTAACAATTCTATTTCTTTATAGGTTCTAGAATCTCATTAAGCAAGTTTAAAATGAATATTGACATTTATGTTGTGGATAGAGAAAGATTGGGAATTGGGTGGCTTTCGTGGCGAATTTAATCGCCGATCGTTAATGGGGTTTCGTTTTTTAAAACGAACGATATCCGCGACTTTTTTAAAAGCAAAAGTTAATTTGCAAAGTTAATTTGCAAAGTTAATTTGCAAAATTCCGCGAATTAGAGGGGGGGGGGGGAATCACCGATTTTCTCGGATTGGCGATTACAGCAATTTTTTGAATCGCCACTTTTTCAAATTAGGTCGCCACGTGGCGAGTGCCGACCGTGAATCTTGACCTCTATTTCCCAACTGCACGCACTTGTTGTATAATAAAGCTTTCAATGTCCTTTTCCTACGCTATCACGCAACAGACATACAGAAAGACTGAAAGACATACAGATAAACTAATTGAATTGATAATCACCCTTAAGCATTGATGGAAAGTGTTAGAAATGTTTAACACAAATTAAAATGCAGCCATAAAATCTAATTGCAGCCCTTAACGTATCTGAATACTTTAGTGCAACTTTGTAAATTGGTAGGTTAACTATTTCTTATTTTATACAAAACATTATTTTAACGTATGAACAATAAATGTCAAGTTTTTATGAAAATTTTTGTAAAAAGTTATTTCAGTGTCATTTATTTAAATGTCTATTCTAAAACGCAACTCAATTTTTTGAGTTTTTCTAAGCACAAACCAGTTATATTGTACTTATTAATGCCAGTTTAAATGAAACATTCCACAATAAACATGAACAATACTTATTTATTTATTTTACTTTATTATTATTATTATTATTATTATTATTATTGATTGTGAATATATTTTCAGCCGCTTGAGGCGGGCACACAGATAGTCAGAGGGATAGCCGGACAGACAGATAAACGCTTATTGTAAACAAAAAATTTAATTCCAGCAAATTTCCAAAAATATCCGTTAATATAACGAAATATTTTTGTGTAGTCCTGTAAACCTTATTGCTAATCATAGTGTTTTCTATAGAAAGCATTCTTTTGTGCATATGAATTACATTTTTTAATTTCATTAAGATATGCGTAAAGTTATTAAAATTTGATTTATAGAAATACCTCTTGTCATGTTTTTGAATACTTTCGAGTGTCTTTGTACAGAAACCAGTTGTGGTATTTACTCCATTTTCTATATAAAACATTCTATAATGAACTTGAAATGAATCTGTTTTCACAAGTTAAACCCTTAAACCAGTACCATATTATTCTGAAATAAAGTTGCATAATCCTGCTTTAAGCGTGAAGTGAAGCATGAATAATTTTGATAAACTATCATGCTTAGTTATTTTTGATCCAAATCTGTACTGGGAAAAATGTATAGGACTGACATCTAGAATCTACATTGTGCCTCTAGTAAAAATAGCTCTATGTCATACTTATAAATTCTAATTCCTTTTTCTAGAAAGTTCTAAAAACCCTTATTAAAATTGTATTATAGATCGTTTTCCTATATTATGCTGGGGTCATTTAAAAATCTCTGTAAACAAATGCGAACAGAAGAATCGAGTTATACTAACTATAAATTTGTTTTGTAACCCAATTCTACAAAATCAAGGGATAATTTCTTGCAATACGAAGAATTCATAATATTCATAATATTTGTAATATTGTTTCCCAATCTAGAATTGTCTAGACTAGAAATTCTGGATCATTCCGTCTATTCAGTTGCTTGTTTATCTTATACGCATAACTCGGAAATCTATATCTCTACTTTAATAATTTAGAAAATTGTTAGTTAGTAGTTCTAGATGAAAATGTTATATATATATATATTATTTTTTTTCTCCATGTGTTACGTGATATATTCATCTTATATACAATACTATAAATCTCTGTATAGATTTAGACTTGAAAAAGGTAAAAATATATTTTAAATTTTAAGTGAGTTTTTATTTGTACAATAAAGAAAGAAAGAAAGAAATTAAATTAAAGAAATAAATAAATAAATAAATAAATAAATAAATATAAATATAAATATAAATATAAATATAAACACCCTAATTTTTAGTAAAGAAAATTAAGATATGCCAGTTACAACACTTTCAACTTATGTGTTATCTTTAAAACATAAAATAAAGTTTTAATAAAGAAAATGAATTTTTATAAGTGCTTGCAACAGCTGTTTTCGAAAACATCTGTTTGTAAAGGAATATGTTCAGAAGTTTCAGAACAAAGAAGAAAGATGGGACATTAAATTAAAAGAAAATAACTTTTTTTCTTATTTTCTGAAAACATTCGTCGAAATCACGAACAAAATGATACCGAGTTTGCTCTATGACTTATCTCGTAAAAAAAAAAAAAAAAAAAAAAAAACATAATTCTTATTTTTTTTTTTCTGGCATGTTTCATACAAAATATTTCGAAAGTCTTTAAATTTAAATAATTTTGAAAATTAAATAACACATTTTCTGAAAAAAAAAAAAAAAAAAAAAAAAAAAGGTTACTTTTCTCGAATGAAATTAAAGTTAAAAAGAAATTTAATTTTTATTTTATTTTTGTAACGATTTGTAAATAGACAGTATCTAAAAATAATGTTGGATGTGCTCAAATCCATTTACATTTAATATAAATAGTGAATTTATTTATTTATGATTACTATTATTTCAGTGCGGAAATGCTACAAATAATTTAGCCTATTTATAATCTAAATCCAAATTAAAACGTTTGCTTAAAGGAAAAAAAAAATAAAAAAAAAAAAAATCTTCGAATTCCTCTTTATTTATGGACAATATATGTAACAATTATAACAGAGACATCACACCACTTTGTGTATCCCTGATATATTTTAATCAGATGTGCTTTTTTTTTTTTTTTTTTTTTTTTTTTTTTTTTTAGAAAATGATAGAACCATCAGAAGCCTAAAGTTTCTGCTCGAAAAGCTGATAGAAGTGAGTTTGCTGAGTTTAAAAGAGAGAAGGTTCGTTGTTATAGCCGCTTGTTTATTTGTTCTTTAAAAATGCACAAAAATAAGAGTAAGAACGAGAAAATGATTCAAGTGAGAGCACTCCACTTAGTCCTAGGACTTTATCGTAATCGACCAGCATTAACGATCAGACATTATACAACGAGCAAAGTCGATTATTATAAAATTACATCTCATATAGATACATCATAATCACACGTGTATTTGTAGAAAACCACAGTTTTATTAAAAAAATTCACTGTAAAACACGTATAAAATATTTAATAAAGAAGCACCACAAAACTGGCGTTGTAAAAAATATTACTTACAAACTTTGAATAAACACCATAAAATGCAATAAACTCGCAACAATTGTTTCGGGTCGAAAAAACACACGACCTTTCATCAGGCGAATAAAATATGCACGAGTGCTTACTTTATTCGCCTGATGAAGGGTCGTGTGTTTTTTCGACCCGAAACAATTGTTGCAAGTTTATTGCATTTTATGGTGTTTATTCAAAGTTTGTAAGTAATAACGTATAAAATATATTTAATTAAAATCATTAAAAAAATTCCTACAGTTATTGCAAGTTTTTTTTCGCTACTATTCTACCCAAAGAATTTTCCATTAAAGTGATTTAAATGTTACGGTTTTTAAAACAAGTCTTTCTCCTTGTTCTTGTATCGCCAATTTCGCATCTCCGCAGCACTGTTGCGGCGTGAAACCCAACCAGCCAACCTTTTCTTGTAAAGATCTAAATTAATGCAAGTTCCTCAGCATGTTCCTCAACACAAATTAATACATGGCCTCAACTGTTCCACAAAAATGTGTCTCCATAGTAAACCAAGTGAAGCTCGACTCTACGCCTTCGGACTGTTTCATTTGTGATTGATATGTGTTCAACTGTTTCATCTATTTCCTGTATAATAACTGTAACCGAAATATGGTTCTTATGTATATATAAATCAAATGTTATTGTACTTCTAGTTAAAATGGCTCTGTCCTGATGATGCCCTGATGTTCAGGGTGAAAGGCCGTGACACGATATGTTTTTTTAATGATTTTAATAAAATATATTTTATACGTGTTTTACAGTGAATTTTTTTATTAAAAAATCGATTATTATTCTATATTAAATCGAAGGGTATATTAGTTTCCTTAAATTTCCGACTTTTGGTTTGCACGTTTTGAGAGGTTTTTGACAATTTTTACTAAATGCCATTCTGTGTGTGATTAAATTTTGTGTCAATTGGACCTCACAAACTACTAGAGAATTTAAGACAAATTTATCTGTAGTTCCACCTCAACACAGATTGGTATCTATCAACTCTGGGGGAAAATTGTCCAACAGGCTGTGTTGTCATTAGATTCTTCTAAATTTTTAACATGACAGTACAGACAAAATTTCATGTAAATTTGCACAATGAGAATTAATTTCATCAAATCAATATAAAATAGATTATATATCGAATTATATATAGATATATATCAACATACTCGATTATACATCGATAAAGTCATTATATATCGAATTTTCTTAAAATAATTATTTATAACAGCAATAGTCATCTAGGGAAAAGTTCTTGAATATATAGGATATTGTATTTTTTTTTTGCTTTTACATAAGAATAAATCTGCTACAAAAAGGATTGATTAAATGTGTTTTCTGCGTTTTATTCTTCAAATATTCACTGAAAAACATGCGCAAAGTAATCCTGAATTATCGTTGAATCACATACGGCACACAATTTTTAATTTTTTTTTCTTTTTTTTCGGAAAAGCGACATAGAAGTACAAAAATAAAAAAAAAAATAAAAAATAAAAAAGCAGAAGATTATAAATTTTATGCACCGAGAAAAATTTCTATGCCGGAAAAAAAAAAATAATTTATATATAATCAGTCGAAAATAATAATAATAATAATAATGATATTTCATAATTCCAGTTTGCAACAAAGGGGTAAGTGATAATCTTGATAATATAATATAGTTATTTTATAACACTAAATATCATCTTTTATGTAATATTTCTTTACATTGACTTTGTAACTTTTCTTTACATTGTGTGTCTTTTCATATCGTGTACCTTTCCATATAAAATTTTATATCTACATAAATATATATACTAGTCTCATACAAACAAATACAGATAATAATAAAATTATTCATAATTGCATGATTCACTCAATACAAATTACAAGTATTACTTTTTATAGGGCGATAATTTTTCCAATATTTTTTTACTGTCCACCTCTTTGTTTTCGATGCAGAACTGTCACTGATATGTATGAGGTCTAACAATGTTGTTTATACTCCTCAAGTTTCAAAATAATTCGGCAAGATACATTTTGAGATATCTGAAAAAAAATTCTAAAATTGAAATGTTGAATCCTTTATAAAAAGTTAGTGTAGAATGCATTTTACTTGAATGTTTTTTATTTATGTGGCAAAACAGAGAAAATACTCTGGGACTGCATTGATATTTCATTGACTGTATTCAGAATAAAACAACCAACCCCAGCCTTACGAAAGAGAATAACATCCAACACCTATTCTGAGAATATGCTGGAAGAAATGCATGCATGGCAGTGAAAAATTGCAGGATAGAATCAGGCAATAGATAAAAGACTATTCTGAAAAGATCAGATCAATATATCACATATTTGCTGAGATATTAAACGTCGGCTTCCTGCGATTTATTTGATATCAAATCAACCTTAAATATAGTGTCGCGGTTAAGCTTCCTTTGGACTTGGCTGCGTCACTCGAGTAAGCTTCCGTCACTCATGATTAAGCTCAAATATTATTCGTATCGAAAAAATGAGCTACTTTCAATCCTCTATCCCCAAAATAACAAAGTTTTGGTGATTTTTGCGCTGAGAAAAAATTCTGTAACTGACATCTAGAGTCTAAATTGTGGCTCTAGAAAAAATAGTTCCATGTCATCCTTATAAACTCTAGTCCCCTTGGAAAGCGAGTTCTAAAAGTCCCTATTAGAATTCTAGAGCATTTGCCTATATTCTCGAGGGCAAAGTTATTTAAAAATATCTGCCAATAAGTGAGACTACAAAAGGCGGGTTTCTGCAAATATAATTTTGGTTTATTACCCAATTCTAGAAAATCTAGCATGAATTTCTCGCAATACAAATAACTCAGAATATTTAGAGTATTCAGAATATAGTTTCACCATCTAGAAATGTGTACAGTAGAAATTCTCGATAATTTCGTCTATTCAGTTTATTGTCGTGCCTCCTGCGCATAGCTCGGAAATCTATATTTCTAGTTAAAGGATTCAGAAAAGGGTCATTTATTCATTCTAGAGAAAAGCGGTGTATTTTTTGTTTTCTCAGTGTAAGTTAAAAAATTTTCAAATGTTGTGTGGGAATTTTTTTTAAAAATGACCCGTATACTTCTATGAGAAAAATATCGTCTGCATTTATCATGAAAAGTAGTTTATAATTTATTCGTATTGAGAGAATTCATATAGGAAAATATTGAAAAAAAAAAATGTGTAATGGCTACAACGTACTATTTTATTGTTATAGCTAATATAGCGTGAAGGGTTTGTTTAGCCAGTCACGAAATCATTCTAGTTTATTTTATAATCTATTATAGTATCGAGTTTTGGCTTAGCAAAACTCAAGATTTTTAAAAGTATACATGTGTGGAAAATATTTAATCTTTGGTTTATGATTTGTTTCTGATAAATAATAAGCATTGCAATTCCTTATCCGTTTTCCTTAATAGATCTAGTTTTTAAGTTTCAATGAAATATTTATTTACAATTAAAATTTTTAAATACATTTGAAAAAGAGCAATTTTTATTTACTTTTTTTTTTCTGTTTAATAAATTCAATAATTGTTATAAAAAAATAAAAATTAAATAAATAAAAAGTTATTTTGTCATTATAAAACCATTATTTTAGAAAATTATCTTTTTTTATTAGCTGATAAAGCATATTAATATAAAAATAACTAGGAAAATTAGCGCTCTTATTTTGCTGGCACTTGTACTAGCGTTTTAAAATTATTATAAAAAGCATACAACTGAAATAATTAAAAAAAAACATCGTGGTTTTAACAATGTAATTAAAAGTTAAACTTCGTTTTAAAGTTAACTTTAAAAAGATTATTTTATTACATTCTAGATACATTAGATGATTGCATTAAAAAAATAAAAATACAATTTTGTTTTCATATTAAATCGTATTTAATGAACAATTTTACAGTTTATTTTCATTCTCAAAACATAATTACACATTAATTTTTCAGAACTTTCCACATATAAATAAAAGTAGTTTAATTACATTTACAACACCATTTTTTTTATTTATGTTTTTATTTATTTATTATTCTATTTTTAGAAAACAAAGAAAATATCAAAAATATTCTAAAATATTTTCTACATTCACATAAAAAAAAAAAAAAAAAAAAAAAAAAAAAAATCCATATATTAATATTTTGTTTTGAAATTAAATCTTCCATTTTCCTAATGTTTTAATATCTGATTAAATTAAGCTGTCATTTTTCATTTATTTTTAAATCTTGGAAATATACCAGGATTAATAGTGTTAGAAATACGTATTATCATGAGTATTGCTATAATAAAACTTTTGTAAACAGAAATTAACAATCGCAAATTATTTCGCTCTATCCTATATTCCTAAACAAACAATAATTTCTAAAACAATAGAGTTAATATCTTTATGTCAGAAAATATAATAATATTTCTGGCAGTTCATATTTATTATTCTTCCAAACATACAAATTATGACATTTACCTTCATATATTCAATGCATCAAAACAGAAATAAAAATAATAATAGTAGGATAATTATTAATAAATACATTACAAAAGACAATTATGTTGTGTCTGAATTTAGATATAATTTGCTGCTTGTCAAATATAGTAATACGGAATGGTTAATTCGCGCTAATAAACAAAAGATCATCTGTCATTTCAACTTTCGCTTGTTGACACAAAATAGCATATTAGATGTCTCTGAACAATCACTTGCTAATCACAAAAAAAAAAAAAAATCATCACATACATTGTAATATATAATACTGTATATATATATAGCGAATGTTTATCAATTTATGGAAGGGCCAATTAATTACATTATGTAAACATTTTAATTGCTCGCGATTTTTAAAATGTGTATGTAGAAATCAAACTAATCATTTACATTAAGCATCCAATTTAAAACTTTAAGCATAATATTTTTTTAAGAATGAATGCATGCACACACATATATATATAAGTGTGTGTGTGTGTGTGTGTGTGTTTATAAGTATTTCTTTACTCTATTGACTAAATTTTTATTTACTTTAAATTTTTAAAATATTATTTTTTTGCAGATTATTTTTTTAGGATGCTTTCTCAATGCGCACATGATATTTAAAAAGTGTTTGAGACATGAACTTAAAGTTTTTTCAACTGTACATTTTGACATAATGAATAAATTGAACTAAAAATATAAGAAGTTATGTTCTGTAGAAATATATATATATATCGTGGAAATTAAATATTTTAATGGTAATTTCATATTTCAAATTTAATTATTAATTAAACTCCGTATTATTAAAATAATTAAAATATTTTATTTCGGATTCTTAATTTGAATGTTATGTTTCATTTAATGCAAAAATTATGAGTATAAAGAAAATTATAATTGAGCGTGCAGTATAAAAGTTCCTTTAAAAATAATCTGCAATAAAATAATAATTTAAAAATTTTCTACTTTAAAGTAAACGAAAGTATTTTTACACAATAGTGTAATGTCCTAATAGTTAACACCCTCCCTCCCCCCCCCCCCCAACACACACACACACACACAAAAAAAAAAAAAAAAAAAAAAAAAAAGTAGAAAAGAAAAAAAAAATGTGCATGCATTCATACTTTTTTTTTAATTATTATTCTGAAAGTTGATAGAAATTTTCTTCATTTTCCAATTTTTAAAAATAGGCTGTCCCCTTAAATTATCGGAACGTTATATAATTTTGTATACTGTATATTTACTTATTGCATTTTACGTACATATGAATATTTTGTTTAATAAGATTGACATGTATATATATGCTGTTCTAAGCACCAAGATTATTATTTTAGTGTATAAAGGGGAAAACAAAAGTAAAAATGTTTTCTTAATGCTATAAAAATTTGAATTTCGTAGTTTGTACCTATTTTCTTGCTTTTTTTTCTTAAATAGTTTAATTCGTATACAGTGCAATACCTGCCAACATTCAAATTAACATTCAGTAAAACTGTTAGTACTACCTAATTTTCACACCGATCTTTTTTTAGAGTATTTTATTCCTATTTAATGGTAATTACATTTGCAAGAAGTTACTCTTAAAAAAAAAATAATAATAATAAAAGAAATATATATATATATATATATATATTCTGTGAAAAATGGGGCGTGTACTAACAATTTTACATAATTATTAATTAGAATTTTGGCGCGTATGCAGTGTATGTTAGTAAAGAATACAGTGTTTAATTCATGGACTAACAGCTTTAAAAAACAATTTCAACATTAAACAAAAAAAGTGTATAAAAATTCATGTTTACTGTGATGGTTATTGCCGCTTTGACTGCAGCACTCGTGCTTACTGTGTTAACCTGACGAAGGGTCGTGACCTGCAGAGAAAGGGTCGTGTGCTCTTTCGAACTGAAACAATTGTTGCGAGTTGCATTCTATGGTGTTTATTCAAAGTTTTGTAATTATTCTGACTGATAGTTTTAAAGTTAGAACGTTTTAAAATCGCTATTTAAATTATAATCACCCTGTATTATTCAAATTTTACATAACTTTCGCACCCGGGCTTATTGACCATTTGTATAACTTTTTATCTCTAACTTGTCTATTATAATCAAGTTTGAAAAAACAAAAAAGAAAAGAAAAAGAAAGAAATAATTTGTCTGACAAAGTTACGTTCTACATCATCTCCAAATAGAAAAGTACAAGAGGTATTTTCTACCTACATTTATTAATTTCTTTGTTATCCACTAATTTGTTTACCATATTTTTTTTTAACTTCGATTCTTGTTTTTTAATTTGTCCGGTACAAATCTTGCAATCGATTTTTAACTAACTTCTCTACTAGCTAGACATTTGAAACTTTCAAAATAGCTTAGAACTCGATGTCAATACAATACTTCGAAACCCGATTTTCAAATTTTTTATTAGTTTTCTTTTAATTAATTAAAATATGAAAATAATAACCTACTAATAGATTTAAAAATAGCCATTAAAATATTAGATATAATTTAATTGTTGCCAAAAAAATGTACGATTTTATATTCTTTAGACATAAAATTAAATACATTTAATTAAACGTGAAAGTTAAAAACTTGTAAAAAGTTAAAGTATGCATCTCCCAAAAATTGATGTCATTATCACATTAAAAATTTTATAGACATTGATAAATTGCTACTGTAGTTTGATAGCTATGATTCAATAGAAAATTTAAAAACATGGTGCATAAAAAGTTTTTTTTTTTTTTTTTTTTTAGTTATTTTCTTCTATATCCCAAAAGTATTAGTTTTGTAAAAAATTTCCGATTTCGGATTTTCGATAAATTCACATTTTTTCAAAGATGTAAAACACGATTAGACCATTTTTAGAAAATGTCCGTCTGTGTATGTATGACAAAAATTTTGTGATAACTGTGCCTCAAGAACTACTGCACAGAATTTTATACAAATTGATTTGTAGTTGCACATTGACACAACGTAGTGCCTATCACCTTTTGGTGAAATTCGTCCAAGAGGTTGATCTGCCCTCAACATTTAAATAAACTTTTTACTTGACGGTATAGGACAAAATTTGCTATAAACATGTCCATTAATGTTTTTTTTTTTTTTTTTTTAAATAATGGGAATTATTTTTAAAGAAACATTATGATATTAAAAAGTATTAATATCATAACACTATAATACTATATAAAGAGTTAATATCTCGTCGAATATAATAGTAATATTCGACGAGAGGAAAAAAAAAATGGATGTGTAAGTGTTACACTTCGGCAAATTTTTAATATGGTTATATTTTAAAATACTGCGTCGGTACTTTAAAAAGGGAGTTTTGGACCATTGTTTTGTGATAATTGAAAACAAAATTACCGATTTTGTTTTTCTTTTTTTCCCCCTCAAATAAATCAATAAATAAATAAATGTGCAATTTTTTATACATCATTACAATCGACATTCTTTGCACAGTTATTGTTGTACTTCCATTAGAATAAAGTTATCCAGTTTATAGTGGAAAACCATTTTAATAAATTATTTGAATTGAGTAAATTTGTATTTACATATATATATATATATATATATATATATATATATATATATATTTAACATAACGGAGTACAAGCAAGAAAAATAAAAGTCACCTGTTGCAGCACTGTATTAGGATCTTTAAAAAAAAGTACTTACTTTGTATGTCCCTTATAATTTTTTTCTAATAGGGGTGATTTATTCTTGAGATAATACAAGAATTGATCATAAAGCAGTTGAAGATCGTGATAACTGAAAAGCAAAAACAGCAAAGACACTCTATAAAATCCTTTCTTGAACAAAAATGGCTACATGTAACGTCTTGTGCCATGTAATGAAATTTAAATGAGGTATATACGTATTCTTATAAATATTTTAACATTCCTTCCATAAATTCAGTTTTATAAAGTGATGATACTTTATGCAATTAATAGATGAAATGTTAAACGTCATTTTTACAAAGTTGCGTCAAGTTTACAAAGTACCTTGCGTTTTATTCATTATTATTTTGTATATCCAAGAAGCTTCATTTAATTGTTTTGTGTATAACTTAGCATAAAACTTAGTTACAATTTTTCAACATTTTTTTTTTTTTTTTTTTTTTTTGAAAAATGGAAAATATATATATTTTAAATAATTGATTTTTTTCCCTTTTAATTATGATTGTAAATAAAATAAAAGTCAATTAACTTTTGTTAAAATACTCATACTTGTAAGGGAAAATAATGATTTTTAAGTGAAAATTAATTAGCCAGGATAATTTTGAAATTTATCAATATTTTAATAACTTAAAATAATATGTTAAATAATATAAATTTGAAGATTAATTTTAATATAGTATTTCTCCTCTAAAAGTAATATTATATGAAACTATAACTTTTTGAAGTAATAGAATTGTAATTGTATATTTCCTTTAATGTCTTCCTTAAAGCGAATTTCTATATTATCTGTAATACTCTACAGTATTTATATAACATTAATGAACCTAACTTAATAGCTTAAATTACGCCAGACTATTACTGTGCATGTGATATTCTAGTATCTTTTAGCGTGTTTATACCATTTCTCACATTGGGTTACTCATGGTTAAAGATTATAATTTCGTCAGATATATACTTGTACATAATTCATGTATGTACTAGAATATATACGGATGTTATATGTATATACGAATTTGAACTACTATATTAGATTTATGATAATGGATATCATCTGATATACCAATTAATATGAAATAACTCAGCATTATGTTACACTGCCCTTAAATTTTCAAAAATTCTTTAATTTTGATAAATAACTCAATATTTTAATCATATAAAAATTATATAACCCTTAAAATACTGTTTTAAATAACTTACCACTATTAGCATTTTAGTTTTGTACTTAACTCCTACAAAATAAGTGTGTTTTTTGTTACTGTCGCATAGCAGCTGATATTTTATTTTATTCTTTAGTATTTTTAGCCCCGCTTTTATTTCGTACCACTTTTTTTTTTTTTTTTCTTTTTTTTTCATCTTAGTTATATATTGATGTGAATTATTATATAAACAATGTGGTGCGAAATAAAGGAGGAACTAAAAATATTTCGAAAAATAAATAAATAAATAAATAAAATGTTGGTTAATATATTCATTTTTATATTTATGCATCTGTTTTATTTGTCTATCTACATTTTCTTTCAATATTGTATGTCTATATATATTATAATGCCAGAGTTGAAATTTATATAGTAGTATATAATAATATAAATACGCGTATATGCATGTTATATCTATCTATGTGTTTTAACCAACGTACATTATTCAATGTCTTCAAATATAAATATCCTAGATTATTGGTATAAAATGACTGTACATCTCAAATTACTACTTAAATTTTGATATTTAAATCGCAAAAGTTACATTAATATTTATTCCTATAAGAACTGCTTAAAAAAATTCATAGATTAACATTAAATGAAACTATACAGCATTACTTAAATTGCGATACTTAAATTGAGATATATAGAGGGATAGAGATAGATAGATAGATAGATAGATAGATAGAAAATCATTTATATAAGAACTACGTAACAAATTTGAAATTATTAATAAAACATATATTTTTCTTTTTATTATTACGCTTACACTCTTAAAAATGTATGTCTTTTAAATTATTTATCATGTTTACTCATATATTTGAATATATTTATTCATTTTTCTATTTCTCTCTCTATATATCTTCTAGTTATTTGTTATTCAGAAATGAAATATTGACAATAAAATAGATGTTATTGATTAAATTGACTTTTCGCCCTTATAATATAAACTGTATTATGTTAGTTTAATAAAATAAATATTCAGGCAGCAATTTTTATTGTTTTTGATAGGCTTTTTGCACATATGAAATCTTTAAATAACGCTTTTTGAGTTCGCATTTATATATATATATATATATATATATATATATATATATATATATATACATAATCAGAACGTACAGTAGAAATATAATATTATCATTACATGCAGTTGGAATTTAAAGATGATTTAATATCAGTATTCAAACAATTAATATGATCAAAATGAAAGACCACCAAAATCAAAACCAAAAAAGAAATAAAGTGAAATCTAAATGAATTAAAACAAGTTGGAATAAGATAACAGAATTATTTACATTCTAACTTTATCAAGGCCCTGGTAGAATGCAAACGTGCTAAATAAATGAATGTTTTTCTGTCGCAAAGATACCAAAGGCTTATTTCTTTGTGCACAGGCCCGAAACCTACACTAGAAATAAAATAAGAAAAATACGTATATCAAAATAAAGTCACACCAACATGTGAGAAACCAATAAATTAATTAAAAAATTATGGGTGATAAAAGTCCAATAAAGTTTGTAGTTATGCATCAATAATCACAAATAAAATAATCAAGAAATAAGCAACATAAAAATATACCAAATGTGTGTCATATGTAAAATTGAATAGCCAGATAGCCGTTAAAAGTACAGTTAATGTCAGTACAGTAATGGCAAAGAATCATGGAGTAAATATAGAGATATCACAAACAGATTCAAGTTAAATCCTCAATTTAGGTATATAAACACATGTATGTATGTATGTGTGTATTTAATAGAACCTACTTCAAAGAAATAAAAATTGATTCTCAAATTTACTGATTATTTTTTTGGAAAAAATATAAAAAGTGCATGCTTATGTAATTTTTTTTTTTAGTGTTATATTTATTTTTTTACATATTTTTTCTTTTAAATATATTGCAAAATGCATTCCTAATTCTTTTAGGTAGGTCCTGTTAAACATCCAAAAAGTCTTTTGGATGTAAAGTCTTTTCTTATACATCTGTAGAAGTTTTATTATGTTGATAAATTCATGGAAAATAAAATTATACTTTTAAAAAATTAAAGAACACGCTTTTATTGAAATGTGAACTAATAATGAAGGAATGAGAAATAAATAATTTAGAATTAAACAAAAACCATTTCTAAAAATTCTCCCCTGACTGGGCTCGAACGTTACAACTTTAGGTTCGTAGCCCGGAACTTTACGTCACAGCCACAGCGTTCACGTAGGGAAAGTCTTTTTTAAAATATAAATTTTTTGTTTGCTCCCAGAGCGGTTACAAACATACATACAAGCATACATACAGGTGAAGCTAATAAAAGCGTGTTAAAAAAAAAGCAAGCTGAGAAAACACAATTTAAAGATTTTAAATATGTATATATATATATATATATATATATATATATATATATACACTGATGGAAAAAAAAAACCCAACACCAGGAAGGAGCTGTGCTAGATAAACGAAATTTGGTAGGCATGTTTATACATCTGAAAGATGACGTCGATTCAAATTTCGAGCTACGCGCATAACTGTGGCGCAAGTTGCGACACTATGAACATGCAAATGAGGCTTTAAATAAGCGATGTAAGGTTCGTGATCGTTATTTACTGTTGAGATTTGACGTAGTGGGTTAATGTTAGTCAAGGATGCCTCTAAGAAGACGAAGAAGCCATTATCAACAGCTCACTGAGTTTGAACGAGGTCGTGTAGTAGGGCTACGAGTAGGTGGGTTTTCTTTCCGCGATATTGCAGAAAGACTTGGCAGGAATGTATCCACTGGGCATGAGTGTTAGCAGCAGTGGTTAAGGGAAGGTACTGCCTCAAGAAGACCGGGTTCCGGGCGGCCACGTGGCACTACTGAGAGGGAAGACCGCCGTGTTCGGCGTATGGCTGTGGCTAATCGTACTGCGTCTGCAGCTGAAATTCGAGCTGCAGTTGGTGCAACGAACTGTTACAAATCGGTTACTTAAAGGACAGCTCCGAGCCAGACGCCCTGTAGCGTGCATTCCACTGACTCCAAACCACTGCCGTTTGAGACGTGAGTGGTGTCAAGCTAGAGCTCATTGGAGGACGGAGTGGAGATCTGTTGTGTTTTCTGATGAAAGCCGGTTCTGCCTTGGTCGCAGTGATAGCCGTGTGTTGGTTAGAAGGAGGCCAGGTGAACGCCTGCTAACGACCTGTCTGCGGCCTAGACACACAGGGCCTACTCCTGGAGTTATGGTTTGGGGAGCAATTTCGTATGACAGCAGGAGCACTCTCGTGGTTATCCCACGCACCCTGACTGCAAATTTGTACGTCAGTCTAGTGATACAACCATTTGTGCTGCCATTCATGAACAGCATTTAAGGGGGTGTTTTCCAACAGGATAACGCTCGCCCTCATACCGCTGTTGTAACCCAACATGCTCTACAGAGTGTCGAAATGTTGCCTTGGCCTGCTAGATCACCAGATCTTTCTCAAATCGAGCACGTATGGGACATCATTGGACGACAACTCCAGCGTCATCCACAACCAGCATTAACCGTCCCTGCATTGACCGCCCAAGTGCAACAAGCATGAAACTCCATCCCACGAACTGATATCCGACACCTGTACGACACAATGCATGCACGTTTGCATGCTTGCATTTAAAATTCTGGCGGTTACACCGGTTACTAATGTACCAACATTTCACATTTGAAATGGCTCTTCTCGCCAATGGCTCTACCTGTGATCTTGAAACTTTAATCAATTAAATATGTTACCTAGACAAATGTATTGGTGAAATTTCATTACTGTACAATATTTTTTTCTTGGTGTTGGGATTTTTTTTTCATCAGTGTATATATATATATTTATATATAACCATAACAATTGTTACATGAATATATATTTTAATAAACAAACATAATAAAGTTCAATTAATAAATAAATATTAAATGGAAATATAAGCTTTCATCAGAAACCTTCGGTTATACCAAGCCAAAGAAGACAAGTCCCCTTAAATGCAGTTCCGCATTTAAGTAAACACGAAAAACAAGCGTAAGGAATTTTGGATGGTTTAACATACCTTAAGGTTTATGATAGATGCATTCATTAGCAGGTTTAATCAGTTTTTCTTATGAGCAGAAGTTTGTAATATAATAAAAATGTCAGAATTGTACTGTGCATTGAAATATGATATGAATAAGAATTTTATTGTATATATAGAACTGGAATTGTCCTTTTATTTAACAATTTAAATTATATTTTACATTTACATATGTATCTATCTATCTCTCTCTCTCTCTCTCTCTCTATATATATATATATATATAATAAAAATTTGTTATGGATTACGGATGTGTACGATCATCTTATGAAAGGAATGTAGGAATCCATTTAGGTTAAACTTATAAAGCTTTGTGTCCAAATGTGCAGTCGTGAATATACAGTCATGGGCCGGGTATTAAAGACATCCTGAGCGGTATATCCCCTCTTAGATCCGGCAACCGTCAAGCTACGGTGCCGAGGGTTGGCAATTCGCCGAAGCGGCACCCCTCAGTGCGCCACGGATTTAACTGATAAACTTTACCTATTAAAGTAGTATATAACATAGATTTTTTAAGCAAGTAGCTATCGGAAAAGGCCATAAATTCTCGTGTGTTCCAGCTTAAATACGGCTTATTTCAGCGCGAACCCAAACTCTTGTTATGGATTCTTATTGGATAGTTAGCTGAAGAAGATCCCGCCTACATTTAATAATTGGTTGACCCGGACATCTGGGATTAAGTATTTTGCAATGTTTTGCCGCTAAATTTAATGATTGCATAATCTTTATTCTAAAACTTGTTCTTAAATCTGACACTTGAATTCTGTAGAATATTCTGATTTATTTAATCTAAGATGTTCATTTAAGATTTATTCTAAGATATTAATATAAAGTTATCACTTAATATTAATTTAAAATAATAATTTAAGATCTTAATTCTTTTTATCCGTTCATATATATATATATATGTATGTATGTATTATTTTATTTATATGTTTAACGTAAGAAAATTAATATGCTTCAAATTACATATTTCATAACTCGAATATTTGAATGTAATTTGGAATTATATGTGATAATTTGTTTCATTTAATATCAATGTGAATCACATGTAACGCTTCCAACAATAATGTGAAAATAGGCTTTCTCATTACAGCTTTGAATACATTGCCATTGAGTTTAATAAGCATGCTTATTTAATGAATCTGTAAATTGCAATTACTAATAAAGTTTTAAAATCCTCATTCTAGCACGTTTTGGTTTGCTGGGCGAGAGAGTTAAGCAAAATCAGAATAAATTATAGGAATCAACAATTCAAGATCTAACAAATTTATAAATTATTACATTAAGGATTCATAATATAGTAAGTAATTTAGAAATCAGAAGAGCAAAATTTAAACATTATATAATGAATCTGCTGAAAATGATTTATATCCGTTTACTGTGAGGTGGAATTTCGTAACACTCATCATTTGATACTTATATAGTCATTAACAATTTCATTCTAGGCACCTAAATCAGTTATTATGAAAAATCGACACAGAAATGGCGATTACAAGTATTAAGTACAAACATTTGAATAAACACCATAAAATGCATGAACTTGCAACAATTGTTTCGGATCGAAAGAAGACACGGGCCTTCGTCAGTCGAACAAAGTAGGCACGAATACTGCAAATACCTTGTGCGTTGCCACTTTGTTTCCAGCACTCGTACCTAAATTGCTCGTCTGACGAAGAGCCGTGTTTTCTTTCGACCCGAAGCGATTGTTGTAAGTTTTTGCATTTTAGAGTGTTTATTCAAAGTTATGTACTTATTACCTAAATCAATATTTTCAAATGTTTAAAATTTCACTTTATTTAAATAAGAAATATTATCAATAAGTTGGTTTTATGACAAATTTTGGAATTTATGAAAATAAATTATTTCGAAAATGTTGATATTATTTTTAATAGAAAAATATTAACTATCACTGAAATCAGGTTAGCAAATTTGATCATATTATATATATTTTATATGCGGGGTTAACGAAAATTCACATCCTAACTTCTGTAACGAGTTGAAATTTCTGAAAGCTATAAAACACGTGTTCAATCTACTAAGATTTTGCTTAGTTTAAAATAAATTAGTCTGAGGAAGCACGGAGGAAGCTAAAAGCCAAACTTAATCTTTAAAATTTTCGTGGAATGAGGGGTTTTTGTTAACATGGAAAAATTCCTTTCATAAGAAACACTTTGTGAAAAAAAAAAAGTTTTTTTCCACAGTGATATTGTAGGAAGTTATACATGATTAAATTTTCGTTTAAACTCCTTCCCCTTTTCTCACTATATTTCGACAGCATTTTGCAAAATTTGAAATCTGTAGAAAGGAGCCAAGCCATTTGAAAGAGATTTAATATGTTTTGTTAAAAATAGGAGCTGGAGGAAATAAATAATTTATTTACAGGACAACACAAAAGAATTCCAATGGCATTCTATAAACATCCAAACGATATTAAATTTGGTTCGAATATTAATGTGTTACAATGAATTAGTACTATAATTTTTATTGGTGCATATAATAACTATGGTTCTTGATAAACACACACAAAAGAATTTCGCATTACGAATTGACGGTATTTCTTATAAGTGAATTTTATCATGGTTACTCTCCTTTAAACATAATGAAATACACATAATACGTTATTAGAATGTTTAAAACCATGTTTTATGTAGAAAATGGTTGGCATAGAATTGGTAATAGTTTACAGGATAAATAATTATGAATAAAAAAAATTATGAGTTACAAAGTATTAATACAAGTCTGTAAGTTATAAAATATATATATATAAACACATTCATAATGTTAGATATATCAGACAGACAGCACGGGGTGTTAATGGTGCGGCATCTCCTCTCAGAAATGTACCTGGATATTAAGAAAGTTAATATATACATATATACATACATACATGCATATATATATACATATAATATTATATTATGCATATATTTAAATAATATGAAATGAATAAAAACGATCTGCTGAATAATGAGGGATGCAAAAGGGATGTTGAGGATCCTGATCTGCAGATCCAGTAGTTAAGGTTTGTGTGGACATGATGTATCTGAATATGCATAAGTTGAAATTTCAAATGGCTGATGATTGTTAGCTTATTTAAAAGTCTTTTTGAGACAACCATTTAAAAAATTCCCTTTGTAATCTTTTAAGGAATTTCGGTATGATAAAATTTTCTCTAAAAGTCCTATTCTTCTCTTCATCAAGGGAACGCCTCTGAGTATCAAAGGAAATTATCAACTTATTTTGAGTCCTAAAAAATTTTTAATGACCTAACAGTCTTTCTCATTTTAAATTTCAAAGGTTCTTAGGACATCTTAGTTTCCTCTGTGAAAGCTTTTGCTTAGGCACCTACTGTGAATGTTTCCTCTTAAGTTTCCCCTGTGTTCTTACAGTCTTATTATTATTATTATATATATATATATATATATATATATATATATATATATATATATACAGTGGGTTGCCAAATTAATGTGGACACTCGTAAAAATCACGTTATCGTGGATTTTTTCCTAAATAAAAATAAGTTATATGATACAGTTGGTATTTATTACTTTATTTAATGTTAATATACATATTTAATAGCTATATAATTAAAAAATATAATGCAAAACGGAAAAAAATATAACATTATGCAAGGCATTAATATTTGAGGGCATTTCCTTTGGCTGATATTGGAGCTTCTATGCGTCATGGCATGATTTTTCTTCAGGATTTTGCACTTCCTTTAATTAAAAGATTGTGATGCGAGGCATTTATAAGTTTTTCGAACAGTTTCTTCTTTGTTTTAATTATTTTCTTGCCAATTTCCGTTTTGTAATATCCTATAAAATTTCTATGGGATTCATATCGGGCGAATTGCCAGGCCAAGATAGTATTTCGATATTCTAGGCCCGTAAAAATTTGGTAACACTTTTTCCTTGCTGGCCAGGGCCAGAATCTTGCTTAAAAACACAATGCTCATCTTCCAGGAACCATTCTTCCAGCTGAGGAAAAGATGAGTTCGTAGAATTTCTTTATATTGGTCTTGTTTCATGGTTCCTTGAACAATGTGTAAACGTCCTACGCGCTTGGTATTTATAATAGACCAAACTATAAACTTCAGCGGATATGAATTTATGTTATGACCATTATATTATGCCTTCAGGATGGAACTGATCTCCATGAAAATTGACACACGAAACTGCCTTTATCGTTTAAAATTTCAAAAGTTGACTCATTAGTGAACCATACCTCAAATTGAAATAAATTATGGTTTAATTGCAAAAAAAACTTAGTAATCATAAAACTATTAATAAATATCATATATTGCCTTACTCCAATCTTCTGTAGTTATTTGGCGATGGTTTCGAGTCCAGACAGGTCATTTCTTTTTCAAAGCCTCTGTGAGCTTAGCCTTGCAAACTGAATGATGGCCTGTAAGACCTTCTTCTGCTAATCCTCGCTACATGGTTCTCTTCGAAGGGGCAGTACCTGACTCCTGAACAATCTGAGGCAGTGTAACAGCACTTTTTATCCTGTTTCGTAAGCAAATGTCAATATTTCCGTCTGTTCTGGGCGTATCATTTGTTTTTTACCACACGTCCCTGTTCTGTTTTCAGCAAAAGGGACAGGTTTTTGACAAAATTCCCTTTTATTTTATTTACAGTAGATTTAGAAAAACCTACAATAACTGTGACTTTCCTCTGGGAATGTTGTGTATGTTCGAGGAGAGTTTTAATTTCGAATTTTTCTCTCGGAGGAATGTCACTTCCTGTGACCATATTGAAATTAAAAAATAATAATAATTGTGTTATACAAATGCAGTCAAAACGAATATAATTGTTACTCAATAATCAAACTTTACATACGTTATTAAATATGCCTCAGAATGCACGCTAAATCTCCGTTCTTAGGATCCAAAGTGCACGTTAAGTATTACACATTAAGAGAAATCTACAGCATATATTGCAGTGACGATCACAAAAATGTCCCTATGCTGAATATTTTATATTTAAATCACTTAAAATAATGTGCAACATAATAAAAATTAATAAAAATGCATTCCAGTAACATAAGAACAACTTTTAGGAATTAAAAGTGGCATAAAAACGCAACAATGTAAAAAATGCCAGGTGTCCACATTAATTTGGCAACCCACTGTATATATATATATCTTTATTTTTTTAAGCATGTTCATCAGTAAATTTTTATATTGAAACGAAATTACCCTCAGTTCGATTGAACGCATATTTTAGAGTTTTAGAAATTTTGAAGCGTTCCCAAGATACAGATGTGATATTTGGCGGATCCTGTATCTAATGTGAATGCACAAATAACTATAACAAAAATCGAAAATTAGTCGCTCGAAGATTCGAACGTGTGTAAATTGGCTTGTCATAACAGTGCTCCATTAACACTTTCACGAACGCATTCTTCTGTCTTTTTAACAGTACGGCCCACCAGTGAGCGTTATTCTCCCAAGTTACAATATTTCAGAACAAAATTTTCTGTATTCTCATTTATAATAGAAATGGATATGAATTATAATTATATTCCTTCTATTCAATGTATTTTTGTCCATAGTATATTTATTGTAAAAATATGAATATTGAATATATTCTTAAGAAATAAATAAAATACAAATTGCGAATGGAACGCCCACTGGCGGAGTTACAGATATTCAAACGACATAAATCTACGTCAACAGTCGCGAAAGTATTAACATAATTAATCTAGTCGATATCTAAAAGATACTAGTTGTACAAATGGAAAATAGAAATAAATTAATTTCCTCTCCATACAGCCACTTACATCTATACAACATCTATAAACATGTATAAAAGTTAAAAATATCATTCATTAAACTTCTCAAAATATCCCACAAATATCTATTAGCACGACAAATGACACTTTTTTTACATTCATTAGATATCTGCTACATATCCAATAATTCTCCAAATATCAAATAAGACTTGTTAGATGTAATAATAGATATTGAAAATAGCTAAACCTTGTGTTGATCTATAATGTTTCATCTATTAGACATCGAAAAAAGTAAATTTCTTGTATATTAAAACATCTAGTAGATATCTATAATTACTACAGAATATCCAGGGCCTATAATGGACATTCTTTAGATATTTTGTACTTTTTATAGATCATTGGATGTAATTTAAATATCTATAAAATCAGTGGATGTATGTGTGTGGGTAAAGACTATCATATTTTTAAATAGATAAAAAATAAATTATCTATAATATTTCTTTTTTTTTTTTTTTTTTTTTTTTTTTTTTGAGAATATATTAATATTTCTCAAATTTTATCATGAGTGATTAATGTTGTTTTGATATTGGCCGAATTTACTGAGTAGATCGTTAATAAAAAAATCTTATGTGGGCACCACATGTCTTCCTTATATACCATACGAATATAGATATTTTTATGAAAACATTGACAGTTTTGTGTCAGGTAACTGAATCGTAAATAAACAGGCAGGTTCCAGTTCACGAGCATTCCATAAAAAAAAAGTGCTACTCGCACCAATAAAATCACGATAATACGATTACATATGCCGCCGACACAAATATACTAGCTCTTTTTTCAGGAAGAGTACTCAACGGCTTGTTATAGAATATCTCATTAAAAAATGCACATCTTAGAGTACAATGAAAATCATTCGAGTATAGATGGCCCAGTTTATTTCCTCTTTGATAAAAATTGGTGAGAAACGATAAATTTTACCAAAATAATTAACTCAATTAAAATTGAAAAAGGGTTTCTGGCTATCCTAAAAAACCATTTGCCGCAACATCTTATCGCTAATCTCTCCAAAATGCAAATTAGGAGTAGATTTTTTGACTTGGGATTGAATTTGGCAACTTGGCAAACGAATTTCGTGACAATTTGTAAGTTAGTGTTGCCAAAGTTTGGAAGCTCTAACTTCAATAATAAGACAGTTGTGGAAAATTCTCGATAAATTCATTGGTTTATTGCGCAGAACTAAATTCTTCGAAAGTTCTATAAATGACTCACTATAAAGAAAAAAAAAGTGATTATTGTAGACTAGAACTTGCCTATATCTTTACGTGTTAGTTTCTACACGGTATTGCACTAATAGAGGAAACAGATGAAAGTTTTTACATTTCCACGAAGGTGGGCATTAACTTAACGTCAAATCTGGCATTCAAATGTGGCGAAAAATGGTAGAAAGGTATTTACAAAATTTGGAAAAATAACCTCAATAGGAGTCTAGTTCGGGAAATTTCGTAATGATGCATTTGTTTCTCGCGCAGAACTACCTCGAAACCTCCATAAACCACTGACAATACTTTCGATGAATTCGAATTCCATTCAGACTTCGAAATATTCGATTTTTCCTGATTTAGCGAAATTTATGCTCTACAGTGTATTTAACAATAATTAATTGATTTCGGTGGTTAAAATGACTCTTTCATTGGATTGTTTCAATAATATTAATTTCAGTACATCAAAAAGATTAATTTCAGTATCACAAAAAATCAAATGTTTACTGAATATTAATTAAATAATGTGCATTCGTCGACTAGAACTTTCTTATTTCTTGAAGAATTGCTTTCTACATGCTAAAATGTCGACAATGTTTTTTTTTTTTTTTTTTTTTTTTTTTTTTTTTAATCAATATCATTACAGGCTCTATTTTGGAGCTAAACATTCATTAAATGAAATACATTCGACGGCTAGTTCTCTCTTCAAGAATGAATTTCTAGACGCTAAAATGTCAACAACTTTCATAAGAATAAAATTACGAGCTCTACCTACGGGCTGAATATTCATTAAACGAAATGCATTTGTCGATAAGAATGTCGATAAAATTTGTCGATTTTTTTTATCATTATCATTACAGGTTTAATCTTCGGGCTAAACATTCATTAAATGAAATACATTCGACGGTTTGAACCTAGTTCTCTCTTCAAGAATGAATTTCTAGACGCTAAAATGTCAACAACTTTCATAAGAATAAAATTACGATCTCTGTCTAAGTGCTGAATATTCATTAAACGAAATGCATTTGTCGATAGGAACTCGTTATGTCTTTCAGCATAACTTTCTACATGCAAAATTGTGTTCAACATTCATAACAAAAGCATTAATAGCTTTATCATTAGCTTATTTAGAAATTACTACGATTTTAAGTCATGTATAATGACCAAAACCTTTGTATTTTTGGTCATTATGAATATAAGTTTCCTAAATATCTCCAAAATTGAAAATATATCAAGTCCAAAGAGGGAGGTGCGCAACTAGATTGCTCTAATAAACCTATATACCAATTTGTATGTTCTACGTCCAACCGTTTTTGAGTTATGCGAGATGAATTACGGGCTCTATTTGAGGGCTGAATAATGATTAAATAAAATGCTTTCGTCGACAAGAACCGGCTTATTTCTTTAAGCATAATTTTTTACACGCAAAAGATATCTTCAACTTTCAAAACAATATCATTAATGGCTCTATCGTTAGCTTCTCTTGAAATCTCTATGACAGTAGGTCTTATATAATGGAGAAAAACCTTTGTATTTTTTATCATTATGAACATAATTTTCCTAAATATCTCCAAAACGGAGAATCAAAGAAAGTTCAAAAAGGGAGGTGCACAACTAGATGTTATAACAAACCTTTACACCAATTTGCTACGTTCAACGTCAAACCGTTCTTGAGTTATGCGAGATACACAGACCCATACACACACATACTCACACATACGCACGCACATACTTACATACTTACATACAGACGTCACGGGAATTCGTGTATAGTCGTTGATATCTCTGAAACAGGGACTCGTATTAAAACCAAAGTTGCAGGTGTACAACTAGACATCATACTGTCACATACTTTCAACATTCTACGTTTATTATTTTCAAAATCCATTTCGCAAATCGGGATTACTGTACTTCCTTATACTTCGTATAAAGAAGTAAAAACAAAAAGAATTAACAAAACAAATTTAATTTGAAATTCGAAACAATCTAAAAAAGGGAAAGCCTATCTCGTCCGAGCTAAGCATTTAACTGATATTGTAGCTCTGGCATCAGCAATCTGATCTGAAGAATGCACACATGTATATATATATTAGGGTGGTTCGAAAAAATCATTTTTTTTTTATTTCGGAATCGCGTTACCTCTCAAAAGTTGTAGTTTGGTATCCACAATTGGGGGAAAAAAAATCTAAGTTGACATCTTCAGTTCGCGCATGAGGCTGAAAGTTTGAAAAAATATGTTAAAAATTGAAATTTTCAAAAAATAATAAAATTAGTTTTTTTGTAATTTTTTTATAATGCAACAGCCATTGTTAGTATATAGCGAAAAAATTATAACTTTTAGATCGTATATTCTGTTTGCGCATGAGGCTTAAACTTCGAAAAAAAATGTCAAAAACTGAACAACAGTAACTGACTGACAAGCGCTAAGTTGGCGCCGCGCCGTCGCATTCTTATATTCCACTGCGGACTTGTCTAAACACACTGAGGAAAAATTCTGTAACTGAAATCTAGAATCTAAATTGTGCCTCTAGAGAAAATAGTTCCATGTCATCCTTATAAATTCCAGTCAACTTGAAAAGCGAGTTCTAGAAGCCCATATCAGAATTCTGGAGCATTTTCCTATATTCTCGAGGGCAAAGTTATTTAAAAATCTCTGCAAATAAATGAGACTACAAGAGGCGGGTTTCAGCAGCAATAATCTTGGTGTATGACCGAGTTCTAGGAAATCAAGTGCGAATTTCTCGCAATACAAAAGATTCAGAATATTCGGAATATTCAGAATATTGTTTCACCATCTAGAAATGTGTAAACAAGAAATTCTTCAGCATTTCGTCTATTCAGTTTATTGGCGTAGCTTATGCGCATAGTTTCTCAAATTGGCAAGAAGTTGAGTGACTGTGCAAAGCACCCTGTTTCTAATTTTGAAACGATTAATAGTGAGGAGATAAATGTGACAAAAACTGACTTAAACAAGGACCAACAGTATTTACTTAATATTTATCGAGCAGTCAAGACAGGAGAGTGTGCGCCAGATCTCTCTGTGAAAGATCCTTGTGAGGGAGTTCCTCACATATCCTTTTATTTCATCAAATTTATTATATCCTAACTAAATATATATTTATTCACAATTAAAATTTATTAACCTTCAATAATCCTCTTTAAATATGCCAAACTTATTTTAAATTGAGTAAATTCTTTATTGGAAATTAAAATACTTATCATTTTCTAATTTTAAGAACAAATTCAGTATTAAATCCATTGATCTCTTTTTCGCATAATGCAATATATATATAGGGATCTAATACACAATTTAATTTTATTATCCCTTAAAGTAATTATATTTTTATTTCCTTTTTCAATGGGTTTCGCAATAAATCTAATTATTTATAGATGTAAATATTCTGTTGGAAAATTTCCGTTTTATCTTTATTATTTTATTTTATTTTACATTCAGATAATATATTTAATTGCAGCTATTAAATTAATGACCCGTTATGTAGACATCATGTCGCAAGAATTTCGTAATATTTCATGATTACTTGCACCTGTCTCTCCAACGGTCTTCTTGGCGAATGTGATTTATGCCAATGTGGGGCTGCCATATTTTCAACCGTCTTTTTATTTTAAAAATTCCCATTAAAAATATCATTAACACAAAGAAAGATGTGTTGGCGCTCTTGGCTTCTGAATGTAATGATATGATCACAATCTGGCAGTTAACAACTGGGCTGTCGGATTTGACTCCGACACTTCGTTAATAAGCACCGTATTACAAAGATGTAACTTTTTCTGAATTAAAAATCTCTCTCTCCTCCACCATCGTTTTAAGGAATTCACCTGTATGGATCTGAACTGGGTTTGTCCTCATTTGTCATTTTTATATTTTTGATATCTCAATAAACTTTCACGGCTATTCAAATGACTGGTTTGAGATTTATTATTTTATATTGACTCTTATTTTCATGACTTAAGTTTTAGAGGATTGTGGCTTTTATACTACAATCCTGGTCCTCTTAGTAACTCTAGGTGGTTAACTTGTGCAAATAGGATCTTAAGACTATATATTTGTGACGTAAAACCTTCTGACGAAATTAAACTGCTGGTCAGCTATAATATGAAGATACACGCTCCAGTATGGTTTGGAATAAAATGCATCCCTCTGTAAAGTTTGGAGCAGTTCACGTGTTTAAATTAGTACAGAAGACAAGACAGCTGCCCGACAGGGTACGTAAAATAGTTGATCCTGTCATTCAGAGGAATGCTTACTTTTGTCATCCCGAAAATCTTTTAATTTCAATGGTACTGGATGAGAGAGTGTACGTAACACAGCTAGATTTTCGAAGATTGCTAAAAGCAAGAAATCAAGAACCAAAACGGAAATCGGTGCGAACTTTTCAACCACCGACCACCCATTTTGCAGCTTCAAATTACATTGCACTTATTGATTGGTCCAATTGCAAACTTACACCTCCTCCAATAATGAACAATGTGTCAACGCAAAGCCTAGAAGAACTTATTAATACCAATGTTCTCCCAGAATTCGAGCTAATTAAATTCCCTTGCCACACGCAAAGTATCGAAAGAATTGTAAAGCTCGAAACAGAATCTTGTACTAAAGTATGTGGAGAAGAGAACAGGGATTGTTTCATAACGACAATTTTGCTCTCAAGGTCAACTATGCCATCATTTGACTATAAATCTCAATTTAAAACAATGTTCAACACATCTGAGGAATGTTAAAGACACAAAAATAGGTAAAATTCATAGGTATCATTCTGTAATTAGCTAGGACATGCAATGTTATTATATACAAATAAATGTGTGTGTAACTATACTTGTACGTATAATACTGTAATAAATGGTTATATTCAACAAATTTAGAATTTTTAAAATACTTTTGAAACGTAAATATGCCATGTATGTATTGTTGTATATTAAACACGTAAGTTTCGAATTTTAGAAGATTTTAGCCAAATTTAAGGCGTATGCGCGAACTAACGGTATTATCTAAAGGCTACAAAATATTTTTTTTTAGGTTCAAATTACGCTATATACTGACAATTTACGGCTGTTGCATTATAAAAAAATTACAAAAAAACTATTTTTATTATTTTTTGAAAATTTCAGCCTCATGCGCAAACTGAAGATGTCAACTTAGATTTTTTTTTTTCCCCAACTGGGGATACCAAACTAAAACTTTTGAGATGTAACGCGATTCCGAAATAAAAAAATCTATTTTTTCGAAACACTCTAATATATATTAATAAATACAAAAACATATACGCAGTATATTTCTTAATTATAAAGATTAATTATGTGAATTTTTTAATATATTATATTTAGGTATGAATGCGATTAAAAATCACTTTTAAATATGTTTCCAAAAATATTCCTGTAAACCGATTTTTTTTTTTTTTTTTTTATTATCATTGACATTTATATTTATTAAAATGCATTAGTATTTATTTCTATATTTATTTAATGCTTTTATAAATAAATATATGACCTGAAAATATAAAACCTGAATGAAAATATTATTTAAGAGCTTCGTAATGAAATAAATACAAATTTACCAATATCCTATCCTTTAAACTACAAAAATATATTTAGAAATATATTAAATTACATAGATAATATTCAGTTCAAGCTAAGCAAATAACTCTAATTTAAATATAGTTTTGAATTGGCTCATGTAAAATTTTTATGGCGTTCTTCTTTACAAGAATGAACTTTCAATAAATGTAAATAATTTAGTAATGTATTTCTATCGTATCGTATATTCCATGTAATTAAATTATTCGTTTCAATATTATTCATTCATGTATAAATAGCTGGTGCGCAATAACAGTGATACATATAAATTTCCTTGCATACGAAATGACATCTACGCATAGCATGTATATTAATATTTATTTGTGCCTGAATATTCAAACATGTGTTAGATGTTATATAGTAGTTTACTGTCAGTATCCGAAATGTTAAAATTTACTAAAATGAAACGAAATATGAAAATTTACATAATTTACTTAATTCCTTTGTAAATGTTAATTTTAATGATTCTCATTCTAAGTTCATTTAAATGTCACTCAAAGAATTGTTGGCAGTTTTATAATTACAGTCTTCTTTAGATATGTAACTGTGCCTTGTTAAATACATTGAAAGCATATATTCTAACGTATTTAAAATAATAATAACTAAAGCTCATATTGACATTGAAATATATGTATATATTGTGAAAAAAAAAAAAAAAAAAAAGCTTAGTAAAATATTTATATTGGAGTAAAATTTTAAATTATTTGACTTTTTATAATGTCATCCATACGTTTAGTAATACAAAATGGTGAAAATATCTACTCTTAAAATTAGTAAGTTTTGTTTAAATGCTTTAAAGCCGAATTCAAACATAATGATCCTAGGTCTGTTTTTGTTTAAAAAAATTAATTAATTAATTAATTAAAGATATTTCTCAATAAAACAACGTTTATTTTTAATTATACATTTGTCTTTTTAGATTACTTACTAAAAGAGTAATTCAGAAATGCATATTGTTAGTTTAACACACTACTAGCTGGAACCCGTCGACTTCGACGGTCACTTTATTGACCGTAATGTTTCAAAAATCGTCGTATCATTATTTAAATGTATTTCAAGTTAAAACATCTAATATAATTTACAACATTTCACTTAAAAAAAAAGAAATTCGGAAAAATTGTTATAAATTGAAATACTACATATGACATCCCTTTCTACAAAGTACTGTCAATGTGACGTCAAACTGACTCCAAATAAAACAGTTGCTATCTTTTATTTTCTGTTTCTTTTAATACAAAGGCTACATGTTAGCTGACCCGCCCGGCGTTGCCCGGACCCATGATAATAACCTTAATTGAACCTTAAATTTGTATGATTTTATATCTTTAACTCGATTTTGTTTCAATTTCTATTTTTAAATAAAGGCATCGCGAAAAAAATAATCAGCTGTAACAAAAAAATTACCTCGAACCGAACGAAACTCAGTCTTGTGACACCGGTGTCTGCGGCAGCACATACGTGAGCCGCTAAAAACATAAAAAAAATTCCCAAAAATTAACCTACAACCGAAAGAACCCGCCTGGTGTTGGCCGGCCCTTGATAATAACCTTAAATGCACATTAAATTTGTATGGTTTTATATCTTTAACTCGATTTTGTTTGATTTTCTATTTTTAAATGAAAACATCACAAATAATAATAATAATAATAATAATCTGTAACAAAAAAAAAAATTACTTCAAACGGAACGGAACTCGGATTCGTATCCCAGTGCCTGTGGCACGTATATGCAGGCCGCTATTAACATGAAAAAATTCCCAAAAATTAACCTTGAACCGAACGAACCTCTAACTCTTGTTACCGCTGCCTGCGGCTGCGGCACCGTATAGCAGTCATGCTACGCAAGCACTGCAAATTACACTTTCCTCCAACAGGGAGCGCAGTATATTGTATACGAACATCACCAATCACCTTGAATTTCCAAGACCTTTCAAATAAGGTGTCACATGGTGGTGTCAACTGCAAAATCCTTTAGTTGCACTTTCCACCGCAAGGGGGCGCAGTTTTTTCTGTACGAACATCACCAACGGTGAGGAAATACCAAGACCTTTAAAATAAGATATAACATGATAGGGTCTACTACAAAATCACCTAGTTCCATTTTTCACCACCAGGGGGCGCACTATATTGTATACAAACATCCCCAATCAACATGAAATTTCAAGACCTCTATCACCAATCGCCTTGGATTTCCAAGACCTTTTAAATAAGGTGTCACATGGTTTTGTCAACTGCCAAATCCTTTAGTTGCAGTTTCCACCGCCAGGGGCGCACTGTGTTCTGTACGAACATCACCAACGGTCAGGAAATACCAAGACCTTTAAAATAAGATGTAACATGATAGGGTCTACAGCAAAATCACTTAGTTCCATTTTTCACCACCAGGGGTCGGACTATACTGTATACAAACATCCCCAATCGACATGAAATTTCAAGACCTTTAAAATGAGGCGCTACATGTGTGGGTCTAGAACGGATTTCCCTCTCAAACTAATTTCCCCCCCTTTCCCCTCCCCTCCAAATCTACTTCCTCCCTTTTCTACCCCTTTAAAATCGAAAATTCCAAATTCGCAGATATTGATTTTTTAGTATTCGACTCTAGTCCCCATATGTACAATTTCTTCCCCGTGAAGTAATTTGAAGCTTAGTTAAGCTCGTAAACGTGTTTTTATCCCGAAACGGGTGGGAAACGGTTTCCCACCCGTTTCCCCCCCTTCGACTTTTTTTTATTTTTCTCTTCTCATAGCACATCTACAGACTAAGACCTTTTTTTAGACACCTCAACCAAATTTTTACACCAAGTAGTTCTCTCAATATAGTGGAGACAGACAAAAACATGTTTCAAATTAATATATAGATTTTTTCATGTTGCCACACTGTAAAAAAGGATCAATAATTAAAAAATAAAATGATAACACGTGAACTTTGTTTTTATAAGACAATAAAAATGCAGCTAAACTCGCTGTATTGTTGCATTTCCGAAAATGACGTCATTCGCTTTTAACCCAAACAGGTGGGAAACGGTTTCCCACCCGTTTCCTCCGGGGGGGGAGGGAAACGGTTTCCCCCCTGGGGGGAAACCATTCGACTTTTTTTTATTTTTCTCTTTTCATAGCACATGTTTCTTTAGACACATCAACTGAATTTTTACACCTAGCCGTTCTCTCAATATAGTGGAGACAGACAAAAACATGTTTCAAATTAATATATAGATATCTTGAACCATGCTAATATAAATTAAAATTTATAACTTGCAACACAGGTAAGTAAAGATTGACAATTTGTAGAAATATTTTCCTAATAAAGCTAGACCACGTATTGTCTGCAAAGAAAGAGGATAAGTTTCGGATAAAGACAATCCTGTTAGGCAATAGAAAGTTTACTTAGGCTTACGGAAAGCAAGAAGTGTCACATCTTAAATAAAATTTGCAAAAAAAGAAGAAAGAAAGAAAGAAAAAAAAAAAAAAAATAGATAACTAAAAGTATAAAGATATTTCAACATTTAAAATTATATATAAGCCAAAAAATATCCATATATTATAAAACAAATACGTTTACCAAAATTTTCGGTTACAGAACAAAGCAGAAAATATTTGTACACAATAGAATGTTTCTTAGGACACTTTGTAAAAATTTTTCAATAAACGGTTTGCGTACAGGGACATCTAAGAGAAACCAAACACATTACGTCTATTTGGGGGGGGGGATTTCTAATAAGTACAAAGTAACATCTGTAGACTGCCTTAAATAAAATGGTATGAGCATACGTTTTGTATGCATGAAAACATGTTTTGTGTAGAATGTGGCATGGAAACCATTCATCATCCGTTTACAGGGCTGCTCAATGTGTTTGAATGTACTTGGGCTATACTTCGAAATTGCTGGAAGTGAATTTCATCTTGTGTTAGGGTATTTTTTTTTTTCATATAAGACTAAATTTAAGTACTTAATTTGACGTGGATATAGTTTATAGACAATATACAGGATTACCCAAAATTAAACTAGTAAGCATCCATTCTGTTGAATGTAATTGATCAAGGCGCCTTGTTACATTTTACTATGTCGACGAAAACTGCAATTAAAAGATATTTTCATATCCGTATTATAAAGAACATACACTCATGTCCATAAATTAAGGATAATGCTAGCTTAGGCAAATAAAGGTTCAGAAGCAAAACAAACATGACATATTCATAAAATCCATTTATTAAACAAAAGATCAAGAACAAAAAAAGTGGTTTATGTAGGATACTATTTATAAAAACTACGATTTTTGATCCCTGAAACAATTACAAAAAATATCTCCCTTACAAAAACATAACATTACATGGTTGGTATGATGGTTAATACATTGTATGTCTCTCAGATGATGAAATACAATCCTTACAACGCCTAGGAATGCTGAGTTTTAAATTATTGATCTGATATTGGGGAAGATTACTCAACTCAGTAATCAATGCTTTCCGAAGTTCCGGTACACATGTAGGAGGTGGTTGACGGACTACAATTCGTCGGAAAAGCATGTCCTACACATGCCCTATCGGATTCTAGTCAGGTGAGAATGCTGGCCATTCCATTTGCGTGATAGTTTCAGATTGTAGGCATCCGTGTACAACGTCTGCACGGTGAGGACGTGCGTTTTCATCCATAAACACAACGTCTGGGCTCATGGCACCCCTAAACAAATGTACATGTTGTTCCCGAATGATGTCCCGATAAATTAGGTCTATCATTCTTGCGATTTGAACATGCAAATCTGTTCTGGTGCCCAATATGATCCCCCCCCCCCCAAACGAGCACTCCTGCCTGTAACGGTGTCGCTCAATGATGTTGTTTTGGTGGTAACGGATACCTGACGTTCTACATATGAAAGTCTGGCTTGAATCACACTGAAAGCTAAACCTGGACTCATCGGAAAACATCACACAAGCTCACTGTGCCGCGGTCCAACATTGCATTTTCTCTACTCCAAGTTAACCGCTGGCACATTGCATTGCCGTGAGTGGAACACATCTAACATACCTTCGAGCATATAGACCAATATCTCCCAAACGTCTATACACGGTTTGTCTTGAAACTGTGGCACTCGTGGCTGCAGACAGCTGACGAGACACGTCTGATTCTGAGCTTTATCTGCTTATTTTGGCAGTTATTGCCAAATACCGGTGCTCATTCGCCATTGTAACTCGTGGCCGACCAGTACTGTAACGTCGACTGGCATTTCCATCGTTTTGGAATCGTTGCCGAAGCCTAGATATGACACTTTGAGCAATTCTAAGTTCCCCCGATACTTCTATCTGAGTACGCTCACATTCTAGTTAGCCGATAATTCTACAACGTAAAAAATTATCTGCGTGCGTCCTCAGTGTCATAACCATTCGGTTGTGGCACTGAGCGGCACACAGAACGCTTGTGAAGAATTTCCTTTCTTTGCTCCCATTCCTTATATATCCCCTTCTTACACTTTGGTCAATGTAACATCATATCGTTGTCATCTGATGGCTTCCTATAATTTGCATATTATCCTTAAAGATGTGTGTGGTATTTCTACAGGTGAAATTTTTGCATTAAAGTTTGATTTCAGTGCGAATCTGAATTATCCTTAATTTATGGACATGAGTGTATATATATATATATATATATATATATATAATCTTCCTTTTTTAATTATGATTTTTTGTATAATATCACATATTGATGTGCCCTGAATAGGAAAGTCCAATTTTTAATAGTGTTTGTATATTTATTTCTGTTACATGCATAATTTGAAAACAAATAACAGCAGGAAATTCAAATTTAGTATAGTGTAACTACGCCTAGCAGTGAGAACGAGTCCAAAAGCTTTGAGGGGTGAGAAGTTCACCATCAGGTTGGGGATTTAGAAAACATTCAGTCATTCGGCGTTCGCTTATCGCTTGTTTTCTCTCAACGAAATATTATCTCCCTATTTTAACAGTGTACTCGTTGAGTCCGCACTTGCGCAGAAGCTTCCATGGTCGCAAGAAATGTGGTTAAAGAATATTTTGAAGTTCATCTTAGGTTGCAATTTGTAAAGTTTAAAGGCAAATTAATAACAACCTCGCTTTTTTCCCCCCTAGGTAATTCACGGCAATTTAGTTAAATAGTGGCAGTGCAAAAAAGGGGGCACAGTGCAAAAAAGGGTCCCTTTTTTGCACTGAAGACGGTACGCTAAATGCTACCGAAACAGCTGTATGCATTTTCAATATTTTTCTTTGGTGTTTCTGACGTAGTAGTTTATTCGGGTTTTAAAATTAAACATAGTACAAAATGCGGTTATTTTTTGCATTGTTGAACGACATGTACGAGTATGGAGAAATAATGAAACTGCATAAATTCTACGATATGCAGTGGTGAAGAAGCCTTTTTCAGTGCAAGAGACAATCGTATCAAGAAAAGTTAATGAGTCATTGTCTTCCTCATTTTCATATTACATTTCAAACTTCGTAGTCTTCTTTATTCCTTAACAGTAACAAAATAATAGAAGCGCACTTTACTATAATAACTAGACGTCTCAAAATTATAATTCGAAAGTCGCCGTTCGCTTTTAATGTTCAGTGACTAAATAATTTCTTCCTTATGATTTAGGTCTTATAGTAAAGCTACCCATTATCAGAATATTGGGTCCATGTCCATAATTAAACTTGCCATTTTAGAGTATTCTGTGTTGAAATCTAGAGAATTTTATGAAGATTCGATAATGGTATAATCACACTTGGGAATTTTATCTAATACAAATAAAGTCCAAAAATCACCATTAGAGTATGTATTATTGTTTTACTGAGACTATAACATGAATTTAGCGAATTTAATTTTGAGAATTTAATCTTTACAAAATTTAATCTTATTTACAAACCTAGCTCAATATGATGTTCATTATCATCTGCTACTATCTGGAAGAGTAAAACATTGTGTGTTATTGAAAGCTGAGGAACGTTAAGCGCATGGAGTGGTATTCTATCTTTAAAGTCGGAGACCGATGTTATGGAATCACAGTATAGCAAGTGTTCCAGGTATACCCACAGCCAAAAGTCAAGCGATCAAGTCTAGCGATCTCGGAGGCCAAACTGTAGGAAAATGATGACGAATCATTTTCCTCGAATAATATTTTATATTACCATTCCTTTAATAACCTTTCTTAAGGTGGTATTTGGAATATTTTGTTCTAGATACAATCACGTCATCTAACTATGATATTGCCCAATATTTATAAATTTCTACAGCTTAGTTTTTGATACAGTGTTATCTAAAGTGGTAACGTGAACTATGGACACCCTCTAATAGATTTTTGTTTTTTATTCAACCAATGGAATTGTTACAGGCAAATGTTTTATCAAGTTATTCGTATTAATAAAATAAAATAAAACGTTATTCTTCCCGTACAAAAGTAAGTTATATAAAAAAGAAAAATAAATGCAAAATCAGAATAATTTTAAGCTAGCCATATTTCATTAAATTATTTTGACTGTTTAGAAAAATATATGGAGGTAAATACTTTTAAGTAAATGGTTGATAAAAAAAAAAAAAAAAAGATAAAAACTACAATGTTCCAACACTGACAGATATTTTATTTTCAATTATATTTTTCATAATACGTTTTGCTTTATACTATTAAAAATCCATTTGAAAACTTCAAACTCGCATGTTAAACATTGTATTTAAGAACGAAATTGTTTAAAATTCAAATTATGAATAACTCATATCAGGGTCACAACATTGTTTACTAATCATCGTGATCTGTCATTATGATTAAAGGCCCAGACGTTTAAAATGACACAGTCAAATTTTTCATTCTGTTAACTTACAAAATACTTAATTAATTAGAACTAAATATGGACAGTAGACTTATCAAATAAATATTTGAAATGGGTTTTTAGGCCGACTATCTCCCTTTATTTTTTTTCTAAGTGTCGATCACTTGAATAATTAAAACTCATATTAAAATGAAATTAAGAAAAGGTTTGCTTAAAAATTGGTAAACATACAGGGAGTCCCAAAATTATAGCGATAAATAGAGCACATTATATATTACAGTGTTATACCATATATTATAATATCTGATATATTACTGTGGTCGGTTTGCATCGAAAGCAAAAAGGTGACCAGTAGAGAGTTATAGAAAAAGTAATCACCCTGTAAGAAGTAAAGATTCCATTTTGTGTTGAGTGTATAATGTAATTATGAATCATTTTCTTATTATCTGTATTCGTTTGTATGTAACTAGCAGTTCGTTTGTATGACATACAAAGGTTTGTTTTATTTAACGTTACTGAACTTTGAGCTCATAAGATCATAATGATAAATAATTTTTCGTTGTGTCCCTATAAATGCTAGTCCCTATAAAACCTATAAATGCTAGATTTACCAAAATGCTTTTATTTAGTGCAACAGTGATTTATAATATTCATATAAATTTTCAGCTCAATTGAATAAGGCGGGTAGGTGCTATCGCACTTTTAAAAATTTGGTCCCATAGGCCATAAGATGATAAAGAATTTTTCTTTGTGTCATACAGGGTAAAAAAACTGTAAGTGCTAAAATCCCAAAATCTATAAAGCAGGTGCCTGTGCAACTGTGACCTATAACATGTATACAAATTTTTTCCTCAGATTAAAAAAACTTTTAGACGCTATCGCACTTTTAAAAATTTGGCCCCATAAGCCATAATGATAAAGAATTTTTCCTCGTGTCCCTGTAAAAAAGAAAAAAAAAACTGTAAGTGTCGGATTCACCAAAATCAATAGGGTTCGTACTATGGTGACTTATAATATACGTACCAACTCTCAGATTATTTGAACAGAGCGTTTAAACGCTAGCGTGTTCACTCACAGACATACACACACACATACATACACACATACATGGATACATCCTCGTAAAAATAGTGAAAACAGACTCATGGGACCTCGAAAGGTATAGAAACATCAAAATCTCAAATTCGGATTTTTGACATGATTACAATGTTCGGAAAGTAAAAAAGGATACATAAAAGATAATATGCTGTGTTACAAAATCTGTGCCTTATAACATCATAATTACCACACATTATTATAATTTTTTTTTTCAAAACGGAATTTTCAAATTTTATTATTATTTTAGATTGATTACATCTAATTTATATTATTATTTTCAATTGATTATATCTAAATGTTATATTCGGTGCCTTATAAAGTGACGAGTGTGATTTATATTTCTATAGTAAGTTAAATTTACAATATTATATTGAATTATAGAAATTGTACAAAATATTAATCATGCATATACAATGAGGTGTTAATCGATCTCATGTTTCACGCGAATATTCCAATAGGGAATTTACAGATTAGCAAATCTCGTTCATAGACCTCATACATATCTGATTCATACATCAATATTCAAACCTGTTGTATCAAATCCAATAATTTATATAATAATAGAAAATTCCAAATATAACATAAATGATTACAGTTTTAAATTTATTGCACTTTGCTTCAGGACAATTCTGTTTCCGAGAGTAAATGCTGAAATCGTTTAATTAATTTGCAACATGGGAAATAAAGATTCTCTCAAAATACATTAAGAGGATAAATTAAAATTAATTCTATCCTATGGTAAAAGTAAAAATTAAATGCAAAATTCCAGTTACTTATAGAAGCAAATGTATTAAACGTTATCGCATTTATTTTTAGAAATAAAGTTTTTTTTTTTTTTTAATTTTTTTTTTATGTTTATTTAAATTATTACTTTAAACAATTAGGGAATAAAGCACAGATATCTTGTGAGTTATGGCTAAAACTAATTTAAATGTTATCGTTGAATTCATTAATGTTATTTTGTACTGTATGTCATTAAAACATGAATAAAATTTTTATTGTATCATAAAAATGACATGATGCATATCAACATGTCATGTGTTTCGGAGATTTTACAAAATAATGTACTTCATTCAATAGGAATAAAATAGGATATCTACTTTCAATAGATTTTAAATAAATACTTTCTGTATACTTGCTTTATTATGATTAAAAAAAAGCATCTTCTTTATAACTGGGAAAACACCATCCCTATATAACACCTAAATACTATGATGATTATTATTATAAATACTGATGATATTTATGATAATAATAATAATAATAACGAAATTATCTTTTTAAAATTTCTAAACATCTCCAATATTTATTTTTATGAATACATTTCTTTTTCAATTACTATATCTACTACTCCTTTTTCTACTCCTTCTATTTTTACTTTTAAAATTTGTATAGATTTTATTATTATTATTATTATTAGCAATTTTTCTTTAAAAGCATTTTAAAAAGCATTGCTAATTTTTTTAAAAGAAAGAAACTCATGTAAGGGGTTTTAATGGTCTCTTAGTTGAATACTACTTTATTATAGTAGTCTTTGTATTATTCAATCGAAGGAAAACATTGCAAACCATTAAAAATATAATAATTAACTATGACATTCAATTAATTGACCGTTAAATGCACTATCTTATAAGGATATAAATGAAATAAATTCAAGAAAGTGTTTTAAACATGCTTTGTTTGAAATTTCTTTAATACATACTTATGGATTTTCAATTCTTTATATATTTCATTTTATTTTGTTTATTTAATTTTATTTTTTACAAGCTTGAACTAGTAATCTTACTTCGGCATAAAGAAATAACTAGGGCTGTAAGAGTGCCGTGAAAGAAAAAGGAATTTTCCACTACTATTTTCTTTTCAACCATCTTTATCCCATTTAATCACAAAATATTAACGTAAAATAAAATAAACATATTTAAAGGAAAAAGAAAAGAAAATAGTGATGCCAAAAACGCAAAATAGGAACTCCAGGGAAGAGCAACAAAGAGTGGAATGTTTTATATAAGCACAGCTGCAACACCATAATTTATAATCCAGAGTATTTTTAATACCCCGAATATATAAATAAATATAAATAAAATGAAATAAAATAATAATAATAAAAAATTCTGTCTTTGATAGAATTTAATTTCGTGCGACAAGACAAATTTATATGTCAGAATCTTGTAACAGAAGAAAAAAAAATAAAAAAATAAAAGGAAAAAATAAATAAATATAAGGTATTTAAAAAAAATTGTAGACATTTTAAAAATTCATAACTGTTGAAGGAATTCATTAGAATAGAACGAGGTTTGCGAAAAAAAATCATTTGCGTGAATGGGGATTTTTTATTTATTTATTTATTTATTTTTTATTATTATTTATTATTTATTATTATTATTATTACTATTATTATTATTTTGGAAAAGAAAAAAATAATAATTAAGCTATTTGTCGATAGACGGCGCTGAGCATGACTACATCACACACTTACCTGAAAAAACTGTACTTAGTCTCATGCAAATATTTACATGCATATAAATACTATTCTATGTGTCCGTCGTCACCACTATTTACAGTTTGCAAACGTGTTACAACACTGCTATTTATAAAAAAGAATGTTTAAGTAAAGAAAAAGCGATTAAACTAAGAAAAAAAAAAAAAAGGAAAAAGAAAAAGAAAAATATTAATGTGTCCTTCAATAATTTTGCTGCCAACTGTACTTTAAGCTTTGTGGACAACATTATAATTATTCCATGTTATCATAAAATCAAAACATGTGCTGCCGCTTGAAATTTAACAGCGCATTTTATTGCTTTATTCTAACAATCATTTTTTAGAACTTACACACATCATGCTTTAGATTTTTTGCTAATCCCGTCGAAAATAGTAAATTACCCAATTAAAAAAAAAAAAAAAAAAAAAAAGAGTGCTAGTATTTTACAATTGTAGTAAATATATTTTTCTTTTTTTCTTTATTTCTTTCCTTTTTTTCTGTTATGGGTCAAATTATTTGTCTTGAAATTTTCTTTGAAAGTTTAATATGTTTTCCCGAGATAAAAAGTTTATTTTTTAAGTTAAAAAAGAGCACATATAGATTAATCTATTATACGTAAAATTATTCAGGGGGGGGGGGGGGGTCCAAATAAATTGGCTCCACATCATAAAAACAAAATGTGTTCATCATAAAACATACTGTATTTGAATTATACTGGGTACGCCATATATTTCATGGGGCCGGTTTTAAATGAATCACCCTGTATGATATTCCAGTTTGCGTATAGATAAATATATATTATATAAATAACTGATGATTAAATATAATATTGTTTCGAAATTCTATCGTAATATTAGTAGTGGTTCTTAAACCGTACAAGATATTATTTATATGAATCAGAACTTCTCAATAAAGTCGTCAAAAATTGAATTTAATTAATTTATTAAAAGATATTTGCATAAGTTTTGCCATTAATTTAATTTAATTGTGCATTCGTTATCAAACAGAATAAATTTGGATAACATAGATGTTCCGATTTTTATCCACCACTATTTACGTGTAAAATTATTTACTTCATTTCATGACTAAACGACAATCGAATATTCGTTCGCGCACAATTCATGTGACCGAAGTTCATGCATGTGTTCTACTAGAAAATAATAAATGAATTGAATTTCTGGAATTTAATAATACGAAAGACAATTTTTTTTGTAACAATGTTGCGAAAAATTCGAAAGTTTTAAATATATGTAAAAGGAATGTGACAGTTCTTTTTAATTATATTTGTAATAATACTTTTCCAAAAAATATATTTTAAAGCATGTTTACCATTTATTTATTTATTTACTTTAATTGTTGAATATTTTATTCATAAAATGTCATATTTCTTTTAAATAACAAAATGTAATAAACTTAAATGTAGATACTCTTAACTTAGAGAGCCAGTCCAGTTTCTTTAAGCAGAAATATGTAATCGCCTTCCTTCTATAAGCATAGTTGTTTACTTGCTTATACAAATATTACATGATATAATCTAATTACAATAGGCATTGTAATTTAGGCATGAATTACCTTTGCCTAATCATAAATTAAAGGTACTGTAAAGAACATGATATATGACTTGAGTTATAGCATACGATTCATATACCGATGACTAAGCTGTGTGGAATATGATTCTGACTGCGTAAATCCATTCATATACTATAAGATGGATTCAAAGAGCTTGTTTAATTAACAGACATAGATACATAGAACATATAACTGAACAATGGTCTAATGAAAATCGATACGATTATTTATTTAATAATGGAAATACCATGTGCATAGTATGGATAGGTTTGTCTATTATTTATGTAATAAAATGCATTCAGATATTCTTGAATATTGATGTCAATAATTCTTACGACATTTATGATTTTGATAAATGAATATATATATATATATATTATATTATCCGTGTGTCTGAAATTGTTTATACATATATATTAACTGTGGATAATTTATGACTTCGTCAGCAGTTTTGATCAAAGTTTATCAGCAGAAATAAAATATGAATTAATGGCCGATAATTATTTAAAATTACTAATAATAATTATTATTATTAAATAAAATATGATGTAAGAGTTAAAAATTTACTTTTATAAAAGAAATTATACAAAGAAGGATAGGTTTGTCTATTATTTATGTAATATAGTGGATAGGTTTGTCTATTATTTATGTAATAAAATGCATTCAGATATTCTTGAATATTTATGTCAATAATTCTTACGACATTTATGATTTTGATAAATGAATATATATATATATATTATATTATCCGTGTGTCTGAAATTGTTTATACATATATATTAACTGTGGATAATTTATGACTTCGTCAGCAGTTTTGATCAAAGTTTATCAGCAGAAATAAAATATGAATTAATGGCCGATAATTATTTAAAATTACTAATAATAATTATTATTATTAAATAAAATATGATGTAAGAGTTAAAAATTTACTTTTATAAAAGAAATTATACAAAGAAGCAAAAGAGTTTTTTTTTTTTTGTTTGTTTGTTTGTTTGTTCAAATTTAAAGTTCTCAGGTTACAGATTAAAACAAATTTTTTATACATACATGGAATTTACATTATAAATATTATCTGTGTCGTAGGAATTTAACGTGCACAGATGATCAAATAGTGCTCGGCTTTTGAAAAAATACAGTGTAATACATACAACACGAAGAAATAAAAATAATACAAACCAAATTGTGAATATTATGCAAGCCATACAAATAATTAGACATTTTTTATTTTTTTAATTTTGTGAAAATAAATTGAATAATATTAAGAAATGAAGATAGAAGAAATATGAAAAGAAAAGAAAAAGGAAAAATGTAAAATCAATGCAATGGAAGAAAATTCTGATTTCGCTTTAACATTTTAAGGCATCAACAATTTGCTTCTCATCTCTTTCAATTTTTTCTATCATTTTTCCTTAAACTATATGCGTTTCCATTTCTTTCAATGCTTACTTTTCAGAAAATTAAAATTATATCATCTTAAACATTATTACATATGATAAAGTTATATAAAATTTGATTAACATTCCAATAACGAATATGTCATAAAAATTTTATATTCACGTTTTCATTTTTTTTCAAAATTATGCACAAAAGACGAAAAAGAAGAAACAAGTTGTGCTTTAACTTTTTGAGAGCAGTGTATTCATTTATTTTACTGTAAAATCATTTCAAAGTTCCAATTATGCTTTGTTATTCAATCATTATTATTATTATTTTCTTTTCTGTGTTAAATATTTTTAACTTTGCACAACGTTTCATGCGCATTAAAAGGATTTTTTGTAGTTATGTTAACTTTTGTGCTCTTTTACACCTTAAAACCACCACTATTCTCTAATTGTAATTTCCAATGAAATCAACCATATATAATTCCTAGCAAATTGTTAGAAAAATGTTTGTCAAAAATAAATGTTAATATATTTTTCGGAAAAAGCAGAATGATAGTTGAATATCATAACATTTATATTATTTAATATTTTTATTAAAAATATGTAAATATTTCCAAAAACAGGAATTCTAAAAATAAAATAATATAAGTAACACATTGTTTTTCATAACGTGTCAAATATATAACAAATTTTAATTAGAAACTTAATGCGATTTTGACAGCAGATATTTAAATAAATAAACAAATAAATAAGTGTAATATATATATATATATATATATATATATATATATATATATATATATAACAATGTGTAGTGTAAAATTTCAGTTTTATGGTTTTATGTGATATTAAAATTATTTTCTGACAAAAATAGAAATACTACATAAGCACTCTGAATATAATACCCTTATTCTTTTGAAAACTAAATAAATTGAAAAAAAAAATGTAAATCCAATAAATATCTTTAAAAGATGAGTAAATACATAAACATCGTGATAGAAATATCTTCATGACGTTTTTATTGCATCATAAAAATGACATGATGCATATCAACGTGTCATGTGTTTCGGAGATTTTATAAAATAATATACTTCATTCAATGGAAATAAAATAGAATATCTACTTTCAATAGATTTTAAATAAAAATGCGTTCTATATACTTTCTTTATTATGATTTAAAAAAATCATCTTCTTTATAACTGAGAAAACACCATCCCTATATAACACCGAAATACTATGATATATACTGATGATATTTATAATAATAATGATAATGATAATAATAATAATTATAATAATAATGAAATTACCTTTTTAAAATTTCTAAACATCGCCAGTTTTTTTTATTATTATTTATTATTATTATTACATATATTTTTCTACACTATGAAAAACAGTGTCTTAAAAATGAGCTATATTATCTCAAAATCGCTCCTAAACAATATATACTTAAATTTGAAAACCATTGTACTCATTTTTGAGTATATTGATATGCTCAAAAACCGGGTTGTCCAATGATAATTCCAATATTCCCATGTTTTTGAAATGCAAATATACTCAAAAATGAGTACACGGGTTTTCAAATTTAACTTTATATTGTTTCGGAGCTATTTTGAGACAATTTAGCTCATTTTTAAAAAAACATTTTTAACAGTGTATTACTACGTATACTATTTCTTTTTCTACTACTTCTATTTTTACTATTAAAATTTCTACAGTTTTTTATTTATTATTAGGAATTTTTCTATAAAATTATTTTAAAGGCGTTGCTAAAATTTTTAAAGAAAGAAACTCATGTAAGGGCATTTAGTTGTCTCTTACAAGGAAACATTCAAAATGTGTCGTCTTCAAAAAATATATGTAATTCTAATCTTCATAAACACCAGAAAGTGAAAAAATTATCAGCTGAAATGAATTACAGCGACCACAAAAAATTATCAAAATTAAGAATATTTGGCGATTTCACACTGTTAGGCGATTGATCTTGAGTACTTGGCGGAGAAGCAAAACACCGTCTTGTTCGTACACAGTGCTAGTGCCTAACAGCGCTAAATCGCCAAAAATTCTTAATTTTGATAACTTTGGGGTCGCTGTAATTCATTTCAGCCGAAACTTTTTTACTTTTTTGTGTTTTATGAAGAGTAGAATCACATGTATTTTTTTCAAAACTTTTTGAAGACGATACCTTTTGAATGTTTCCTTGTTAGTTGAATACTACTTTTTTATAGCAGTCTTTTAAGAAGCTAATTACCAAAGAGAAATGTAATTTTTATAAATATTTTAATTAATTTAAAAAAAAATATTTCGCAATATAAAAGAATATCGCAATAAATAATAAAACGTACTTTAATATTCAGGAACTGAACAATAACAAGGGAAAAAAAAAGTATCTCCCTATGAATATTCTATCAATTTCCTAACTTATGCTATGTTTAATTAGTACTACTCATTGTTTTTGAATGTTACAAAATGTTATAACAGGAATAACAATTCCCAATGGGATTAATTAATTTAAGATTTATGATGGTATGTTAATCTTAACATAACTTCTTTCATTCTTTCTGTCTAGTGTTTGTATGTTAGATTTAATTTTGTATGACACTCAAATTTATGTTAGTAAACGTAATTAATTTGATTTTCTTCAATGTTAAGAGAAGTGCCTTTGTTATTTAATAAAACTAAATGGCATTCTACTTTAAGATTACAACATATTGTTAAATTTTGTAATTATTTAAAATGCATTTTATTCTTATGTCGTTCCATAACATTTTCTGTAACTTATTACGGTTTTGAATTTTGAATGAAAATTAATTTATGTCTTATTTCTAAATACTTTAAATTTACGATTAAATGTAGTATTAAAAACATTAATTAATTCCATATAGAATTTTTTGAAGAATAATTCTTAAACAATGATATTACACTATGTCTACAATTAAAAAATTGCTGCAAATAATCTATTAAGCTTTTTTATAGGGAATGAGAGCCAAAATATGCTTATTAGAATAAATTATATGATTTTGATGTACGGCGAAGTCAATACAGAGTGGTAATTAAAAAGCCTTTCTGATAAACCAAAGGTGTGCGGTTAACAGTCCACTTCTCATACCGTCGCCGAAAGCCAGAGCCAATGTTATTCTATGGGGAAATTTTCTTTACAAATGACTTATTAACTAATGCATATTTTTAAATTTTGTTTTCACATTCAGAAAATTCTTAACTGTTAAATTGACGGACCTTTTTAAAAATGTATTTTTTTTTATTTTTAATATTTTATTTTGAAATTGCAAAATGAAAAAAATTCACATAATGATAATTCGTATTTTGCAGCTTCAAAATAAAATATAAAATGAATATATATATATTTAAAAAAAGGTCCATTAATTTAACCACTGGGAATTTTCAGAATATGAAAACAGAATTTAAAAATATGTATTACTTAATAAGTTATTTGCAAAGAAAAATTTCCCATAGAATAACATTAGCTTCGGCTGCTGGCGGTGGTGCGTGACGAGGGCCCTTAAGTGTTTAACAGTTTTGTTTAAAACAACTAATTGTGTTTAAAACAATATTAACCGTAAAATATTAAAAATATTTTATTAAAATTACAATGAACTTCAACAGATTTATAAAATTAATACACTTGATAAAATAAATCACTATCCTAACTCCAAGTAGGTGTTAATTTTGTATTTGTAACGAAAAAGACACGATTCTGATATAATATTTTTATTCAACAACACACACACACACACACACACACACACACACACACACACACACACACACACACACACACATATATATATATATATATATATATATATATATATATGTGTGTGTGTGTGTGTGTGTGTGTGTGTGTTGATATATACAGGGTGATTATAATTAAAGTTACGATTTCAAAACGCTTTAATTTTAAAATTAGCCATCATAGCAATTTGATATTTTAGCAGAGCGATCGTGAGGAAATTAATTTTTGTTTGGGGGAAGAAAAAAGTAGTTCCGACATGTTCATGTACTTTGCGTTGTCGGGGTCGTGTCAAGGAAAACTCCTAAATGGACTCATTAAACACAAGAATGTTTTTATCAACACAATGGAATAGCAGTAAACAATAGACTTCAAGGGTTTACTACAATTGTTTTTAGCAAGAACACAAGAATACGTGTTTACAGCGGAGACAGTCATAGTGGAAAGAGTAAATAGGAACTTCATGAAATAAATACGGATAATTAATGACACATTTTGTAACTTTTTTTTCTTTTGCCGAACAAAATTTCATTGTCACACAATTGCTCTGGTAAAATATCAAATCGTTCTGGTGGGTAGTTTTAAACATATATCGTTTTGAAATCGTAACTTTAAATGTAAGATTCCTGTATATAAAGGGTGTAAAAGGAATCGATAGTCACAATTGTATGTAACAGAGATTTCAAAAAGAACCAAAGCTCATCATACATTGTAAGGTCCGAAAGCAAATGTCAAGCAGCAATAGGATGCTTTCTCTAGAGATAATGAAACTTTTCCTTTTATAAAACACATCATTCATCTGCTATTCGTCGCCGTAAATTCCGCAATATTCGAACGCGGAGAAACCAGATATGTATTTTATGTACGAAGTTAAAAATGGTAAAGCCGCAGAAATAGTTAAATTTGACTCCAGGAGTCAGTTCCAAGCAACGCGCAGCCCATTTGGAAAACATTTCAATGTTTGTCCAGGACACTCTTGGAGATGCTCTCCTCTTTGGCGGCGGGAAAAAAAATGCAGGATGATACGCATCGAAAAAACGATTAATTGAATAAAGATAATTCTTGATGCAGTGGACGTTATTTCGCTACGGGAGAGCTCTGCCCTGGCGACCTTTGTAATTTTTTTTTTCCTCTCTTTTATTTTCTCTCTCTCTCTCTCTTTTATTTTATTTTTATTTTATTTGCTTATGCAATAAACAACGGGGGAGGATTAACCTTTGGAGACGGGCTCTTTTGAATCTCCACAGTGGCTTTGGATAACCTCTGTAAAGGTTAAAAACGCTCAAAACCGCTGCATAGTGGTGAGCGGCCTACGTCCGTCCTAGAATCTTAAAATCTTAGAAAAACGTCCCTGCTGAAAACGTTGAGGAATACCGGAAATCTTCTAAAATCTGTGTTTTCCACTTCGTCACTGGTATGAAATATGTATTACAGCTAGTGGCGCAGTTGAACAATTGTTGTAAAGTTTTTAATAACAAATACTCTTTATCCTTCTTTAGTCGTTTTTATTTTATTCTCCATTTTTACTTAAGAAGGCGCACGCTCCTGACTCGCCCTTTGCTTTTCCACAAAGTCGTTTGTTTTGTCAAATTCTATCGTCACTTACAGTTGTGACCATTCATTTTAACACACTATGTAATTAAAGTTTTAACTTATGCACTTCCAAATTTATAGTTTTATGTCTTATGTTCGTCTAGAAGTTCCAAAAATTCGTCTTTCTTTCAATCGGCATAATGGTTTAAATTTATGAATATGCAGTGCTAAAATGGACGAAAAAAGTTTAAATTTAAGTTAAGTTCTGTACATATATGTATATATATATACAGGGTTCTCAGTACCACGTTACATACATTTTAGGGATAAGTTGCATCTAGATGGCTCAGCATCCTAGCAATCGGAAACTCTTTTTTTGACGCTTTGGTGTATACAGAAATACCAGAAATAAAAAAGACGGCCAAGTAAATGAATATTCGTTTTAGTACAGTCGGCAGCAAAATTATTGAAGCACTAGTAATAATTCCTATTTAAAAGATTCCTATTTAATACTGGTTTGTTAAGAAAACATTTGTTGAGTCATAATCTTAATCTTATGCTCTTTATAAAAAAGTAAATTGGTGATAAAATATATCAAACGTTCACACTACAAAAAAAAGTATGAAAAATGTGGATCCGTGCATCAATAATTTTGCTGCCCACTGTAACAAATATACATGGACAATTCAACATGGGCTAAAGGTAGTATTCGAAATCTTGTTCAGCTACATCAATGCAGGCTTAACACAGTTGAAAACCATAAAAAGCTGGTCCACGAATCGTACAGCAGCTGGAGATATAGGACATAATAATGAGAAATTCCAGAATAATTTGAATTTCATGCGACGAAGATATGATACAAGTATTGATGCCGGTAGAGTAATCTTAAAACATTATCTTTCACTCTACACTGTTAAAAGAATGCAACTTTGCTGCACAAAATTCTCTGTAATTGAGAAAAAAAATCGTAAAATACGGAAAAATTAGGTTGACAAAACGTATTTTTCTGTTATTACACAGAATTTTTGGTAGCAAAGTTGCATTTATTTGCATTTTAGTTCTCCATCATACTATAGGTATGGGGAATTTAGGTAATCGTGAAAATTTTCGAACTCGGTTTTTACACGTTTTCAGGTGTGAGGAATCCGAAAATGACAAAATTTGTATGGTCTCTGTCTGTAGGGTGTCTGTTAGTGTGTTAGTGTGTTAGTCCGTTAGTTTGTCAGTCTGTGTACACGATATCTCAAGAACAAATTGTCGCAGAGAGGTCAAATCAGTTTTAAAATATTACTTTCGACACTGGCAAGAATCCTATTCATTTGCAACATTCGAATTAAAAAACTTCGTAAGTTATTAGAAATTTACGATTTTCTTAACATGGGAGAATAGGACAAGAATTCACTTAAACGTGCATTAAATGGAAACTTTTTACTGTAAAAATGTCAGACCAATTATAAAATATCAGTTTTGATGCCGGAATGAACGACAGTATCTATAAATATGCTACTTTGAAAATTTTGCAAGTTATTGGAAATTTCTTAACATGTCATTATAAGGCAAAATTGAGCATAAACTTCCATTTTGAGGATCATAAGTACATTAGACAACTTCAAAATTACATTTATGATATTTGTTTGAACATGATTTAATACAAATATTCTAATAGGAAAAGTTCTTAAATTATTCGTAATTTACGATTTTATCAACATAGCGAAACTGAAAATTTTTCGTATAAATATGAATTTTGAGGATTATTGCATTGGAAATAGTAGCATGAAAACTAAACAACGGAACTGGCCTTAATAAAATAATTTAATAGATTAGAATAAGATAAATATATCGAAGTGAACGGTGGATAGCCTATTAGTCGTGGATTTGATTCTGTCACTGTATCAAGCTTTGGTCATATTTATTCCTTGTAACATGATTATAACATGTCTCGCACTAGAAATTTATGAGAACATAAATATGATGGGGAACTGATTAGAGTCTACCTATGCCAACTAGTTTTTATCCTTTTTGCTCTTGTACATTTATTATTAAAAGTAATATTTTCTCACGTGCCGTCTTTTTGTTTTTCATACTTCTATGTATACCAACTCACCAGAAAAGCATTTCCGACTAAAAATCCGTATCATCGGGATGTCTCCTACCCTTCCTTGAAGTTATGAAACGTTGTGTTAAGTATTCTGAACAGATGTCCTCTTTATTAGAGGCCAGGCTCTTTTTGTAAGACGTTTCTGTTTTTAGAAATTGTTACAAGAAAATTATTTATCATAGATATTAGTTTTTTTTTTTGGTCCCCATTTACAAAGAATATAAAACTATCGTATTAATTAGAGGATTGTAATATATATTAACTCGTTTAATTTATAAAGGTACTCTACTCAGGTCACCATACTTTAAAAACTGCTGTACGGATTTTTTTTTTCTTAACTCACCATATTAACTCCCTTTTAAATATCCATTTGTATGTAGTTATTGTTTTCCGGTGAATAAATGAATATGCCAAATTTTGGTAAAAGTGGGTGTCTCAAAAACTATTCCAACCATTTTCTTGAAATTTGTTACTCAAATCCATTTTAGATTTCCTTTCTCACGTTTTCGTGGTTATTACAGGAATATTATCAGTCATCCTAACTAGATAGGTCAGTTTTAGATTTCGGCAAAAAATAATACTTTTCTTATTTTTTAACGCTTTCAGGGGCAATGTATTTAAATTCATTTAATATCATGTCCCACCAGAATTTGAGAACAAAGTTTGATAATAAGAAATAAATTAATTGTTTTGGCTAAGTCAAAAAAGGTAAAAATTTATTTAAAAAATTCCGGGGTGAATTTTCAAAATTGGGAACTAAAATTAGGTGGTATAAAATATATGCCACCGCCCCTGAAAGGGTTAACTTGCTATGTGAATGCTATTTTATATGTCTTTATGCCTACATCAAGTTTCTCTTACTGGAAAAGTTTTTGGTTTTTACTTTGTTAGGTCCATTTTATGTCTTTTGATCACATTATCTCCAAAAAATGCATACAATACGTGTAATAGTGGGTAACGGAAGACGTTTGGTTGGTTCACACCAGGTTTCACACCAAGTATATATGCACACAAATAAATTAAATATGTAATTATGTTTAAAAGTATACATATTTACGTATAATGAATGCAGTTTCATATAAAAAATGAAACGAAATTTCATTGCTCTTTTCTTTCTGAAGGAACCATAAGTATTGTAATAGTACGTAAACCAATTCATATTTAAAGTGTAACATTTTCTAAAATCTAATATTCAAAATGAAATTCCTTTGAAATGCGTCTCGAAAAATATGATGATATTGCCTTTAGGGATTTTCAAAAAGAATTGCTTGTATTTCAAAAAGTTGTTTATTTTATATTACGCAATATATTATATATGTTCCTTTTTACTTTCTCTTACCCATAAGGTAGAGAAAATATTGTTTTTGGGTCAAATTTTCGAACGCGAGATTTTGTTATATTTACACGTTTTGAGGTGCCCTGAATACGAAATCATGTTTTTAGCAAATGGTCTGTGTGTATGTCTGTGTGTCTGTGTGTCTGTCTGTTATCAGCATATCTCAAAAACAAATTATGGCAGAAAGTTCAAACTTGGTATTCTAAATGTGTATCATATAAGGATGCTACAGTAAGTTTTTCGTTAAGATCAAGCAAATGGTTCGTGTGCAGGGACAATCAAGAGAATTCTAATACATTACGTCTATGGGGGAAATTGCAGGAAAGTAGAGTTTAACGTCTATAGACTCAACTAAACCAAATGAAACGAATATATACTTTTTGTAATAGAGATAGTTAACTGGGAAAAAAAAATTGTGTATGTAGGAGCCTCGCATCACCCCCTGGGGGGGGGGAAGTCCCCCCTCGAGGGGAGTAAATTTTCATGATGGGTATCTTTCAAAAGAGCTCGCCAATACCTTTAAAACGAATGGTTGAACCATCGATCTGCGATAATTTAAAACAAAGTTATCGATTTTTTTTTACTTTTAACGAAAAAAAAACAAAAACACTTAGAAAAAAAAAATCGTTTTTTTTTTTTTTTTTTTTTTCCTTCTTTTTAATGATGAGAATAAAATGGATTTTTTTTTTTTTTTTTTTTTTTTTTTTTTTATATTTGGTGTTTTCCACTTCTCTAATATGGAAATCGTCTGCATTATCATAAGAGATTTTTTTTAAATAATAGTTTTAATAAATTATTTTTAAAAAACAGAATTATTTTTTAATAACCGAATTAAATTCTATGTAAATGTAGGTGCATTAATGAAACGGGGGCCTCACACAGAACTAATTATCATATAAAACTCTTCAGAATTGTTTAACACAGGTTTACATAACAGTACTCGTTATCTTACCTTTTAATCTGCAACCTGTATTTATAATGTTAAATTTCAGGGTAAGAGAAAGTCGTGTGAGTGACACACCAGATTATTTTATATATATTAAACATATATTGAAAGTTAAACATTCTCACTGAATCATTCAGTATTGTAATATTTGTAATATAATAATAATTCATACGGAGTTTAATGGGGTCTAAGGATGGATTTTTTGAAAGAAATGATTTCATGATATATATATATATATATATATATATAATCTGGTGTGAAACAACCACACGACTTCCATTACCCACTATTACACGTAGTATATGCATATGTCTTTCATTCTTTTTTTTTTTTTTTTTTTTTTTTTTTTTGAGATAATATGATCAGAAGACATAAAAATGACCTAACGAAGTAAAAACCTAAAATTTTTCCGGTATTACACGAGTAAAGATACATAAAATAAAGATTACTTGGCAATTAAGAAAAAAAACAGAAAAAACGTTTGAGTTATCTTTTCAAATACCAATTTCCGAAATCTAAAATTAACCTTCTGGATGACTGTTTCTTTTCCTGTAATAACCATGCAATACATCAGAAAGGATATCTAAAATGGATTTAAGTAACAAATTTCAAGGAAATCGATAGAGCCGTTTTTGAGATACAGGCTTTCACCTAAACTTGACAAACTCAATTGTTGACCGGAAAACAACAATTACATAAGAAAGGATATCTTAAAAACAGTTATTCGCCGAGTTAGAAAAAAATCCGTGCTGCTATTTTTAATGGAAGTCACTTGCGAGACCTCAAATTGAGCTATTTATATAGGACATTTATCAATTTTTCTGAAATAACTAACTATATCATTCCATAGGACATCTAAAAGAGTGTTTATATAGTCATTTTGAAGAAAATCGTTAGAACTGTTTTTTTGTGATACGGATTTAAGGTCCCACTTCCGATTTCAAATGCCCCACTTCCGTTTTTCCAATTTTCACCAAAATTTAGAACATTAATCTATACACATGACCTGCATCATTTCTGAAGCTTCGTCGTTCTGTATTTATTAGTTTCGGAGATATGATCGTCTGAAAATTCCGCAAGTACATACATACACCCACGCACACTGACCAGTTACCGAAATCCACATTTTTTGGACTCAGGGGACCTCAAAACGAGTAAATCAAGTGAAAACTCTATGTCGAATTTTTAGACCGAATACAATACTTCCATTACCTACAGTAGAAAGGCAGTGGAAGTAATATGGGAGATTCTGAACATTTGACTCTTTATTTAGGATTATATGCACTTTATCTCAGAAGTTTTGTGTAAAGTTGTAACTTATGCGAAAACTGAACTTTATTGTACTTCTTCACTTCAAATTTGATTTTTTCCTAAGTACTTCTTACCTCTATCAGAAGATTTTTAAAAAGTATCTGGCTCCCGTTGCTTTAAAAGTTTCCACACATATTTATATAAACGATATCTACGAAAACGAACTAATATTTTATAAAATTTACTTTATTTATTTAAAAAAAAAAAAAAAAAAAAATCAATTATTTGAAAATTTTAAAGTTTTTAAGCTTTACATTTTTTAAAATGAAATTTTAGATATCTCAAAATTCTTAATTTGTTTTATGAGAAAGCTTGTACAAAAATTTTAAAACAATAAAAATATTTAAAATAATTTTTAAATCTAAAAAATAGTGATATCGTAAGAATATTTATGCATATATATAATAAAAAGAAACGCAAAAAAAAAAAAAAAAAACAGCGATTTCATACATTTCAAAGACTTTTACATAGTAAATAGTATAGAGTACGGAGTATAAGAGTAGAGAGTAAGACATTATTTAAACGTTTTAGATAAATCAGAAATTTATTCACTTAAAAAGCAATAATAATAATAATATTTATCATATAGATGCACCACAACATCTATTCTTCTTCACTGGTAAGAAACATTTTTATGGACATTAAAGAACTGAGTAATCATTTTATATCTTTAGCAATAAAATCTGTAAAAATCTAATTACTATATGTAAAATTTTTATTAAAAAAATCGGGATAATTCAAATAAATCAAAACAGTAACTTTGAACTTGAGAGGATTTTGAAATAATTCGTTTTAACTACTACCGAAAAATGAATATGAAAAATATATTAAGAAATTAAATGAAATATAAAATTATTAATTATGTATTAAAAAACTCTATGAAATAAACAGTTTAATGCAATTTATATACAAGTAGAGAATAAATTGCATTATCCGTGATTACAAATACACCGTGATTACAAATTATCCATTTGCTTCACTGGAAGGCGATAGCAGTTAATAGTAATCTCGAGATATTTTTCTGTTACACTTTCTCCTATTTTGAATTCTTATTTGAAAAGTTTCTTTTTAAAGAGCAATGTAAAGAAAGAATTAGTTGAGACATATTCAGGAAGAAAATACTTCCGCTTTGGAAATTTGACGTAGACCTAGAAACTCGACTTCGTCCCAGATTCATCGGGAATTTCGAGTTACGCATCTCTAAATGTACTGTATATGGATATAGTAGGCTGAAGTTACACTTGCATGAAACCATGTGGTATAATTGCCCACTTGTCACAAACCATGGCGCAAATGGTACAGCAAAGACACGATATATGCATCTTTTTCCCCCTTTAATTGTCACATTGTTAAATACATTGGGTAGGGAGCGGACCTCTGGTGCCTTATGTCCCGCGTTTGAATCCTCGTTCAGGCTTGGATGTTTGTAGTGTCCTTTATGTCTGAAATATATATAAGAAATTGTGAATTGTTACTGTGAAACTATGTAACATAGATCATTCAAGACAAAATCAATGTAAGTTAAATTACAAAAATGTCATACTTATATCATATTTTTAAAAATTAATTAGATTTAATTTATGCCCTAAATGTTACAAGTGTAAATATAAATGAAACTGAGCAACATGACGGCAAAATCGAACTATGCAAAGAAAGTTATTAACTAATACGTAAATAGAAAGTATGACTAGAAGTAAACTAATAACTACTTGAGTCACTGGTGTATTTTTAAATAGTTCAAAACTCACAGAGTTCTGAAGTCGATAAGGATTACTTTGTCAAAATTACTAAAAGAAAAAACACTATAAATGATGTTTTAAATTTATACAGAAAGCAATATTAACTTGCGGAAGTGGCTGTGTAATAAACAGCAAAAAAGTTAGATCACCAATTATACAGTATTTTTTACATTTTTGATTTTTACAGCATGATGCTCGTGTAAAAATTTCGCAAGAATAACATTGTATTTTTTTTAAACATGAACAGAAGATGAAATCATTACTATAGATGCTATAGTTGTCAATGTGAACCTTCTTAACACCCAAATTTGTGTAAAATAATTTAAGGAATAAATAAGTGGCAAGTGCTGCTAAAGTTTATGAATGGTAAAAAAATTACAATAATACATTTTCTTTTATTTGTGTATTATTAATTTACTTAAGAAATATGTCATATAAAATTTATATATAAAAGAATCGTAATAAATACACCTTAACAAAAGCAAATTATAATATTAAAAAGAATTTGGTAAAAAAAAAAAAAAAAAAACATCATTTGAATGCCAAAAATTAAATGTGCTTCTAATTACAGTTTTTACATTTTCTTTTATTTTTATGTAAATATATATATATATATATATATATATATAGCAATTTTCTGTGTACGGCCGATGACCTTTTTTTTTTTTTTTTTTTTTTACTAAAATATACAACATCTGTTTCCTAAAAATTATCTTTTCCAAAAAGATTGAATTTGGATATTGTTACGAAGAGCAAGAAGAAATATAATTTATATGGAAAACATTTCTCTTGAAAAAGCATATTTCAATATCAAGATGGAAACAATTTAAAAGTTATACAGATCTTTTTTAACAGTAAATTTTGTTTCTGCTTGATTATATTTCGTATTATATAATTAGTTTTTTCAATAAAAGATAATTTAATATATATCTCATTTTTTTTAGATGTTCGTTAGTCAGAATATGAAATATATATTTTTAATTAAAATTATCAGTACATTGTTAAAAAAAAAATTCAACTTTGCTGTCAGAAATTCTCTGTAATTTGAGATAAAAGTCGTAAATTACGGAAAAATTAGGTTGACAAAACATATTTTTTTTGTAATTATACATAATTTCTGTTTTTAACAGTGTATTAGGACGAAATCTAAACATTAAAAGAGAAGAAAGAATCTATCTCGTTGAGACATATTTTTGTAGAAGTATCTTTATGCATGTAGTTTGCAAGTGAGATGACGATTCCGGTTCGTACTCATCTATATAGCAAGTTGCCTATATAGCAAGTTGCGACCTAATTTCCATACTTTAGTTAATTTAAAAAAATCTAATAGTCCGATTGATAAGCTGTTTAGTGCGACGAATTCAAAAAATAAGCACCTTTCATTTGGTATCTTATTTGTAATGAAGTTTTGATTAGATTTTTTAAAATTAATTAAAATATGAAAATAATAACCTGGCAATAACTTCAAATTTGAACATTTAAATTTATAATTGTTGCCAAAAAAATTTACCAGTCATTATTTATTTATTATTTTATTTATTATTTTTTTAGCTAAAAATGAAATATGCTTTCACGCGAAAAATAAAAATTATAAAGTAATCAGCGTTTGTAATGATCGATAGATGGCGCTATTTCAGCTTTTGTTGTTAGTACATATAATAGCCACGTGTATTTATTATTGTTCTTTTTGTTATTCTACTTAATGTTCGTACTATAATTTCTCCGCCTTTACATCATGAAAAAATGATTGCTTTTGGAAAAAAATATTTCAGTTTATTCAAAGTTCGATCGGCAGTAGATTTTTAACTGAAGTTGAACAAATATTAGATTCAAATCATCTGATTAATTCTTTATTTCCATTAGCCGAAGCAACTGAAATTTAAATTTGTTATTTGGAAATAAATGGAAGCTTAATTCTGGATTTCTTGATCATTTGGAGTTACACTGTAGCACAAAACAGTATGTGTTATCTTTTTTACCGGATTTTTTCATTTTTATTCAATAAACTAGCAGGCTTTGCCCGCTTCGCTGGACGTTAAACATAAATGATTTGTCAAAATGCCATATCTTTATTAATAACCTAAGTTCTCGCTGTGATTGGTAGAGGTTTTCTCGCTCCCAATGTTAGGAGTCTGGGTCCCCACTGTCTTCGGCACAACTTACCCACTTCTTACTTCCCCACCCTCAGCGGGTGAGTTCGAAGTTTTGCAAAATCCCACTAATGTACATAATGCGTACACTTAATCAATATCCACACACCAAAATTCGCCATTCTAAGATAATTCAAAGCGAATTCAAACGGAAAAACATGTTTTTACACATGTTTATTGCCATCCGACTCCGAGAAGGGGGGGGGGGGATTTCGAATTTCGTGAAATGCAGTTACAATAAGTGCCGGATGCATACAAACAATCTACGCACCAAATTTCGTGACCACAGCAGTCTTTAATAGACAGTATTAAAAATTTAAAAAAAATAATAATAATAAATAAAAATTATACAGACACGACATTATTTCATTATTTAAAACATGAAAATCTGACATTGACAGATTTTAATTTAGTGCCAGAGGCCTACTGCTAAACTTGTTAATATCGACAAATTCTTCTTTAGTTAATTCGTGACGATCTAAATTCCATGATAAAGTTTTCATTAAATCAAACCAATGTGTTTCAGCTGCAGATATTGTAACAAATAACGTTGGAAGTCCAAACTGTCTTATAGCCGCAAAACAACGTTTTTTCTCTTTTTCCCAATGAGGGGGAGGTGTGCCTTGTGGGGGACTCATGTCAAAGGTGTGCCTTGGGGGGGGACTCATGTGAAAGTTGTACCTTGGGGGGACTCATGTGAAAGTTGGGCCTTGGGGGGACTCATGTCAAAGTTGGGCCTGGGGGGACTCATGTCAAAGTTGGGCCTGGGGGGGGACTCATGTCAAAGTTGTGCCTTGGGGGGACTTCATTCAATAAATCCCCATTCAATAAACCGACTGAAATAGGCCCTTAGCACTATTAAGAGTGTATTATAAAAAATTGACAACGCTGTACCGACTGAAATAGGGGTACCTTGGGGGGGACTCATGTCAAAGTTGTGCCTTGGGGGGACTTCATTCAATAAATCCCCATTCAATAAACCGACTGAAATAGGCCCTTAGCACTATTAAGAGTGTATTATAAAAATTCGACAACGCTGTACCGACTGAAATAGGGGTACCTTGAAAGTTGGGCCTTGGGGGGACTCATGTCAAAGTTGTGCCTGGGGGGGGACCCATGTCAAAGTTGTGCCTTGGGGGGACTCATGTCAAAGTTGGGCCTGGGGGGGGACTCATGTCAAAGTTGTGCCTTGGGGGGACTTCATTCAATAAATCCCCATTCAATAAACCGACTGAAATAGGCCTCTAGCACTAATTAAGAGTGACCTATAAAAATTCGACAACTGTACCGACTGAAATAGGCCTCTAGCACTAATAAATACAAAAAGCACAGCTTAAGTGTCGGAACCCTTTGGTGACTTTAAATATTTTAAGCCATTTTTGCGATGAACTGAATTGGCTATCTCAATTGTGCAATTAAAGATCTTGGCGAGAAACGTCCGAGCTACTTCGGTGCCGAATTTCAAATTTTGCCAAAGGGATCCAATACTAAATCTGTTCCATATCGAATCTGGGTTGAAAACGGAAAAAGGGTAAAATAAATTAGAAATATCAGACCTATATTTATAAATTTGATACCGAATGAAAGGGGCGATTTTGCTGAATCCAGGGGTTCAAACAGTTTTTCGATGCGACAATTAGATTTTTAAAAAATAACTAAAGTATGAAATTTAAGTGGCAACGGAAAAACGGATAAAGGGAAAAATAAATTAGAAATATCAGACCTATCATTACAAATTTAGTACCAAATGAAAGAGATGATTTTTCTGAATCCTGGGGTGTAAACAGTTTTTCGATACGACAATTAGATGTTTTAAAATTAACTAAAGTATGAAACTCAGATGGCAAAACTTCATTTAAATCTTTTCATAATTTGTAGTGCGATTCACGCGAATGAAAAAAGTCTTTATCTTAAAAATTTATTTTTGCATTTTATTTTTCCATTCAAAGCATTTTAGTGAAAAAATATTTATGGCGCATGCGCAGGCGTTTTTTACACACAATTTAAACACTAATCATAATTTTGAAAATTTCTATAGATATAATGTCAAGTTGGGTGAAGACCTAAGTTTCTGCCAAGCGCCGTTGAATTCCGTCCAGCCATTCTCGAGTGATGCCCGGACAAACGTGTTTTAGTCTTTTACCCCCTAGGGGGGAACGGGGGGGAATTTCCGAAAAGTTGATAGATATAATTTTAAGTTGGGTGAAGACCTAAATTCTTGCCAAGCGTCGTTGAATTCCGTCCAGCCGTTCTCAAGTGATGCCCGGACAAACGTGTTTTAGTGTTTTACCCCCTAGGGGGGGAACGGGGGGGAATTTCCGAAAAGTTGATAGATATAATTTCAAGTTGGGTGAAGACCTAAATTCCTGCCAAGCGTCGTTGAATTCCGTCCAGCCGTTCTCGAGTGATGCCCGGACAAAAAAAGCGACATTCGGACACGATGACATACACACAGACACACACACACACACACACAGGCAAAATTTTCTGAAGTCATTTTCGGCTTTCATGGGGTGTGAAACGTGAAGATATCGCAAAATTTTTCGATTCCGACAAATTTACAGACAAAACTCTGATTTTATTAATATAGATATATGTGAAACTAAACATCGGCAAGCAATGGCGGCTTGATGAAAGCCGAATTAAAGCATGTTAATTGCAGTTTCACCTTAGCCCACCTCAGGGTGAGCATTTCATTACAATCGCGGATAGAAAACCCGTGAGAAACTTTCACATTTTATTTCTTTTCTTATTGACCTTTAAAATTTGAAACTCATAAAATTTAAGCCAAATTTCCCACCCATTTTTAATTCCCCAGAAGCCAAATTATTATTAGAAACAAATTAATATTATGAGATGAACTGCTAATGATAATAAAACCAATATTATTCACGAAAGACTTAAAAATAAATTCATTTTTAGCGACCTAATTTTCATACTTCGTGAGGCTGGACAGAATTAGTATAAGACCCTCATGGCGATTTTTAAATTTTGTCGTCACCATGTTGGCGATACATTTTTATTAATTAATTTATTTATTTTTGCATTATTTTGTGTTAGAAAAAAACTTAGTACCTATTTTGATTATACTTTTTATTATTGCGTTTTTTATTCAATTTATGACAAAAGTTCATATGAGGATTATATCACTAAATTATTGCTAGATTTAAAATGACACTTTCAAAGATTGTAAAAATGCAACCTTTAAAAATACATTTTTTCTATAAAATGATCTCATCGTACAAATGTCGTCATTTCCTTTTTTGTTTTTGTTTTTTTGTTTTTTTTAGATTACAGAACTGAGTCCGTGTGTTTAAATATTTCTTATGTATTATATTTTATCATCTCGTATTTTATTAAGTCACTATCGTATCGTTTCAAAAAAAAAAAAAAAAATCGTAACTGGACCACGTTAGAGAAATATTATATAGATTAAATTTGCTCATGAATATATATGAATATCTATATATCTATATATGAATATCTATATATGAAAAGGGAGTAAAAAAACAACCATAACCTTTTTTTTAATATACTGCAATTTTAGATTTTTTACTTTTTTGTTTTGTTTAAACGTTTTTGGCACGGATGAATCGCGCTTGGCATGAAAGCTAATTCTTTGCTAATCTTGGGTAATATTTTAAAATTTTGATGCTGAAAATAATCGACATTTTTCGCCAAGAACTCTCCTTTTGTGAAAGCAACTTTAAGCCAAGTTAGCGCATCAAAAATATAAATAAATTATAAAATATTGAAAAACAGACAAGAAAGTAAAGGAAAGGAAAAGTCGACAAGGGGAGCTATATTAGGCTGTACTATGATCAGATTTACATATTTAATTATTTATTTTTCTATATACAACTACTATTAACTAACTCAACTACTATTATAACCACAAAAAAATAATTGTCTCATGTGATACATGTAGCCGATATACCACATTGTAATATTATATATATAATATTATATATCTTTATTTGGAGTGAAATTGTTGTCATTTTATAGTTGTTCGAATAAGTCAAATAAATATAGAAAATAACGTGAAAGAAAACGTTATGTACACCGCGTATCGTGTTGTTCGTATGTAACTGGTGTTTAAATATAAAATTGCTACTTCAATTTTTTCGATACTGTCCGTTTCGAAACTATCATCTGATAAGCACCCAAATGGAAGCCCACTGGTAAGCTATTGTCACATTCACCCGAGAGTCTGCGAATGAGTGGGTTGCTGCCGAAGGCAGTGGGGACAGGAAGCGAGTTTTTGAGCAATTTCATGATTTTTTTTTTATTTTAATTTTGTTTATAATGCGATATAAAAGAGTTTCCTTTAAATATAGTGACCAGCGAAGCATTCAAAGCTTTCGTTGATTCACAACGTTCATTGATTTCCCATTCCGTCTTTTTTGACGGTGTTATATACTAGTCTATATAATATTTCTCTAACGTGGAACAGTTTCAATTATTTTTTGTCGAAAAGATACGATACGTGAGAATAAAACAATATTAATTATACATGGATAATACTTATGCACGCGTACTTAGCTCTATGGACTAATAAGAAAAAAAGACGGCATTTGTGTGATAAGATTATTTTACAAAAAAAATATATTTTTAACAGTTGTTTCTTTAGAATCTTTGCTAGCGTCCTTTTAAACCTAGCAATATTTTATACACATAATATGAACTTTTGTGCCATAAATTGACTAAAAAAACAATTTTAATACCAAAATTAATAAAACATCATCGCCAACATGACGACAAACATTTAAAAGGCATCGTGGAAGTCCTATATTAAAACTGTACTGCCTGTGGAAGTATGAAAATTGGGTCGTGAACCATGAATTTTATTTGGAAACCTTTCTTTGAATGATTTTAGTTTCACTATTCTGCAATATTAATTTGGTTTTAATAATAATGTGACTTCTGGTACATTAGATTTTTAATTAGGTGGTGAAATTGATATAACTCTTATTAGTTTCAAATTTTAGAGGTAAATAAGAAAAGAAATAAAGTGCGAATATTTCGCACGGGTTTGCTAGTTTGAAAAATTTTATTATTTAAAGCATTTTACTACTATGCGGTAAATATAGGGTAAATATATGCGGTAAATATAGGGTTGACCAAATATCCTAGGCACATGTTTTTATATAAAATTAATTAAATTTCATATGAGAGTGTCAATTCTACTGCAATAATTATTAATTCTACAATAATTGTGATCCATTTCAACTCAAACTGAAAATTTTACAATAATTCTTATTGTAAAATTATCAGTTTGTTTAAATAGTTCAACATTTTTCCGTTGACGGCGCTATTCGTCCCTATATTTGCTTACGTATGTGTTTCTTGTATTTTTCAGTTTAGATTTATTACTGGCAGCAGAAATGACGTTCCTTGCTGAAATTACGGATTTTGTTGGTTGGTATTTCGAAACTATGTCTTTCATTACCGTTTAAAGAAAATATATTATATTATTCTACAAGTATTTAAAGTAATTTAATATTCAAACTAATTTATATGATAAACTATACAAAATGCATCAAAACTTTTTTTTTTTTTTTTTTTTTTTTTTTTTTTTTTTAAGATTAAATCAAGTAATCGTCATAGGAGAGAGCCAGTTTCACTACAATGGTTCTTACTCTGAAAAGTTTAGTTTGAGTTAAAATAAATTACAATTATTTCCACTGCGAATATTACTCGCCCCTATGCTGTGTTTAAGTAACTGTTTCTTGTAGTTACCAGGTTGGATTTATTACTACAAGTAGAAATTACGTTCTATGGGGGAAATGCTGTGTTTGCTTGTTAGTATTTCGGAACCAATTTCATCACTACTGTTAAAATAAAATATATTGTTCAGGGTAACTTATACTTGAGTAACAGGGTAAATAAACTTGGCTTAATTAACTCCCTCTGCAGCTGCAAATAAAATGCGGAATGCGTTGGAAATTTGTGTAGAGACAATTCAAAGGATGCGCTCAAAGTTTCTATAAAAAGAAAAGAAAAAAAAAATTCCGCTAGGGGGTGAATTACAGTACAAATGTTTGAAATGTTATGAAATAAATATATGTAGTCTACTTTAATATTTTCACATCTTAGCGCATTTTAAACTGTTATTCTTACATTTTACAAATGATTTTGCAGAAAAAGTTTAATGATTACAAAGTGAATAGTCGTTCATTTTCCATTCCTTGGCCGGCCTGCTATCCCGATTTTAATCGCTTATTTGTACTTTAACGTATGGTCCTCTAGCGGAATTATTTTTTATATTACTTTCTTTCTTTCTTTACTTTAATTCATATTTTAGTTTCAGCGACAGAAAGCTCAGAATAGACCAGGTTTAGTAATGCCCACCATGTATTATTTTACAGGTATTCGAAATATTTTACTATTTAAACCAATTTATTATATGGAAATCTATAAAATAAATTTTGACATTTTTCAAATTTTAAGATAAAATCAAGTACTTGACATACGAAAGTGTCAACTGCACTACAATGTTTCTTATTGTGGAAAGGTTGGTTTAAATTAAAATAGTTCACAAGTTTTCTATTGATGGCGCTACTAGTCCCAATGCCATGTTTTTTTTTTTTTTTTTTTTTTTATAATAATAATTTTCAGGTGCGATTTGTTACTGCCATCCGGAATGACGTTCTTTGCAGAAAATGCTCGTATTGTTCGTTGGTATTACAAAACCAACTCTACCATTACTATTTATAGGATATTATATTAATCTAGAGATATTTAAAGTCTTTTACTATCTTTTACCAATTACATGGAAAACTTGTAAGGTGTAATGCTTTACCTAATCTCTTTCGAGTTTAAGTGCTCGAAATCGCGTTTAGTTGTCCACGGAGTGTTTTGTTGGAAGAGTTAAAATCTCCAGTTGGATCTAGCGTTATTTGGCGATGTTCTCAAGTGAAACTGTATAAGGTTGAACATAGAAGGGTTGGGTTGGTGTAAAAGAAGGTTGCCAGTTGTTTGAATTATCTTGGCATTTGGTTCTAGTGGATGTATGGATAGAGTTAAGAGAAGTTGTGAAGCTTGTCATGTTCATTTGGTTATAGGTATTTAGAAGGGATATTTTAGAAACTGAATAATTTTTTAGGAACTATAATAAATTTAATGAATCGTATTTTATGAACTGATTCTTCATTTTATTTGTTTAAAATGAGATTATTGAATTAAGGGAATTTGTTTAATCGCCTTCGAGCGTAAGACGGCGGGTTCGATTCCCGCGCTGACCCTGAGTTTTTTTTTTTTTTTTTTTCATTTCTTTGTACCTCTGGGGGTCACCGAAGCGCGAGAGCCATCCCTTCCGTGGAGGATCAAAATTTGTAATGGCATGTCTCCGGACCACCTCTAGGGGGGGGTCCCAGACCGTCGCCAATTGCCCATCTGCGCAGCACTAGTGCGACGTAAAAACCAACCATCCATCCATTTCTTATTATTGTAATTCTCTCATGTGCTATCTGTAATAACCTAACGAAGATTTACAAGCGGATTACCAGTCAAGCATACAAATCTCATTTATATGTTATCAATAAACAATAAGGAAGTTTGTGATTTTTGGATTGAGTCTCTATACAGTGTTATTGAATTCCGCTTTTAAATTGTGAGTTCAACTGTGATTAGTGTTACCAGATATTTTTAACTGAATTTGAGTCCCCGAAGTTTGTGGAAAAAATAAATAAATCCCCTAAAATTATAAAACATTCGTGATTTTTATGTATGATGTACTTGAAAGCACTTATTTCAGATTATTTATTTAACATGTAGTAAATTATTGTAGTAAAACATTAATAATTTTAAAACAGGTGTTCTAAAATGTGCTGTAATATTTGGGGGACGAAGGATACTTTTCACGAACAGTCCTTGGGATTGGAATACATCAGGTGTTTAAATAGGATACATAAAGCTTTATATGTTCAATGACTGTTAAATGTAAAGTTATTGAGTCGATGATACTTATGTGAATTTGCCAGCTTACATAGCAAACGTTGGTGAGAATTCAATTATTGATTCTTTAAGTTAATTAAATTAAGCCATTGTAGGAAAGTCCTCGCATTCCCCTTTGTTTAAAGTAAAAGAAGTTATTTTACACGGTCTGTCTTCATCTACACTAAACATTTATTTAAGTGATTATGGTGGCTGGGGCAAACAGAGTTTATAGTCAGCCTTTATAAACTGTGCAGGGTATCAAAAAAGAAAGAGAAGTCAAGCACAACCATAAAAAACTTATCCAAAAAGCATTGTTTTCAAACCTTCCACAGTTAAAACTTTCAACAGAAAACTACCAGCAATCATTTATCTTAGATATCATGAAAAATAAACGGAGAAGTTAAACAATTGTGCTAGGTATGCATTTTAATGAAAAATATCAATTTAGATATTTATTGCTGACAATATATTTGTGACTTAGAATGCTTTTACTAAAGTAGAATCATTCTTTTTTTCTTTTTTTCTTCTTTCTTTCTTTTTTCTTATTTGAGAATCGCGATTATTTACTTTCAATTACGAATTTTAAATTCCAGAGACTTTGGATAAACGTTTCCCTAAATTTAAACATTTTTTTTTTTTTTTTTTTTTTTTTTAAACAATATAGGGGAATGTCTCTGGTTCTTGGCACAGTTTTGATTTTGGCATATAACTTTTGATACAGTAAATATTATGCAAACATATGAATACCAATAGAAAGCTAGAACTCTTAACTAACGTTTGTAGAAGTAACTGTATCCGTTCCATCAACCAGAAAAAAAATATCACGAATTTTTTGAAGTGGTCAGTTTTGGCCCAAAAATATTATGTACCCGGTTGCAGCCATACTGAAAAAATCCGCTAAAAACAGAAAAATAATACCAAAAACCACCATAATTACAGACAATGACAAAATTCTTTCATTTTGTAAGAATGCAATGGCCAAAATAATAACAGAAAATGATTTTTTTTTCAACTTTATTCTTCGTCTTCTTCGTCCTCTAAATCCGAATTGCAATGCTTGCAAGTAAAATAATTTGCATGCATACACTGCAAAACACTTCAAAAACACCAGACGATGACACTCGTTGCATTTCATTGAATTGGCTCTTGTTAGGCATGATTGCAGGTGAAGCTAAAGTTTCTTTAATCTTAGTTTCTTAAGTTAATTTTAGCCGATGCAGGTTCTCTCTTTTTAACTTTTTTTTTTTCAATAAATCTACTTGTTTTTTAAGTTTGTTACTATGTTTACATATATTTTTGTATTTTTATATTGCTGTGTTTATTTTTGTACTTTATTTATGTATTTATTTGCTTTTTAATGCTTGGTATTAATTCAATTCGTTTGCCATATGGTGTTGCTTTCGTCTTTGAGAAGTGGGGGACTAGAAACGTGTTTTTTGGCTAAACAGCCCACATTTCGTCAGAAACTCCTCATATTCCATTTCATACATGAGGAGACTCCCCTGAATGTGTTTTGCAATTAATTTAAATTTATCCTCAGTTTGCATATTTATTTATTTATTATGTTTTACATTTACTTTTGCTGCATTTACGCATGGGTTTATAAATACTCCGTTCCAGTTTTATAGAAAAAATTCAAGTTCTAATTTTTTTAATTTTTCTTATATTTATATATATATATATATATATATATATATATATATATATATATATATACAACATGCCTACTGAAAAAGTTTAATAATATATCTATTTTAATGAAAATCCCATTTTTTCTCTCTTTATTTATTTAAAATAAAGTTTACACATTCACCTAACGTTTTGTATATTTATTGGACAAAAAAAAAAAAAAAAAATCTTTTAATTACACCATATTTTGGCCATTTTCTGTAAACGTTTATTAAAATACATTCGTGTGTTTTCATTAATAAGCACCCAGATTTTCCTCTTACTGCAAAGCCATTAAAAAAAACGTGCATGATCTTTATGAAAACCAGTATGTTGTGACCATCAATATATATATATATATATATATATATATTCTACGAAAATTCCGGTAGCACAAATTATTAGTGAAAACGTATATTTAAGAAAAACATTTTTTCGGTGTTAATACAGACGATTGTCACCTCAAAGAGTATGATATTGATTGTCGAAAGAAATTAAATTACGTGCCCCATAAACTTCTCTCATTTTTTTATTGTCATTTTTTTATTTTTAATGAAAAAAATATATAATAAAATAAAATAAAAACTTTGTTTTGAAATTCTCAGATGTATGGTTTAGCATTCGAAATTTACACCCTCATAAGGAAGTACTTCTTTCCAACGCCAGTGGGGAAGCGATACCCTATAAATACATTTTTCCTAGTTGATTCATACTGTTATAAATACCGTTTTATTTTAATTTTTATTTTATTTATTTATTCGTTAAAAATAATTCTCATTGTACACATGCACAGAGAATTTTTTCCTATACTGCCAATGTAAAATATAAGAAAATCGGGATGGCAACGTCACCTTTTGGGCGATTTTCACTGTAAAGTTTGTAGGTATTATTCCGTCAAAGGGCAAATGCGTATGAATTTATATGACATTTTGTGCTTTATTTTTTGAGCAAGACCTACAACAAAATATTTGTAACACACAAACAAACATTTTAAAACGATTGCCAGATTATATTCTGTACTTCATAAAACGTGTAAAGCTATTTAAATTTGGAAGTTAAAATTTCTTACGAGTCCAATACTTTCTTCTATTGAATACACATAAGAAAATATTAAATAAATAAATGAAATAAGTTTTTAGAAAATGAAGTTCCAATATCGAGAATTATTTATTTAGTATGTTTCGCAGCTGCAAAAATATACGAGTAAAACGTGATACAAAAAAATCTATAACTCTTTAATAAATGGATAGTTCAAAAATATTTTCCCTTTTTTTAATTTTAAGAAAACATTACACAATTAAAAATTTTCGAAACTTGATCTTCTAAAAAACATCAATTATCTGAAGCAGTGATGCAGAAAATTTTCAAAACATTTAGATTTTTTTTTTCTATGGTATTCATTAGTTTTCCTGAACTAATCGAAACTATTTTTGTTTTTCTATCTATTTTCATTATATCCCAGCAAATGAGAAACTCTTTCTGTTTTTGTATACTTCTTTGTACTTGTGGTTTTGAATAAATATTTACAATATCAAAGTTTGACTGCAATAATCTTTTTTTCTTCTTCATAAAAGAAGAGAAGAATTTATAGGAAACCTTAGTTACTCTATTTTTTAGAATTTAAATAAGATTTCTGAAATATACTTCAAGAATATTTTTTTTTTCAAATATAATGTGGAAGTTTTAAATGTGGATAAATTCTCAAAATATTTTATTACTATTCGTGGTAAATAAATAAATAAACTTCAAAGACATTAAATTATGAAGAATTTCGTTTTTTTATGAATAATAATAAACTACTTTTAAAATTTCATTAAAATGTTTTTTGGAAAATAAATTTTATATCTGAATGTATTTTAAAGAATTTTTATTACGATTATGGTAATATTCGTTGCCTTATTTTTTCTTCAAAAAGCAACTCGTTATCTAGTAACTTATTACTATAATGAGATTGTAATATTTATAGAAGAAAGTTTTTTTTTTTTTTTTTTTTCATAAAACTTGCCATAAAGTTTTTGTTAATTTATAATCTACTTATGTAACTAAAAGAAAAAAAAAATATCTGGAGTGATTTCTGTCTACTTTCCGAACAATAAGTAATTTATCGGAAGTGAGAGAAATCGTTAAATAAACGAAAGGGGAAATCATAATAAGGTGTTTTAGTGTTTTTCTCTATGTATTGTGTTGAATCATTTAACGCAATTCCACTTCAAATAATTTGAGCCCATAGATCAAAATGATAAAAAACATTTCGTTGTGCAAAAATCTATAAATAGTATTCTCACCAAAATCTGTACAGTTTGTACGACTGTGACCTATAACATGTATATAAATTTTCAGCTCAATCATATAAAGTATTTAGGTGCAATGACACTTTGAAAGATTTGATCCCAGGCCATAATGATAAAGGATTATTTTTGTGTAGGGTAGGTGCTCCAGGCATTGGCATGCTCCAGTAATTGGCATCTATCCCTAAATAATTAATACATAAAAATAATAATAAAATCATATATTTGAATTTTAACATTTTATGTCAAACACTGAAGCATAGGGTACCAATTACTAATAAAAGGAAAAACTGGCAATGTCAACTACTGGAACATTGAGTGGGTGTAAAAAAAAAATCATAAAAAAATTAATAATAATAATTGTTATCAAATGTATATATTTTAACATATATATGGTTCTGAATGTCTTTCATGCCATAAACATTAACTTAAGATTTCTAAAAATATTTTCTGATGACTAGAACATTAAAAACATCAGAGATTGCTCTAAAAGTGTCAATCACTGGTGCACTTACCCTATATATATATATACACACACCTATTACCCTATTAAAAAAAAAAAAATGTAGGTGTTTTAGATACACTAAAATAAGTAGGGTTCGGGATATGGTGATCTGTAACATATGTATCAACGTTCAGCTCATTCGAAAAAAAAAAAAAAAAAGTTTAGACTTTATTGTGTTTACTCACATACATACATACACACATATACATCATCGTAAAAATAGCTAAAATTAAATTAGGATACCTCAAAAGTATAACAAACAAAATCCTCAAAATCTTATATATATATATAATTACAATTATTTCTTTGCATACATTCGTAAAGTAAAAATTAATTACCTGTTCTCGATTCTACTGCTAAACTAATACCATGCGAATGTAATCATGTAATGAAAAACAAATGTAAAATATGGCAGAAAATAAATGGTGTATAAAAATAAGGCCAATGGGGAATTCGAAACATGTTTAGGGGAAAGTAACAATATTTTAATTTTTTCTAAATATAAATATCATGATAATATAGTTATGCAATAAAGATACATTCGTAATACATTCAGTGTAATATATTCGAGATATACCAGTGAAAATTTTGATATAGAAAAATAACAAAACATAAGTTATAAAACGATGTAATATTTAATTAAATGTAACTAAATATACTTAACCCTTCATCACCTGACTTTCCTTTAAGTTTAAAAAGCGTATAAAAGCAAATTTTTGGAAGAAATCTCAAAGTTTATTTATAATAATAAAACATATATACCGCACTTTAATGATACTACATAGCAGAAGATTTCACATGCAGCCCTTTTTTGTTCCTAAAAGGTATCTACGGAATGCTCTGGCTATTTTTGCTCGGATTTTTTCTCAATCTTCACAGGTGTTATAATTAATTCCCATCATTATCTCACGAATCTAACATCATACTTAGAAAAAATATTTGAAACATAAAAGTAAGTACTTTTCCCCACCTTTTAAAGATCTTAACACTTTTTGCGACTGCATGCTTTTGTCTTTTTGACAGTAAGGTCCGCTTGTGCGCATTATTCTCCCAAGTAACAGTAATTCAGTAATAGTAAGTAATAGTAAAACTCCCAAGTAATAGTAATTTTTCTGTATTCACATTTATATTACAAATGGATATACGCAGGGTTTAAACTGCCATTAGTTTTTTTAGCATTTTGCTAAAAGGTATCATATTTTGCTAAAACAAGTCGGTCAGAATTTCGCTAAAAAGCTAAAACTGGATAACTGTATAAAATATCTCTATATAATAATTCAGATTTTTTTTTTTTTTTTTTTTTTTTTTTTTGTAATATTTGCAGGCAAAAACTACGAAAGGACTGAAATTTTTGGGAATCCTTATTTATATAGTAATTTGGATTTATTTTTAATTTTCAATGATTGAATTTAATTGCAAAAAAATTTAAAAGTATGTTAGAATTCAGAATTTGCTTCATAGAAGCATTTTTAGCACTAGTATTTCACGATTATCTACCACTACACTTTTACTTGATTTTTAAATTGCTTTTTCATTTTACACATATGATATGAATACCTCTTTTTCTATTGATAAAATCATAACATAGTTTCCCTGATTCATATTTTTAAAGTCACAAATGTGGATGCTTGGTTAAAATCATCAATGAACAAAAGGAATAGAAAGCAAAACTGAGGATAACAAAGCTAAGTAAAAGAAATCAATGGTATCCAAAGAATTAACTTTCGAAAAAGCTAAAATAGTGCTTGCCTATTTTCGCTAAAATGCTAAAGTAATTTTTTTGCCAGGTTAAACCCTGGATATACGTTATAATTTTTTTAATCAAAATATTTGTATTCCCAGTATACTGATTGCACAAAAATGAATATGAGATATATTCTCAAGGAATAAATAAGGCACAAGTTTCAAAAGAAACACCCACTGGCGGAGTTACAGATTTTCAAATGCTGTGAATCTACGTCAGCGGCCGCGTTAATATCTTTTCGACTTCTACATATCATTTGTACCTTGTACTATCAATTCACTAAATTCTGATTAACCGTTTTGTTTCGCTGTATTGTGTGTCTTTAATGTAATTTGGTACACTGAATTCAGATATGCTTGCAATTTTTTCCTATCACATAAGAAATATTCACAAAGTAAAGATGGCGATAGGATGATTTCACAGAGATTCTATAAGAAATTCGAATCTATTTATGTATAGAATAAAATAAAATAGTCTTATATTCACAGTACCTTTTTAATGTGTTTCTTTACATCGAAGATTCTTTAGATCTCTTTTTATTTGCACGGCTTTAGGGCCTTGAGATGGGGTGGGGGATTCCTTATAAAGCTTTAAACGGTAATCTGCTAACATGTTACACTCCATCACCATCGTCCCTGATATCTCCTCTTCAGTTTTTTGATGTCTTACTAAAATAAATTATAGGTGAATATGTAAATCTCTCTATATATTTTTTTTAATATCTGACCTTTTTTGTGACTATTGGTTGTCAAGATTTTATGTTTAGATTTTATATTTGGATGAACAATCTGTGCCTTGTTCTATCGAGACAGTTCTCATTAACCAGGAAAACCAACATTTTATTTATTCATTTATTTGTTTATTTATTTGTTTATATTCTTTCTTATACTAACTTCAATGACAATTAAAAAGAATCATTTATACTTAATGAGAATTAATAACCCGTGTACGAAATTTGTACTAGAGATATGTGAAGCTTTCCTGCTGGCCATCTGATGTGCAACACCAAGAACAAATGCAAATATCAGGATAATATTTATCGAGAACATACATTATAATAGAAAGAACAATTGATTACATTTTCAGGAAATTTGGAGTAATATATCCTGAGAAATCAGGGTGTGATTAATATATGTGATAATAACCTATAGCAACATAAAAAATGGTTGTGGAATTTTTTTTACGTCCTTCGCTGTCAAAGCTCATTGGCTGTTTACATAAAAAAAAACTGTGACGTAGCTTATTGGATGATTAATTAGAAGTAACTTATATTTAAGACATATTATTTTGGTCAATAACAATTGGTTTGGATAATTGTACAAAATTATTATTAAAATGCCAAAAGAGTATTTCAGATTAATCTACAAAATATGTTTTGGTTTTTAACAAAATTCCTTTTTGATGTATTAATTAATTAATTAAATTATTAATTATATTAATTATATTTTTATTTATTTATTTTTTTTTTTTTTTTTTTTTTTTTTGTAAAATATATAAAGCATATACTTTCCTTTTAAAATAAATAATAATAATTAGAGAATAATAATAATAAAATGCTATTTTATGAGATATTCTTCATAATGCTAACAAAAAATAATGTCATAGTTTTGAAATTCTTAATTATGAGTATAGAAAATTAAAAACCCTTCTATCAAAAATTTAGTGATGCATTAATATATTTATGCATAAATTAACTTTTTTATTTTATGAGACGTCTATACAGATAATCTTATAAAAAATGAGCTTTTATTTGATTAAAAAAATGAAAGAAAGTAATTCATTTTTATTCTTGTATAAAAAAACATTGCAAAATTAATTTTCAGCTTGCGCGAGTTTAGGAGAATAGCAATTAGGAGAAGCAGTGATACGGAAAACTTTTTAACCCCTATGAGTCCTTAACCTTTAGTGTCACAAAATTTGCTATTATCTTTAAACTTTATTGAACGTTTTATTAGATTTCTAATTAAAAGAAGTACCCTAGGGCAGTTTAGATTGAAAATTAAAAATGAATTATTGATTATGATGCTTGTAGTCTATGCACGTTTCAATGTTCGTTAAAATAATATAAACCGTAAAGTTCTGATCTACTGTATTTGAGTTTTCGCAAATACCTGATGGAAAAATTTTTAGTAAATAATAATGAACTTTTTAATTTATAAATTTTACATAAAATGCCTTATTGTACGGAAAATATAGTTTTGTACAGGCAGATGGCAGGAAATTGAATATTTAGGCTAAATTAATCTTTGTATATATGTACAGAAAGCCCCAAAATTACAGCGACACATATTAAGAGATAAGGAATATTATAAGGACCTATGCTTGCATATGTCATCTTAACCTTTTACGATCCGCGTGTTTTACGGTAATTTTTAACAGATATTGGCGCTAAAAAAGGTACAAACGTAGACCTACAAACTGTAAATGTAGATTATAGCTGCAAGAATGAGTGTATAACAACCCATGACAGCAAACATCATAATAACCCTTTACAATGCGCTAGTATTATCGATCGCTCCTGTGTAGTCAAATTTTTTGGTTATTTCTAATTCCACCTACCTTGTAAAATTTTAAAATCTTGAATGATCCGTCATTTCACACAATCATATCCAATATCCGTTTTAATACAATCCTATTTTAAATACATAGGTTAAAAACACCTTTATTGTTATGTAACCATTTGCACGAAAAAAAAAAAAAGTTAAATATTTAAAATTTAAAAACCACATCCACATGCACATCTGTTAAAAAATAACCCAATATCAGTGTTGCCAGATCTCGAGGATTTTTTATTCAACTATCACCAATAATTTTGACATGCGTTATTAGATATAGACAATAGACTGTAACCTTTGAAATGATTAGGCAATTGTTACTATTAAAAATTATTGGTGATAGTTGAATATTATTATAATTGAATATTATTGGTGATAGTTGATTATTAAAAAATAATAATAATAATTGTTATCAAATGTATATATTCTAACATATATGTGGTTCTGAAAGTCTTTCACACCATATGGATTAACTTAAGATTTCTAAAAATATTTTCAGATAATTAGAACATTAAAAACATCAGAGATTGCTCTAAAAGTGTCAATCACTGGTGCACGTACCCTATTTGTAAAGAAAAAAAAACTGTAGTTGTTTTAGATACACTAAAATAAGTAGGATTCGGAATATGGTGATCTGTAACATATGTATCAAATTTCAGCTCATTCGAAAAAAAAAGTTTAGACTTTGTCGTGTTTACTCACATACATACATACACACATATACATCATCGTAATAAAATTATACTTTTAAAAAATTAAAGATCACGCTTTTATTGAAATGTGAACCAAAAAGTACAAAATATCTATCTTTATAGTACTTAAATGCAGGGAAAGAGAGAATCAAGTGAGTGACACACCATAATATTTACATACTTTTAAATGTTTAATAAATAAATAATTTAGAATTAAACAAAAATCATTTTTAAAAAATCTCCCCTGACTTTGCTCGATCGTTATACCTTTAGGTTCGTACCCCAGAGTTTACCTCACAGCCATAGCATTCACGTAAGGAAAGTCTTTTCTTACAATATACATTTTTGTTTGCTCCCAGAGAGGTTACAAACATACTTACAAACATACATATAGGTGAAGCTAATAAAAGCGTGTCAAATATAGTTAAAATTGACTTAGGAAACCTCAAAAGTATAAACAGACCAAATCATCAAAATCAATTTTATTTTTTATAATTACAATACATTTTTTGCATACTTTCGGGAAGTAAAAATGAATTACCTGTTCTTAATTCTACTGCTAAACTAATACCATGCGAATGTAATCCTGTAATTAAAAACAAATGTAAAATATTTAAGAAAATAAATGTTGTACAAAAATAAGACGAATAGGGAATTCGAAACATGTTTAGTAGAAAGTAACAACATTTTAATTTTTTCTAAATATAAATATCATGATAATACAGTTATGCAATAAGTTAAGCTAATTTTTGGAAGAAATCTGAAAGTTTATTTATAATAATAAAACATTTATACCGCACTTTAATGATACTACATAGCAGAAGATGCCACATGCAGCCGTTTTTGTCCCAGAAAGGCTTTTACGTAATGCTCTGGCTATTTTTGCTTGGAATTTTTCACAATCTTCACGAGTGTTCTAATTAATTTATACTAGTGGATCTGCAGATCAGGAGCCTCAACGTCCTATTTACATCAGACATTATTCAATAGGTCATTTTTATTTATTCCTTATTATATAATCGTATATATTGATTCGATCGACTTGTTACCATAATCAGATACATTCCTGAGGGGGGCTACCGCCCCCTCAACCCCCCGCTATGTCTCTATTTGCATATCTTATAAAGTGTTACGGAATTGTAAATAATTGCATTTATTTTTTTATCAATTCTTTCAAAGAAGTTTAGTAAAGTTAATAAAATGCTAACTTTGTGCATTTTTAGTCGTTTTAGCGTTAAAATAGCCTAATTTTCCCTTAAAAATTTAAAAAAAAGCTCCAATAAGGGAAGAAATGGATTTGGCGCCAAATTTGGCGACTGTTTCCCTCCTTGGCGATTTTTTTTGGCGACCTTTGCGAGAAAATCCTTATTAGGGATATACCAAACATGGAAGCTCTAATCTCATTATGAGATACGAGAATTTTCCAGAACAGTCTGTGTTCGATAGAAAAGTATAAAAGGAGCATTTTTTCGCCAAGGCAGTCAGTCTCAGATCTGTGTCAGTTTTGTGGTATTCTTGCTTTGCTTTGAGCCTCTTTAGGTGAGACTTTCTTTATGTGTTATTGCTAAATAGTTTCTACGTTGTTTTGCTGTTAACGGCTGTTGTTTAAGCTGTGTTTACTGGTAGAATTGAAGCTGATACTTGGTTTATAGACCTGTATTTTTCTGGAACTTCCTGTGAATACATCACTGAATTGTTGCAAGTTTTGCCTTTCATTCTCGGACAACTTACGGACCCCCAAGTACGCAACAATATGTATTCTTAATGAACGACGGTCTTGTATTATTTCCCTGAAATTCATAAATACCAAATTTCATAACTACCAAATTTCATACAAAAAAAAATTACATAGCATATCGGAAATATTTTGCGTAACCTTTAAACTACTTTCCAATTCTATGCCCACAATTATCAACAAGAAAACATGCTTTTAAAATTCTAACATAAATTCATTATATTTGATGGGGTGTAACCATGTTAAAATAAACTTTTAAGAAATATCGACTATAGACCGTAATAGTACGAAATTATTTTATATATCCCGGAAAAGTAGCCACAGTCATTATAAACGCCAATAATAAGAATAAACTTAATTAATTATAACTCATTAATTTTTCAAACTAATTTGACATCATTCGGATGATTACAGTACATACTCGGAATTATTTTGTGTGGTCCCATAAATTATTTAGTCTATACATAACCTTTTTTAAGAGTAAACATAATTTTAAGCATCTTTATAATGTATGATAATTTTATTAAGTTCAATGCATCATAAACGCATTAAAGTGCGCTCTTAAATAAAAGTTTCTCCATAGGCTCTAATGCTACGAAATTCTTTTGCGTGCCTCTGTAAACAAACCATAAACATTCTATACACCTGTAAAAACTATTCAGCTTACTTTGCGTTTAAAATTAATAATTGTTCCAAATTTAACATCGTTTGGATGACTACGTGACATTGTCAGAACAATTTTGTAAGGTCCTGTACATTAATTAGAAAGCTTAAGAGTACATATTTTCTTCAAACAACATAAGTTAAACATCTTACTCATGTACGCTAGTTTAATTTTCTTGATTGCAAAGTAAAGATGTTAAAATGCGTTTAAACGCAATTCACCTCATACTCCGTAATGTGAAGTATTTTGGCGTGTCCCTGTCTACAATCCATACAATCCATAAAAAGTATAGGCCTAAAAAAATAAATAGCTATTTCTATACCGAGCCAAAATATATGTGTCAATTTGCAAATCAATCGGAGAATTTTTGCGGCCGCTATTGCGGTACATACAAATTCTTCCCATAGGCCGTAATGATAAAAAAAATTTGGCGTGTCCCTGTACACGAACTGCAAATGGAATGCACACCCAAAACTATACAGCTAATTTCGTGTGGATCATGAACATGTGTACCAAATTTCAAGTCAATAGCGTGATATTTGCGGCCGCTATCGCACGACAGACAGACAGACGGACAGACGGAACACAAAATCATTTTGAGTCTCAACAGAGGCCCTCCACTGACGTTTCGGTAAAATTTCGAAGTCAATAGCTTGATTTTTGGGGTGGCTATCGCGGTACATACAGATTCTTCCCATAGGCCGTAATAATAGAATGACTTTGGCGTGTCCCTGTACACGAACTACAAATGGAATACACACCTAAAACTATACAGCTAATTCCGTTGGGCTCATGAATATGTGTACCAAATTGCAAGTCAATAGCTTGATTTTTGCGGTGGCTATCGCGATACATACAGATTCTTCCCATAGGCCGTAATAATAGAATGACTTTGGCGTGTCCCTGTACACGAACTACAAATGGAATACACACCTAAAACTATACAGCTAATTTCGTTGGGTTCATGAATATGTGTACCAAATTGCAAGTCAATAGCGTGATTTTTGTGGCCGCTATCGCAATACATACAAATTCCTCCCTTAGGCCGTAATGATAAGAAAAACTTTGGCGTGTCCCTGTATACAAACTACAAGTGGAATATATACCACAAACAATACAGCTGATTTCGTGGAGCTCATGAACATGTGTACCAAATTTCAAGTCAATAGCTCTATTTTTGCGGCCGTTATCGCGATACGTACAAATTCCTCCCATAGGCCGTAATGATAAGAAAAACTTTCGCGTGTCCCTGTATACGAACTACAAATGGAATACATACCAAAAACTATACAGCTAATTTCGTGGGGCTCATGAACATGTGTACCAAATTTCAAGTCAATAGCGCTAATTTTGCGGCCGCTATCGCGCGACAGACAGACAGACAGACGGACAGACAGACAGACACATACCCAAAACCGTTTTGAGTCTCAATGTAGGGCCTCCACTGACGTTTCGGCAATTATTAACTCACGAATGTACCTCCTGCTACAAAAATATAGGTACAAAGGGTTTTTCTTTGATTTTTCATAAAAAAACATTATCTAAATTGTGCTTATCATTTATTATTATCATAAAATAACACTATTCACGGAATAATTTTTGTTTTAAGACTATTTTAGAAAAGTTTTAAGACTAAAATGTTTCTAATTTAAGACTACACTCCGCGATAAAATGATACGAACAAAGGGTTTTTTTTTTATTATTATTTCATAAAATAACATTATCTAAATTGTGCTGATCATTTATTATCATAACAAAATATTAACATATCAAAAACATATTAAATATTTGAATCATATTCAAAATATTCTTATTCAAAATAATTATATTAAAAAATAAAAAAACTTTGTTTCTGATCTTTTTGTCGAGGTATGTAGTCTTAAATTAGAAAAATTTTAGTCTTTTTTTTTTTTTTTTCTAAATTAGTCTTAAATTTTTTCTAAATTAGTCTTAAAGCAAAAATTAGTCCGGGAATAGTGTTATTTTATGATAATAATAAATGATAAGCACAATTTAGATATTAACCTACCTTTTTGTCGCGGGGTGTAAAATCAAACTTAGAAAAAATATTAGAAACATAAAAGTAAATACTTTTTCCCACATTTTTAAGGTTTTAACACTTTTGTGACAGCAAGGTCCGAATGTGGGCGTTATTCTCCCAAGTTACAGTATTTCAGAACAAATTTTTTCTGCATTCACATTTATATTACAAATGGATATACATTATAATTTTGTTCTTTTTAATCAAATTAGTTGTATCCCTAGTATATTGATTGTACAAAAATGAATATTGGATATATTCTCAAGAAATAAATAAGGTACAAGTTTCGAAAGAAACGCCTAATGGCGGAGTCACAGATTTTCAAATGACGTGAATCTGCGTCAGCGATCGCGAAAGTGTTAATGTCTTTTCAACTTCTACATATCAATTGTACCTTATATTACCAATTCACTAAATTCTGATTAACCGTTTTGTTTCTGTATTGTGTGTCTTTAATGTAATTTGGTATGCTGAATTCAGAAATGCTTGCAATTTTTCCTATCTCATAAGAAATATTCTCAAAGAATGGATGGATATCGGAAGAATTCACAGAGATTCTATAAGAAATTAGAATCTATTTATGTATAAAATTAAGTAAAATAGTCTGTTATATTCAAGGTATCTTTTAAATGTGTTTCTTTACATCGAAGATTCTTTAGATCTTCTTCTCTCGTGCATGGTTTTAGGGCCTTGAGATGGGGTGGGAGATTCCCTATAAAGCATTATCCCAGGTAGCACATAACGTTGTTATAACGTTGCAAATAAGTCTGAACAGTGATAAATTAGTTATAACAACGTTAAAACAACGTTATGTGCTACTGGGGATCCGATAATCTGATAACATGTTACACTCCACCACCATCGTCTCTGATATCTCCTCTTAAATTTTTTGATGTCTTGATAAAATAAATTATAGGTGGATATATAAATGTCTATATATTTCTTAACATGTGACCTTTTTTGTGACTATTGGTTGTCAAGATTTTAAGTTTATCTATATATATAAAAGAGCAGAGTCTGTGTGTGTGTGTGTCTGTCCGCTATAGAATCCTAGGCAGTTTCACCGACCGGGACAAAATTCGGCACGGTTAATGTTTACGACCCGAGAAACACAACGCCGCAAGCGATTTTAGAAAATTCGCCCCCAAGGGGGGGGAGGGGGGGCAAAACATAATTTCACAAAATCCTTCATATCTCAAACAAAAAAACAGATATCCGTAAAATTTTTGCTTTAAAATATAGCTAATACAAATGTCTAAAAATCGGTTTCTGGAATTTTTGAAATTCGGTCTCCAAGGGGGACGATGGGGGGGGGGGGCAAAACGTGATTCCACATGCGTAAAATGTGATTTCGCATAATCCTATATATCTCAAACAAAAAAAATATATATACGTGAAAATTTTCCCCTAAAATATAGCTAATGCTATAACTATCTAAAAACCAATTTCTGGAATTTTAGAAATTCAACCCCCAGGTGGGGCAGCAAAGGGGGGGGGGTCTATGGAGCAAAAACAAATAGAAATACAGTTAGGCCGTTCAAAATTGGTACAGATAGGTTTTAAAGGCCTGAAAGTCGAAAGGGGATATTTTCGAAAGTGTATTTTCGTCTGTGTGTCTGTCTGTTATCAGCATATCTCAAAAACAAATTATGGCAGAAAGTTCAAACTTCGTAGTCTAAATGTGTATCATATAGGGATGCTACAGTAAGCTTTTCGTTAAGATCAAGCAAATGGTTCGTGTACAGGGACAATCAAGAGAATTCTAATACATTACGTCTGTGGGGGAAATTGCAGGAAAGTAGACTTTAACGTGTATAGACTGCATTAAACCAAATGAAACGAATATATATTTTTTGTAATAGAGATAGTTAACCTGGATTTTTTTTTTGTGTATGTAGGAGACTCGCGTCCCCCCTCTGGGGGCTGAAGTCCCCCCTCGAGGGGAGTAAATTTTCCTGATGGGTATCTTTCAAAAGAGCTCGCCAATACCTTTAAAACGAATGGTTGAACCATCGATCTGCGATAATTTAAAACAAAGTTATCGATTTTTTTTTTTTTTTTTTTTTTTTTTTTTTTTGATATTGAGAATAAAATGGACTTTTTTTGGATATTTGGTGTTATACTACTTCTCTAATATGGAAATCGTCTGCATTATCATAAAAGATAATTTTTTTTTAATAATAATTTTAATAAATTATTTTTTTAAAAGAGAATTATTTTTTAATAAACGAATTAAATTCTATATAAATGTAGGTGCATTAATGAAACGGCGGGTTGAGGGGGGCGGTAGCCCCCGTCACACAAAACTAATTATCATATAAAACTTTTCAGAAGCCTAATATTAATTGTTTAACATAGGTTTACATAACAGTACTCGTTATCTTATCTGTTAGTCTGCAACCTGTATTTATAGTATTAAATTTCAGGGTAAGAAAAAGTTAAAGGGAAAGAAGCTTTCCTTTTAAAATAAATAATAATAATTAGAGAATAATAATAATAAAATGCTATTTTATGAGACATTCTTCATAATGCTAACAAAATAATGTCATAGTTTTGAAATTCTTAATTATGAATACAGAAAAAAAAAAAAAAAATATCATTTTCTTCTATCAAAAATTTAGTGATGCATTAACATGTTTTTACATAAATTATTCTTTTTCTTTTATAAGACGGCTATATAGATAATATTTTTTAAAAATGAGCTTCAATTTGATTAAAAAATGAAAGAAAATAATTCATTTTTATTCTTGAATTAAAAAAAAAAAAATTGCAAAATTAATTTTTAGCTTACTCAAATGTAAGAGAATGACAATTATGGGACGCAGTGAAACGGAAAATTTTTAACCCCTGCCAGTCCTTAACATTAAATGTCACAAAGTTTGCTGTTATCTTTCGACTTTATTAAACGTTTTATTAGTGTGTCTAATTACAAAAGTATCCTAACGCAGTTTAGATTAAAGAATAAAATAAAATTTATTGATTATGATGCTTGTAGTCCATGCATGTTTCAAAGTTCATTAAAATAATATAAACCATAAAATCCTAATTTACTGTATGGCTTTTCGAACATACATGATGAAATAATTTTTAGTAAATAATAATGAAGTTTTTAATTTATAAATTTCGTATAAAATGAATTCATGTATCGAAATTTTAGTTTTGTATATGTACAGTCGGTAACAAAAATGTCCGAACACTAGCAAAAATTTCTATGCAAAAAAAGCACACTTCATACGATTTTGTTAAATAAATCCTTATCAAATCATGTTCTTACACTGACGAAGAACAGGATTCGACAAGGATTCATTTAACAAAACCGAATAAAGTGTACTTTTTTTTACATAGGAATATTTGCTAGTGTTCGGACACTTTTGTTACCGACTGTAGATGGCAGACATTTTAATATTTACGCTAAATTAGTCTTTATTTATATGTACAGGGTGTCCCAAAATTACTGCGACAAACTTTAAGAGACAGGGAATATTATAAGGATTCGGAATTCCATAGGTAACCATGTCCGCATATGTCATCTTAACCTTTTACGAACCGGGTGTTTTACCGTAATTTTTAACAGATATTTTCGGGAAAAATTAAAAAAAAAACGTAGAGTTACAAACTGTAAAAATATAGCTGAAAGAATGAGTGCATCGCAACCCATGACTGAAATATTAACCCTTTAAGGAGAAGATACATTCTGGTGTTTTTTAACACTTACCACAATGTGCTAGTATTATCGATCGCTCCTGTGTAATAAATTTTTTTGGTTATTTGTAATTCTGCCTACCTTGTAAAAATTTAAAAACTTGAATGATCCGTCATTTCACACAATCATATCCAATATTCCTTTTGTATTAATGCGTGTTTTAAATACATAGATCTTAGTACTACAACACTTATATTATATTATAGGTGGAAGAAAATTTGGTACTACAGGTAGCTGTTTTATGTCAGATTGCACCAAATCATAGTACCATAAAAGCTGCGTAGGTGAAACGTTCTATAATAATTTGGTATTTCTTTTTGAAAAAAAAAAAAAAAATACAAACCACGTGCAAGACTTTTGCCTATTATATTTAGTTGTTGCTAATATAGTACAAAGTATTGGTTAAATCGAACACCAAATTCAAATATATATATATATATAGATACATATATGATTGCAGCTACTATGTAAAAAGTTTATTATATATATTGTAAAAAAAAAAAAAGGTGAATAGTGTATCATAGACAAATTCCTTTGTAAAGAATTCTTTCTTAAACTATTTTTATTATATATTTTGTATATGTATCTATGAATCTTCTTCCCTAACTTTTCTAAAAGTACTAAATAAATCAATAAAAACACTTGTTAATATAACTTTTTGCAAAATTAACCAGGAATTTTAATTTAATTTAATTTAAAATTTAAACTATTTTTTTTTCAGTTTCAAATTAAGCAATAATTATAAACCTAATATAATTTCCTTGGATAACTTTCTTTTTAGTAATAAAAATATATAAATATTATTACTAAATTCAAATAAAATAAAATTTAGTTTGATATACATTTATTAAAACTCTATTTTTTATTAGCCTCATTTTATGACAATCATTAACTATTTAGAACTTTGAAGCTTTATTTTGGAAGGAAAAATCTGTACCTTCATTATTCTGAAAAAAAAAAAATCTCCATCATTTATTTTAAAAATAATGACATGAATAGATATAAATGAAGTTTTACATAAACTTTTATGATAAAATTATGAATGGAAATCATTAAAATTCAGGTATGGACAAGGATTGCATTTTTTTTAATGAACACAATGAAAGAAAGGTCATTAGTAATTTTTGATATAAATTATTTTAACTATAAAGTATATATTTTAACATTTTTATACACAATAAAAGAAATAATTTGAAATATTGTCTTTGAATTTTTTATTTTTGTTTGCCATATTTTGTTTGCCATATTTTTCATAGTTATTTGAAATTTTTTTATTGTTATTTTAAACACATCGAATAAATTTAAATGTTTGCCGGATATTAAAAAAATAAATTCACCTTTTCACTGGAGACTGTGCAAAACAATCTCGAACATTTAAAGTAATATTTTGAAATATTTATGTTAAATTTCGGAAGAAAAATCTTTTATTGGTATAACATTTTTAAAAGTCAATAGTTATGTTAAAAATAACACAGTTAGAGACTGTTACAATAATTTATTTTAATTAAACTACTCTAATATAAAAGCAGAGGGAAAGAAATCCTGCAAATCTCCTCCTCTACGTCCTTCTCGCTTTCTGTGTATATATAAATCATTTCAGATTTAGGAAATCACGCGAAGACCTTTATATTTATCTATATAAATACAGCAAATAGTTTATCTGTAGAACACATCCGGGCGGACCACTCCTATTTTTAATTGGTCTAGATTTAACCACTTTGGTGATGAAAGTTAGCCACATTGTTTAATAAAAATTGGTGATTTTTTTTTTTTTTTTTTTTTTAAGGATACTGCATAGATGTTATACTTTTTAAAAAGAGCTCAAAAAACTGTTCATTTTTTGTGAGGACTCCATACACCAAGTTATATACACCAGGTTATATACACCAAGTTATTAGATTTAAAGATATTACGTTGAAATGTTTCACAACGCGATATCATTCGATTGTTTTTATCTTAAAATAAGAGTCTAATATTAAACAAAAACAGTCTAATATTAAAGAATAATGAATAACTTTTTAAAAATTATTAGTTTTGATGATCTAAGTGCTGCAACTTTTAAATTGCAGCGTACTTATTTCCCATACATAATCCATTAAATTTGTAAACAACTGTTGATTCATTCTTGAGAATCATTTAGATAAGACCATAGATGTAGAGCATTATTACAAAATGAGTGCAAAACAGAAATATTTTATTTAATTTAATTTGTAATGTGTTATTTTTACTTTATGATCTTAAAATGAATTTTTAATTATGTTAAAAATTCCAAAATGTGATATAAAAAAATAAATAGTGAATGAATTCTTTTGAAAATTCATTTAAATTTAGTGATCAGCGAAGCGGGCGTAGCCTGCTAGTAAAAAATAAAAAGGTTTATTGTCTTTTTTATTTATTATTTATTATTTTTTTTTTTTTATTTTTTTTTTTTCTATTTAATGTTAATATCGTTTAATACTATTGAAAACTAAAATTTATTGATAAGAGATCGAAACAAAGCAAAACAATGGGACATATACATAACTGGGAAACACATACAGCTTTAATTTTATAGTATATTCCCCTAACTGCTTAATACTCATTTTTAATTAGCAAAATAATCTTAATAACAATTTCGTATTTATTACTGTTAATTAACGGTTTCAATTTCTACAGAACTAAACATAATATTAAAAAAACTGTAAACCAATTATTTGATATTAAAACTGCACTCAAAATTCATGACATATTAATTAATATTAACCCATTAATTTCGCAAAAATATAATTAATATCAATATTCTCATCTTATAAATCGGAAAATAACACACATTTTAAATAGATTTCGCTGTTTAAGTCTGAAAACACTATCTAAATAAATAATCAGAAAATATTCAGCCAAGACCCAATGCCTCTGTGGCCAGAGTACACTATTACCAACCGAAGGTTGCGAGTTCGATCCTCACCAATATTAAGTAATATATATATGTGTGTGTGTGTGTGTGTGTTTGTTTATATAAAAGGTTTTCACAAAATGTTTTTAGATAGAGTAAGAAATTAAATTTTTGAAATTGGATATTAGCAGGCATTTTCGAAATGAACTCTATAAATTGCTAACGACGCAAAATGGCGGATTGAAAAAAACCGGTCCTATCGTACTTAAAAAAAAAAAAAAAAAAAAAAAAAAAAACTTTCTCCTGAATTTTTAGAAATATGGAATATATTACTAAGTTGGTAAATTTCAATTATATAATCTAATTTATTAATGCATGGAAGTAGAAAAAGAATTGTCGTCCGTATTAAAAGTCTAATTTATGTATTTATTTTTAATTAAACAATATATAATATTTTCTTTAAACATTATTTTTATTAAAATTACTTCATTTGTTATTTATATTCATTATGTTGAAACAGATTAATGTGCTTTTCCTATTCTTCTTTCGGTAATAATTATTCATACCATAAAATTAGTATTCATGGTATTGCTTTTTTAATCATTATTTGAGAATTAATCAGACTGTAATAAAGAAATTTACGCAGTTAATATATTATTTCACCGCCATTATTTTATAATTAATGCCCCTTACATCTTGCATAAGAATATTAAGCAGATATTAAACTTAAGTCATAAAAATGTGTATCGTCGATGACAAATTGCACGATCATTATTATATTTACGATGACTTTAATGGAAATAAAATTGAATGGGGAGAAATTATTCTACATAACATATTTTGACTTTTATTATAGTAATAATTTTAAACCATGAATAAATTTAAAAAAAAAAAAATGTATAAAAACTGTATAAAACAGAGGTAGAAATAATCGATTTTGAATATTTTTTTTGTAATTTTTTACAACATTGCTTTTTCAAATAGTCATAATAATTTTGTTGTGAAACTGTAGAGGTGGCTTCAAAATTTAATTGCATTAGTTAAAAATGTGAATTTTTTTTTATTTCGAGTTTTAGGTTTGTAGACCAAGAGTTCTTGGGAATTATCTTTCAATAGGTACTTGGACATATCCGACCACTGGTGGGTCTATCAGATATGATAATTACTTACAGCAGATCAAAACGTCTTTAAATGAAACAAATGTTTAACAAAGGATGACTCTGTTTCAAGTCTTAGATAATATCGATTTTATTACTAATCTCATAAAATATGTACTCTATAACAAAGAAAAAAAGCGACGCTTTAAGAAGGAGTAATACAAACTGGACAAAAATTAACATACATACAGGTTTCGATGGAAAATGCAAAATTTTAAAGTTTGGTTGCCATCGAATGAGCAGCGCATCTTAACTGCACAATTGGCGGAATATTAAAAATGAGAAATTTTGATTCCAGGTCATAAATTCTTCGAGAATTTTATTTCATCTTCTCAGAAAGACAGGAACAAAAACTCACATACAGATGCGCAAGCAACATGCGTAGATGCCAGCATTTGAGTGTGGTGTGTAGTTGGGCTCACAGTAGCCGGTTGGTCTAATCTGCGATTGTTTTGGCAATAAAATAGGAGTGGTATCACTATTAGATATTACTGACAAGAATGGGTGAACCATAGCCGGACACAGAGTCAGCAAGGAAGTGGTCGGCGTAGTGAGAGGACAGAACGTGAGGACCGATCAAACGTTAAAACGGTACTCAAGGCCACAAACCAGCTTGGGATTTTACCAATCTAACGCACCAATTAGACAGAATTTGCCACGATGCTTCACAGAAGCACACCTGCCAACTCTATCAATTAATACCAAGCCGAATAACTGCGTACCTAAGGGCCAGAAGTGGACCAACGCGTTATTGAATTATTTACTTTGTAAGGCCATTTCTCTTGATTAAATCATTCAAATTTTCTGAAACTGTAATCAATTGTTTTTCTCTACATATACATCACATCTACTATTTTTTGTCCCATTCGGATAACTTCTACTTGGTGCGTAGCTTTTTTTGTTATAGAGTGTAGTTGTGTAAAATAGATTGATAACACGTTTGATTATTGTATAAATTATAAAAAGATCTACCAGAAATATTTGGATAGTTATTTATTTATTTTTATATCTACTTACTAAATTTTATACAAACATGGGTTTGAAATATATCTATATACAATTACTCAATTTCATTCATTTGACATTGTATTCATTATCTAAAATCCATTAATTTAAATTTCCTTTTCTTAATTCGGAAATAATTACTCATTACTGACATTTTGTATTCATCGTCTTACGTTTTTTATCTTTTTTTTTTCAAATTATTCTGACTATAAAAAGGGACAAAATGCTGCTAATGCACACCGTTATTAATTTATAATGAATGTCCTTTACATATTTCATAAGAATATTAAGCGGAAATTAAAATTAAATCATAAAAAATTATATCAGTGGAGAAAAATCATGACATTAATATTAAAGATGGATTTTATACAGATAATATATACTGTGCGCAGAAAAAATTTTCATTAAACATATTTCTTTTTATTTTAAGCTATTAATAATTTTCAAGAATGAATAAATTGGTAAATAAGAAACAGCATCGTAATATTTCACATTAAACATTTTAAGATAAATTTTAGCATATTGATTTTTACATGTTTATAATATTAATGTCAGTTATTAAATTCCCATTCTGTTATTATGATAAAAATTGTAAGAAGCGCAAAGATTTATGTTTAGATTCCTGACGTTTACAGTAACGAACGTGAAATTAGTGTGTTTATGTTTGTGTTTTGAGAGTAAGCCCGAATGACTGGTCTAGATTCTTAGGCCTAAAGGGTAGTACCCTCCATGGGTGTCTTACTAAGGCGTCCTAGCCCGTATTTACTTAAGTTTCGAAGATAACCACGGAAAACTCCTAATGGCTAGGCCGACGAGCGTGGCCTGGGATCGAACCAGGCAAATCACGTGTACCAGCTTTGAGCGTGAGTAAAATTAAAAATTAAAATTTCAAAAATCACACATTACGATGGTGCGCTTAAATTCCTGAGTTTAGTTTTGGTTGAAGGTATGCAATTTCCGGTATAATAAACATTGATACATAAATCTTCACTTCTTTTAGTGTGGAAAACCATTTTATCGTGAAATTTGGGTAGATCTTGAAGAAGATTAAAAAAAAAAAAAATCTTTGAAGGGGAAGTTTATAGGAGTGAATTTCTGTTTCCATGAGCATGTCGAAGTCTTTTGATGGTCGAATGTGACACCAAGCTGATGCAATATTTTGAAATAAATTTAAGATTTTAATCATTTTGTACTCTAGTGTCATTTGTTTATTGGTGTAGAATATATGGTTCAGCCTCGGTGTTGATGGGTAATGCGCGGTTCGGCCTCGGTGCTGATGTGGAATATTGGGTGCAGCCAAAGCGCTGTCTTAAAAGGAAACATTCAAAAGGTGTCGTTTTGAAAAAATATTGAAATATATATATATATGATTCTACCCTTCATAAAAAACCAGAAAGTGAAAAAAATAACGACTGAAAGGAATTACAGTGACCACAAAAAATTATCAATATTAAGCATATTTGGCGATTTCACACTGTTAGGCGATTGATTTTGAGTACTTGGTAGAGAAGCAAATCTCGGTTATGTTTGTACACCGCAATCTCTGTGCTAATGAACTTATCGCTAACAGCGCTAAATCGCCAAAAATGCTTAATTTTGATAATTTTTTGTGGTCGCTGTAATTTATTTCAGCCTATAATTTTTTCACTTTCTGGTATTTTATGAAGAGTAGAATCACATATATTTTTTTCAATATTTTTTGAAGAAGACACCTTTTGAATGTTTCCTTGTTAGACCAGCTCTAACTTTGATTTGTGAACAGTATTGTGCGACGGCCGATATTTGAGGGGTTAATCTTTTGTGATAAATCTTAAAGGTAATAAATTAGAAGTGCAGTATTGCGGAGATTAATCAAGATTGACGCCTGCTACTTCGTTCATGGTAATTGGTAATATGATTCATTTATTATTTCGTAGTTTAGTAAAAACAACGGCTAGTGACTTTTATTAATAATTGTTGAAAACATTTATCGTTTGTTGATGAATTGTTGAGAACATTTACCGTTTATAATTAAGAGAAGAATATGGGATATGTATATTTCATTAGGGTCGTATAGGAAAATAGTCCCATATATCCCTCAATCAAGAGTTTCAATTAAAATATTTTGTTACATTTTAATATTATCGCTGAAATTTATTTACATTATCATAGAGCATGCATGTAGAAGTATGGAGATGGCATTCAAGGTATAACCACACACCGTTATCAATTCTCTGATATTTTAAAATAAATTTTACCACATTTCTATTTAAATCTTTATAATATATAGTTATTAAAGTTTCATTCTTTTGATCTGATGAACAGATGTTTTAGTAAAGGTCTGTAAAATAATATATATATATATAATTTTTTTAAATAACATATTACGATAAGGAGCTTAAGTTACTGAATTATGGTTATAATTGGGTAGAGATAGAAACGTTTTTGGGTAGTAAATATTGGAATAAATATTCTTCTTTTCCTTTAAAGTACACAAGCATTTATTCCTAAGTATTACGAAGATTCTGGCTGCAAACGTTTCCGAAGGAATCTTAAAAAAATAAATAATAAATAAATAAATAAAATTAAGGAAGGAGTTTTAATGTAAGAATTTATGTTTACTGAAGTTTTCATGAACGGTCCATCACAGATCAGATATGAAGGATTCCTGACTAGAATAGGTAAACCTTATTCTTCATGTGCATACCTTTATACCTTAGTAAATAACACTGCACAGCATGAAAATTGCCTCTGACACCATTTCAGCATATTCTTATGTAAAATGACCTCCTGAATCCGATTATGATACCCATTTCGCCCTATCACCCATCGTGTTTTGGGAATGAGCCTCTATTGTTATTATTTTTCGGTGCATTTATGGATATAAATTTGATTTTTAGGAGGCGGGAGGATTATTTTAATCGTTAAATATCTTCGGAGGGGCTACAGAGTTGGAAAATTCTAAAACATGGACATTTGCGAAAAGAGAAATATTTTGGTGGGATTTGCCACTAAAATTATGCATTACATCTCTCTCTCTCTCTTTTTTTTTTTTTTTTTTAATCTCTTCTTAATGTTATATTTTAAACTTTATATATTTTTGTTTTTAGATGTTAAATTAATCATTTTTCATTCTTCAAATCAAATTCATGGTCATAAAATTACCGAACAGGGAAAGAAATTGAGGAATGTGGTGGTGTATCTAGAAAACGGTGGGTGACCGGGCAAAATGGGAGTACTATTCGGATTCAAGAGGTCAGTTTACATAAGAAACTTCAAGAATGGTATCAGACCTCGTTTTTTTTTTTATTGTGCGGAGCAGTTTAATCATATCATTATAGATAGAAACTAAAACTATTTTTACTTCCTTCAATATTACATTTAAGAAAGTACTTTTTTCGAAAATGATTTCGAATTCTGATTTATCGATAGTATAATACTCGTTTTAATAGTTCCAAAACACGGTTTGAAGATTTTCAGAAAATGTTTGTCAGACTGTTTATGTGCATCAAACATAAATCTTTGCAACTGTAGCTCAAAAACTAATGAACCGAATTTCATGCAAATATCTCTGTAGTTTAAACGTGATACAGAGTAATGCTTATAAACCTCTGGTTAAGATTCACTCAAATGACTATTCATATATAACATCATATGTAATTATCATAAGTGTTATATTATATATAATTATCATAAGTTTCATCTGCGACTATATATATATATAGATATATATATCATGTTTAAATATCGTTATTTTAGTATTAATGTATTATCTTTGTCAACATGAGTGATACATATTTCCACACATGTATAAGCCATTGCTATTAATTGTCAGTAACAATTGCTTTTTTTTTTTTTTTTTTTTTAAGAAAATTATAAAAAAAAAAAAAAAAAAAAAAAGAAAGAAAAAAAACTAAATATTTTAAATGAAATAAAATGGAGTAAAAAAAAAAACAGAGCATTCTTATATAACATCATATGTAATTATTATAAGTGTTATATTAAATATAATTATCATAAATTTTGCCTTTGAATATATATATATATATATATATATATATATATATATATATATATATATATATATATGTATATGTATATCATATTTAAATAACATTACTTTAGTATTAATATATTTTCTTAGTCATCATGTGTGATATATATTTTCACACATAAATAAGCCATTGCTATTAATTGTCAATAAAAATTGTCTTTTTTTTTTTTTTTTTTCTTTACAAAATCATAAAAATTTGATATTTTTGATGAAATAAAATGGCGTTTCTATCATTAAACTTTGCAATAACATCTTCTGTTTTTGTTTTTCAAATACAAATGTACAAAGTGAAATCATTATTAACTTTGTGATATCAACGCTTTAAATATTATTAATTTAAAATTTATTGTTTTTCACTTAGTTTAGGAAAAGAGATTCTTTTAAATCAAAAATTTATTAAAATCTCACGGGACATGCTGGAAAAATGCATACTCTTTCAAACATTATATATTTGAGAAAAGTAATTAGATATAATAATATTTTCACTTTATAGATTTTCCTTTCCCTCATATTTAAAAATTTTGTTTATGCGATTTATGGAAGCTATTGTTTTAAGAGATGGTTATAAAAATCCAAGTAGAAATGTTGAAAAGGATTAATAACAGGAGACTTGGCGTTGGAATATTAAAACCCGAATAAACTACTACGTCAGAAACGCCAAAGAAAAATATTGGAAATGCATACAGCTGTTTCGGTAGCCTTAAGCGTACCGTATTCAGTGCAGAAAGGATGAGCACTGAATACGGTACGCTTAAGACTACCGAAACAGCTGTATGCATTTCCAATATTTTTCTTTGGCGTTTCTGACGTAGTAGTTTATTCGGGTTTGAAAAGGATTATTTTTTATCTTTTCGTTGAATTTTCCCTGTCCCATTCTTAAGAAATCCCCCTTAATTTTCCCTATAGAATTGAAGTGGGAAATGGGAAAGAAAACGAACCACCCCTTAGAAATACGTCAAAAGAGTAAGTGGGGGAAATTTTCATATATTATTTATTTATTTATTTATTTTTAAATTTTCTTCAGTAATGTTCTGTCGTTTCAATGTCTCTGAGAAACTTGGTACCTAGCTTCATAGAGGGTATAATTGTTTACTGTGTAAAATAAACTTTAGTATGTTATGAAAAACAAATTTTATTAGGATTTTATGTTTGGAGATAAATGACAAGTTAGACATATACCTGTTAAACTTTTAATTGTTACGTTGTTTGTCAATATTCGTGCAGTCTGTAATTTCCAACACCATCAGTTTTAGGCTGCAATTTTTGTAATAATAATAATAATAAATAAATAAATAAATAAATAAATACAAATGAATGTTTATCACTTTATATACATATATAAAAAAAAATTAAAAAAAAGGGGGGGGGGGTATTCGAAAATATTGTTGAAATGTCTATAAATACAGAAGATTGTCTGTGTGAACCATTACAGGAATTAGCTTGCTGGAATGGTATATGCAATATTATGGGCTTATCTGTTTGCAAACATTTAGGAAAAACTAAAATTTATGAATATGTTTTCACATTAAAATTTGTTATTTTAATATTTTTATGCTCTATAATCTAGGGTATTTTTTCATCTTATTATTATATATATATATATATATATATATATATATATATATATATATATATATATATATACATATTTTCAAAATTGCATGAATTGCATTGTGCTTGGAACCACTAAAGTTTGTTGTATATAAAAGATCATATTTCCGTTTAATATTTAAGTTTGTTCAAATATATATATATATATATATATATATATATACATATACATTCAGGAAAAGATTTTTTTTTCAGATTACAAATTATTAAACTGTGTTTTTAAGTTTGAATTTTTCATGAATTCGCGATTTTTTAAACGTTAAAACTTATGCAGGTATTAAAGAATTGACTTTATATATTTTTATATCATAATCACACAAACTATTTTAAGGAATTAGGGATGAGTTTTGTAAGTATTTTCTTAAACATCGGTATAATTTTTCTGAAATTTTAAGATCACGAAATCAGGAAAAAATGAAAACTCAGTAAACGTCCTTTAAGAATTTCAAATCTGTAATATGTATATCAAAATCTATAAGAATTGTTGTATAATACTATATGCTATAGAAAAAAATACATTACAGTTCAAATTATAAATATTAAATGGAAATATATGCTTTAATATCAAATCCATTTCACTGGTTCCAAGTCCCCTTAAATTATATATATATATTGATACTTTGAATTTTGAACTCTTTTATCTTTAAATTTTACTATGTGCTTCTGGCTACTTGAGGCTTCCCTTGTTAAGTTTGAACAATCCATCTATTTGAATAACAAAAATAAAATCTTATATATATTAATTAAAAAAAAAATCTTTTAAATTTTAATTTTTAATTTTAATTTATGATGACTGCATTATAATGCTTATCCTTATATGTGTGTTCTTTGGCATTATTGCTTGTAATTGACTCTTCTTAAAACTTAACATTTAATACTTTGACTTCAAAATAAAAATATTTTTATTTTAATTTTTAATTTTAATTATTATTGATGACCGCATTATAATGTTTATCCTTATATGTGTGCTCTTTGGCATTATTGCTTGTAATTATGTCTTCTTAAAACTTAACACTTAATAATTTGACTTCAAAATAAAAATCTTAAAAATTATCTTAATCTTGCTATTAATACTTCTAAATTATCTTAATCTTTCAGTCAATACATCTTATTTAACTGACTTAATGTTTTTATAGCTAACCGAAAGATGGCGCTTGTACTCAGTTGTCTTATACCTTCATTCTTCAGTCCTTATCTTAAACGATTTAATTATTAATATTTTTGGTACGATTTAATTTAACTCTACTAGTATTAATTTTAACATTATTATTTAATATTTACTCTGTGTATTTAATCTTTAATGTAATTGTTCTGAAGTATTTTCGATTAATCGATATCTGTCGAGCTTTTATTTTAACTTCAATTTAGGTTTTGGCAACAACCATTTTTCCAGTTTGTGTTAACTGTTTTCCATGTGGTTACTCTGATTATTTCATGTTATCACTTTGGTTTCCTTTAAGATTTTAATTAATATTTATTTATTCTTTGTTTTAATTTAATTTTTCACTTTTTTCTCATTCTTTATGGTTTTTTGCTGCATTGATCGGGGCGTGAGATGATATAAATTGCTATGATTAGCAATATCGATTTACGAAATCGTTGCAGCTTTCTCTGCTTTATGAAGTATGCGCCCCTTGAAAAGTATGCTTCTAACTTTAAGCATTTATATCCAATTGATTATGAGGTTTATTATCTTTTTTCTCTTTCACAAGATTAATGGCCCTTTTTTATTATCCTTCAGGTCGGTGTAAGTATTTTAAGTTACTATGGTAACTCATTGGTTCCTTATCTATATCGCAACTTTTTGTGTCATTCTTTCCTCTATCTTAAATTCAGTTCTATATTTTAGTGTGCTGTTATTGTTTTAGTTCTATTAATTGCTAAATTTTAAGATTAAATTTTATTACGTTATCTATTATATATATATATATATATATATATATATATATATATGAATATCATAATAGTGAACAAAAAAATAAAAAAAAACAAATAATTTGTTAATAATTGTGTTAAATTAATCTTTAAAAATACTTAAGTTTTAAATATTTTCTGTAATCAAGTATTTTTTTTTTTTTAAACTCGTAAGTTAAAAACATCCGTCCATTATTGGAAAAAAAAAAAGTTTAATTCGAGGCTAAGAAATGAATTTCTAAAAAATCATGCAAAAAAAAAAAATACTTTTTTGTCATAATTTATGTAATTAAAATAAGAAAAATGTTTACTTTATATCTTTTGTCACAATTAAACTGTTAAAATTAGTTAAATTAGTGAAAAAGAATTATATTACCGAATATTTTTAACTTTTTTTCTACCTTTTTTTTTTTTTTTTTGTTATGAACATTTTGGGAAGTTTTTTAAAAATATAGTAGCAAAAATGTAAAAAAAGGTAATTAAGGAACTCATGTTCCAATTAACAATATTTAATCTTTCATTTCATGTACATTTATACATATATATATTTAAATGTGCATAAAAAAAAAAAAAAAAAAAAAAAAAAACAGAAAATACGTTTAAAATCCATTCTTTTAGAACTATATAAACTAATCATAAATTTTATTATAAAAGAAATTCTGTTTTGAGAAATTAAATTTAATTAAATTTTTAAATATATATACATTTTTGTACATAAATTTATTTATCTGCGGCTAATTTAACTTGGATTTCACTTTTTTCTGTTGAACTCTGCGCTAAAGAATTTTTAAAAATAAAATGTGTTCATTAATATTCATTTATTTAATTTTAATATTATTAATTAATTAATTTTAATTTATAAAAAAGAAGTTAGACTAAGAAGTAACTTTTTTTTATTTTATTTATTTTTTTTTTATTTTTTTTTTATGTCTGAATGGGTATATGGCGAAATAGCTTGTCCTTTAATGAGTTATTTTTATCGCGTACACTTGCTATGTTCTTATTTATTTGTTTATTAATTAAATTCTGTTTTTTCGCATTTGTTTAACGTTTTTAATTTGCCTTTTTTTTTGGGGGGGGGGAGGGGGGGTGTATGCTGATTTCACCATGTGTCCGAAACCTGTGAGGATTTTCTTTCTTCTTATCTTACTGTAAAAGGGCTTTTCTGTTCCCACCCATTGAAGAGGAAGCAGGTATGGTCTTTCCACATGAAGTGCTATTTACAAATATTTTTGCCATAGTAATATGATCTTTTTAAATGTTTTAATATGTAGATTATTAATATTGTAATATTAATGTAATTATTGTATTGAAATGCATTAATATTGAAATTGAGATTATGGTTATGGAAAATACCCATCATTTCAGCTTTAATTCAGCTAAAATAACCTGCCAGCCTAAACACTTACATGAACCTGATTTTCTAGAAGCTTTCCATATCTCTAAAAATCACAAAAATATCATTGTGATTTTGCTGTACCCCCCTTTATCGGAGTGTTGGAAAAAATACACAAAGTCCACATATTCTTAATTTTTGCATAGCTTTCTACATCCCAAATTCTTATTGGCTAACAGCACCAGTTTCTTAAATTCCTATTGGTTTTACCACTGACTCCTTAATCCACTTCCCTACCTTTATATATGAACAATAATCCATCTCGTCATTCTGCACTGATGACGGTACGCTATACGCTACCGAAACTGCAGTCTGAACTTAACAACTTAACAGGTTTTTTTTTTTTTTTTTTTTTTTTTACATTGGTGTCTTTAACATTGTGTAAATATTGATATTGTCTCACCATCTAGAATTGTATAGACTAGAAATTCTCGATCATTCCGTCTATTCAGCTTATTGGCGTGCCTTATACGCATGCCTCGGAAATCTATATTCTTAGTTTAAGGATTTAGAAAATTCTAGATGAAGGCAGTATATTTCTTTTCTAAATGTATATGCTGGAAAATACAGTAATTAGAAAGATTTTAAAATGAGGTGTAATTCTTCGTTATATGATATACTTGTTTGTTATGCAAACGATTTTAAGTTTTTCAACAAATTCTGACGATCTATCACGGAAATAATGCGCTCGCAATCTTACCGGCTTTTTATTTTAAAAATTAAATGAAATTTAAGATATCATAGCATTCTGAATCCTGTATATGTATAATTCTAGAAACTTTTTGACACGAGTTAAAATTTAAAAGTTTTAAAAGTAATTAATTTTACAGTTACTACAGAAAAAAACGTTTTTTATTGCTGTTATTAGGTCTAGATTTTATGAGTACTTAAAAAGAAAAAAAGAAAAACGATTAAATAAAATGTAATTAATCTTGATATTATTTCAAGAAAATATCTCCTTTCTTTTTAAGAAGCTCTGGCAGTGGATGCTTTTAGGTCTATTGTTGAAATAATATGCTCATATAAATTGTGTACATCTACTGTAAAAGATTTTTAGAATTAAAAATTGTATTGCAATACTGATTTTTATACCTAATGAACGATGAAAATGGTATTCAATTTGCTAGCACTTTTTTAACCTATGGAAATAAAGTAAAATTAAGTTAAAATTTAAACACATTCAAATTTATATTGTCAAAATAATGTAGCACGTTTAAGGGTGAAATTAAACACACACACACACACACACACACACACACACATATATATATACACATTTACTTGTATTTTACAAAGTTTTCACACAGTTTTTACAAACTTTTACAAAATTAAACCTTTTTCTTTTCTTTTTTTTTCCTTTTTTTTTTTTTTTTTAACGAGTATTATATTAATACTAGCAAACCCGTGCGAAATTTTCGCACGGGTTTTTCTTCATTTATTTATTTTCTTATTTACCTTTAAAAGTTGAAACTCATAAATCTTAAACCAATTTCTCCATCCAGTTTTAATTTTATTTTATCAGAAGCCAAGTTATTGCGAAAACAAAATTAATATTGTGCGATGAAAAGTTGATGACGTAAAATCAAAATCATCCAAAGAAAGGTTTCAAAATAAAATTTATGTTTGACTAACCAGTTTTCATACTTCACAAGGCAGTACAGCTTTAATATAGAATCCCCATGACGACTTTTAAAGTTTTATTTTGTCGTCATGTTGGCAATGCATTTTTATTAATTAATAAATTTATTTTGGCTTTATTTATTTATTTTTTTTTAACTTAGTACTTTACCTACTTTTATTTTTATTTTATTATTGCGTTTTTTAGTCAGTTTAGGACATTAGATTATATTCTGTTTATATTTTTAATACATTGCTATGTTTAAAATGTTGCTGACAAACATTGTAAAGGTACAACATTTAATAATACATTTTTCTATAAAATGATCACATAACGAATTAACTGGTTTGCGTGCTCAAATATTACCATGAATGCTTTTATCATCATGTATTTTATCATCACGTTAAAATAAATTAGTAAGTACTTTTTATCCTCACGTAATTATAATTTATTTTACTATCGTATCATTTGACAAAATTTAATCATCGGAACTGGACCACGTTAGAGAAATATTATATAGACATTACCATGTTTGCAAAATCCTATATTTATTTCATTAAAAACCATAATTCTTCTATAATAATATCTATTTCTTTAAATATGTTTTTTTTTTACCGATATAAACATGTGTTAGTGATTGACACCTCCAATTACCTCACACATGTTTTTGTATTATGATAGTTCCGGCGAACGACAAACTGGGCATATGAGTTGCCCACAGGAAAGCTTTTATGAGAACTGACATACCTATTGTATTTAAGTAGAGCGTAAATTTTGTGTAGCATTGTTGTTGTATAGAGACGTCTATTCACCACAATGTAAGTGTTGAAAGCTATTTTAGTGCATTTATTTAGTTTCAGAAAGTTATGTTTGTATTCAGGATATTTATTTATTTAATATGTTAAAAAAACCCATCGATGAAAGCTGTGGTACCTTGGCACCCCGGAATTGCACAGAAATAAAACATATTGTATTATTGAAAAATAAATGTGAGTGTTATTTATATGATAACCGTTATAATCTGGGAAAATGTATTTTTTAAAAGTGAAGAAGAACAAGTAGCAAAAAAGTATTCGAGTACATACCCACAATATACTCATATATATATGATATAACATCTCAGAAAAAAGAAAAAAAAAATCGCACCTAAAAAGTGATTTCCTAATAAATAAATATATATATATTTGTTTATTTATTTATTTATTTAACATAACAAGTGTTGAACACTGAGAAAAATATCCATGTCTGACAATATCCATGTTTGTGGCTGTAGTAAAAATAGTTCCATATCATCCTTATAAACTCTAGTCCCTTTTAAAAGCAAGTTCTAGAAAGCCCTATTAGTATTATAGGGAGTTTGCCTATATTATCGAGGTCAAAGGTATATAAAAATCTCTTTAATTAAATGCGAATACAAGAGGCGAGCTTAAGCAATTAAAATCTAGGTTTATGACCCAATTCTAGAAAATCAAGCGAGATTTCGCGCAATACGAAGGACTCATAATATTCATAATATTCATAATAGAGTTTCTCCATCTAGAAATGCATAGACTAGAAATTCTCGATTATTTCGTCTACTCAGTTTATTGACGTGCCTTATAGGCATAGCTCAGAAATCTATATTTCCAGTTTAGGGATTGAAAAATGATCACTTTCTCATTCTAGATAAAGGCGATATATATATATATATATATATTAAAATTTATTGCGATGCTCTAAGAAATATATATATATATATATATATATATATATATATATATATATATATATACATATATATATATACATCATTTTCATCTAGAATGGATAAGTGGCCATTTTCTAAATCCCTTAAAAAGAAATATAGATTTCCGAGCTATGCGCATAAGACACGGCAATAAACGGAATAGATGACATAACCGAAAATTTCTAGTCTACACATTTCTAGATTTTGAAACAATATTCTGAATATTCTGAATCATTTTTTTTGCGAGAAATTCTCTCTTGACTTTATAGAATTGGGTAATAAACGAAAATTATATTTGGTGAAACCCGCCTGTTGTATCCGCATTCATTTGCAGATATTTTTAAATAACTTTGCCCTCGAGAATATAGGAGAACGCTCTAGAATTCTAATAGGACTTTCTAGAACTCTCTTTCAAAAGGGACTAGAATTGATAGCGATGACATGGAACTATTTTTTCTAGAGCCACAATTTAGATTCTAGATGTAAGTTACAGAAATTTTTCTCAGTGTGTAAGATTAAGTCCGATTTTCTGCACTTGGGTCATAGTTCTGGGTAAGATGCCCTCCGTGGGAACACTTAAATGAATCCTAACTAGTATTTACTGAAATTTTGTAGAAAATCATGGAAGTATACCCAATGGGTAGAAAGGCAAATGAGACCTGTGTTCGAATCCATAATCTTATATTAAACATGAGAATTCCTTCGCAACAAATATATGGCCCAATTAGAAGTTACATAAAGATGCACACAGAAAAAAAGTTGTCAGTTGACAATACGGAATTGACTAACCCTAACAGCTGACTAGAAAACTTAACTTAAAAAGTGCACTAGCTGAACTAGTTTCCAAAACAAAACCCCAGAGTAAGTAGGTTAATATTATCAGTTAAGACGGCTATATCTGATAATATTAACCCTCCTAGTCTTTGAAGACTAGTTCAGCTAGTACACTTTTTAACTAAAGTTTCCTAGTCAGCTGTTTGGGTTAGTCAATTCTGTATTGTCTACTGACAACTTTTTTTTTCTGTGTGTGTAATTATGTTATTAGAAAAAAAAATCAATTTAAGTGTATCAGAATAAAAGTGACGGATGAAAAATACAAATGAAATCACAGTAACCTGGTCTGGCTTTGATGTGTTAGACTTAGTTTTATCATTAAAACATTAAGCATTATTAATAATATACCGGAATTGTTCGAACATGAATTGTTGATTATTTTCTATCTAAATAATGTATTATACGTTCATGTATATACATCATGTATTATGTCATGTCATACATACATACAAATACGCATGCATACATATATAAATTTGAGATTACCAACTAAATAAGACCGGAATTTCAGTTTTTTTCGCATATTTTTATAAATAAATTTCTGATTCAGCATATTTAAAACTTTATTAAAATTCTTCAGCATTTTTTTAATCTCATTTATTTTCTTCCTTTTTCTTTTTTTCTTTTTTTTTCTGTCCTTTGCAGGTTTTCAGATTTCAATTAAGGAAAGTTTTCTTTTATTTGCCTCAGTATTGTTTCACTCAATTAAGCTTGATGCGAAAAAGTTTATTTAAACAAAAAGGTTAAAAAAATAAGAAAAGAATCAAGAAACTCAAAAAGAACAACAATTTTAATTAAACTAATTACTGCTTGAAATTTTATCTAATTAATTCCCAATATTCCAATTAGCATGATGGTTAATTAGTTTAATTTAAATCTAAAAGCTGTCAAATGCAAAAGTTTCTAGAAAAATACAAAAAGATGAAAATATAAAAAACATAGCTCTGTTGTTTACTTAACTTATATATATATATATATATATATATATATATATATATATTCCTTTTGCCCAGAAAAAAAAATAAACTACTATTTTAAACATATGTAACGCAAAGATTTTTAGTCAAATTCCTGTTTGAAAAATTACAAAATAATATAAAATAGCTTTTATTATAAGTTTTTAAATATTCTTTTATTTATATATTTATAAACTAAAAATTAAATATCATATGTGCATGCATTTTAAACTTTTTACTGTATTTAGAAGAAATATATATATATATATATATATTTCTACAACAAGTACATAAATAAATAAATAAAACATATATATTCATAACAATAAGATTTTTTTGAGAAGCCACTGATTGGAAAGAAAAATAAGATAAGATAAAAATTAAATATTTTGGTACACTTAATTTGCATAAAAGACCGTACAATTTCGATGTCAGACGTTTTGTCAAAAACCTCAAAACGTACAAGACGAATCACATTGAACATCAAATTCATCAACCATGAAAATTCATTTTAGATATCTTGGAGTGTAAAGTCATGCGGTTGCTGTACCGCTGAACTTCCTTGGCCGATAATTCTGTACTGATAAGTATAAATGATTTAAGTCCATATTCTTGATTTTTCAGGAGACGAAAAATAAAGTTAAACTAACTAAAAACTAATCAGAAGAATCCATTAGGAAAAAGGGATTGTGTTGATTTATACACTTTATACCATTCAGTGATTTTCCACCTTCATTTAATAAAGGCAAAAAATTTAATTAAATATTTTATACCAAAGATTAAGGCTAAATGTCTGACTTGAATCTTTTTTTACCAATGGATTTTCTCAAAGACTAAATGACATTAATTTAAATCCATTATACCAATCGATAGAAATTTTTTTTCTGAGTCTGGTTATGTACTTAACTCAAATTCGACATTTTTAGACTTAAATCCTTTATACTTATCAGTACAGAATTATAAGTGTAATGACCTTACACTCCACTTTACCTAAAATGAATTTTCATGGTTGATGAATTATTAAATAAAATTTCTAAATTGAAATTTCGTGGTCTATAAGAGTTATGCCACGAGTAATATTCACACCTGTTACATCTGCAATTGCAGAGAGTGTCCTTGCGAACGGATATTAAGTGAGAAATGCCGAATTGGTTATCAGTCAAGGTATTTCAATGGTAGAGCAATTGGCGTTAAGCAGAGAGCCCATGTTATTTTTCACATAGTTGGTACGAAAAATCAACCTTATACTTCACTTTACCTAGAATGAATTTTCGTGGTTGATGAATTATTAAATACAATTTCTAAATTTTCATATTAATTTAATTTTTACTAGTCACTCTTTTACTTTGGGACAAAACCTTCACTGAAATTTATAAGGTAAAAACATTTTCCTTACATTCCTGTATAATACAGACGATTCACCTAGTACCTTTAGAAATATTTGAAATCTGTCTGAAATCGAAAGTGTCCGGTGATTATTGTAGTGTATGTAAAACAATTTATCAAATTTTTATACTTATATTAAAGGTAATAGATGTAAATTTTGCCAATACTGTCTTACGGTATTTTGTTTCCTTATATTTAAATATATATATATTATTACTCTCCAAAGCAAATTAAATAAACAATTAAATTAAATATAAGTAACGCGAAACTTTTTAGAAACATTCCTACTTTAAACATTAAAAAATATATAAAAAGTCGCTTTTATTATAAATTTTCAAATGCTCGTTTGTTTATATATTTCTCAGTAAAAAAAAAAAAAGAAAAAAAAGATTAAAATTTTTATTTAAAAGGAAATAATTTAAACGAGCAGATAAAAAAACAAGACTAGATAATAAAAAGTAACGTTTAGTTACAAGATGATATATTTAACTTAAAATTAATAAAGTTCCTTTTCTGTTTGGAGGGTTTCTTGTTTGTTGACCTAATGTATCGTTGTCTATAATCGTTGCATTCGTTGTTATAAATGACGCAACTTTCCTGCAATCACCTGCCGCAAGTAAAATTTACAAACGATTTCATGGGAAATCGTTTAATTTAAAAATATTTTGTAATGCTACCATTCTATAAATTTTCCTAGAAAGGGTTTTGAAAATGTAAGCAAACATTTTTGAAAACGAGACGAAATAACAACGTTTAATCTTAGGCCCGCCGTACACTGAAGAGACATAAGACAAAGTTTGAAGCGACATGCGACGCGCGCATGCTCTAAATACAACTTCATCTCCTGAAAACTGTTTAGAACATGCGCGTGTCGCATGTCGCTTCAGACTTTGTCTCATGTCTCTTCAGTGTGTGGTGGGACTTAGACTGTTCAAGCAAAGGACATGCACATTTAAGTGGGCACTCCGCTATAGATATTGCTATAGATCCGCTATAGTATCTGGAGTTTCAAAGTCCCCATTGTAGTCCTTACTGCCGATCCCCTATGTACGCAATCTCTACTAGCTTTTACATTTAATTGGAAGTAATACTGAAAATATTGGAAAGAAGATATATATATACATATATATTATAAAAATTAAATATTCAAGAATGTAGAATCAATTATCAAATTTATAAACTCATAATAAAGATAAAACATTTAAAATTCGCCGATACTACACTCCTACTCAAAAGTTTAGCAAGATTTGAAAACGATCAGTTTTTTTTTTTTTTTTTTTTTTTTTTCATTTAAAAACTTATCTCTCGATGAAATGTTTTCAAACATTGGGTATTTGAAGGACTGGATCTTTCTCATGTTTTTTCAGTGAAGATTGGTTTAAGGCAACGTTTAGAGGGCTGGTAATAAACTGAGCAAAATCAATAATGTTTGTGATCACACTGTATCGTTAAGTAAACAAAATAATCTGTAACTTTAGGATATGTTACAATAGACCCAGGTCAATTTATGGATGAATGTGTGTGACGATAGCATTTTAAATAACGGAGAGAAAAAAAATCACCATGATTTTTATTTATAATATACAGAGTTTTAACGAAAAATATTTCCACTTTCAGTTAAGGTAGAAAAACTCTTTTAAAACAATATACTACAATCGGAATACTAATATCTCAAACATATTTTGAAATATGAACCTTTTCAGGAAAAACGTTTTCACTGTGCATGTGCGAAAGATAAAACAAAAATTATTGCATAGATTGAAAGCTAGATATATTGCGTAATTTTGTCAAAAGTGCATTTAAATAGAGGAAATATTAAGGAAAATATCCGAAAAAAAAAACGAGCTATATTTTAGATTTTTTCCAAGAGTAAAAATTTCTTAAGTGGTTTTTGACATGCCGCGTAATTAATTTAATTATGGAATTATTTTAACCACTTAGCACAAAAGTTATTTTTTGTGAAAAACCCCTTATTATCTCACAAATCATACTAAATAAACAAAAATATGTTAGAGTTACAAGCTTTAAAGGGGGTTTTCCCAAATAAGTACATTTGGATCGTGGGTGAAATAACTGTATCTTCAAATTAATTACGCGGCATGTTAAAACCTCCTTAAGAAATTTCAACTCTTGGAAAATATCTCAAATGTAGCTCATTCTTTTTCGGAAAATTTGCTTAATTTTTACTCTGTTCAAATGCAATTTTGACAAAAGTTGTCAAATATATATAGCTTTCAAGCTATGTAATATATATATATATTTCGCACATGAGTAGTGAAACAATTTTTTCATAAAAAGGCTCATATTTCATGAAACATTTCAGACATTTGTATTCTGATTACAGTATATTATTTTAAGAGTCTTTTTCCAACTTATTGGAAAATATGAATAATTTTCTTTAAAGACTCTGTATTATAAATAAATGACATGTTGACTATTTTTTTTTTTTTTTTTTAGTTTTAAAATAAATATTTACACTGGTGGACAATTGCTAAGGACGGATGACATCCGTCCTTAGCCGTCCAATTTCCCTTCCAATTGTCCACCAGTGTATATCTCCGTTATTTAATATGATATCGTCAAACAAATTCTTCCACAAATTGAAACGGGTCTATATTGACATATCCTAAAGTTACAGTTCATTTCGTTCAGTTAACGATACAGGGTGATCACAAACCCTATTGATTTTGCTCAATTTGTATTTCGCATCCTAAATGTTGTATTAAATCAACCTTCACTGTAAAACACGAGGAAGTCACGGTTCTTTAAATACACAATGTTTGAAAACATTTCACCGAAAGAAAAATTTTTAAATAAATAAATAAAAAAAAAAAAAAAAACTGATTGTTTGCAAATCTTGATAAACTTTTGAGCAGGGGTGTATATGTTTTATGCATTTGAGTAAAAAACTTGTTTAGTTGTACTTAATATATAAATTTAATTTTACAGAAAGAAGTTTAAATCGAATTCTTTTTATAGGCTGAAAAGAAAAAAAATCTTTGTATAATATTTATACTACACCCATTTCTTTGCATTAAATAGAGAAAAATGAAAGAGAGTTTTCATAACAGTAGGATTGAAATAAAAATATAAAAATATGCTCATGTTACATTAAATCAATAGTTACTCTTAATTGAAACCTAATTAAATTAACACTATTACCTTTTTCCCAACAACAACTGTTAATGTTCTTGTTTATTCAGATTCGTAATATAAAACACAACATTATATAAATTCACTGTTAAATCACCTTTATTGTGATTTCAATGTTTAAAAGACATTTTCAATATTATTTAGAAGCGTGTTTGACATTTTGATTTTTGTACATCTGAATAATAAATTTAATTTTGTTACTTGTAGAAAATATCAAGATGCACTTTTTTTTTATTTAATTTATTTTTGATTTTTAATTCAGGTCATAAAATATATGTTTTTATAGGACAAAAATTGAATTTCTCAAACTTTAATGCCCTTTAAAATAATTAGAGCTATTTCACTCAATAAAATAATTACTATTTAAATGTCTACCTAAATTTTCACTGTCATTTGATACATGATAATGCATATTAAAAAAGAGAGTAAAGAAAAAAAAATGAAAGGTTAATAATAATATACATATATATATATATATATATATATATATATATATATATATACCTACGTTTGGTTCAGTGTTTGCATTATTAACTTTATATTAAACATTATTAAAGAAGGGGCATCTAAAACGGGAGATTTTATACGATGATAATATTTTCACAAAAAATGAAAAAAAAGTAAAAGAAACGAAAATCATATTTTTCTTACAAAAATGGGCTTAAAAATAAGATTTGTTTTTGATATCTGAGCAAAATCAAAGAAAAAATTGATACGACAGGATGTTTACACCCGACATAAAAAAAAAAAAAGGTAAAAAAAGAAAGAAAATGTTTATTTGGCATAATACGTCGTTTTAGGTTAATACCACCTTAACTTAAAGCAATCATTTACTTAAGAAAAAAAAAAAAAAAAAAAGTCACACCATCTTATTTATAATCTTCGTGTTTCTATTTGTTAAATCAACAGCATCGCCTCATCTAAAATATCATCTTCTTATATGTATATTTAGTGTCTTCCTAAATATATATGTAAGAAATGCTACATATATATATATTTACAATTTTAAATTTATTTTAATTTTCTCGGTTTATTTATTTCTCATTTTTTAATTTTCAATTATTTTATTCACACGTCTCTCTTCTTTACAGAATCATGCAACTGTATGAAGGTGTTCAGAAAAAATAATGAATAATCATATCTTACTTTTTATAAAATTTTATCATTAATATTAGCATTTTATTTTTTACTTTATGGACTACACTCAGAGAAACCGTTAATAGATTTTTATTCTATTTATGCACTTCCATAATTTATATTTTTTACATGACTTAAAAAAGAAATTAAAAAAAAAAATTATAGAGGGACAAAGAAATTAACCTCATTCTTTTTTTTTTTTTTATTAGATTCTGATTAAAGTTTCATAAAAACACGATTAAATAAGAAAAACAAGGAATAATGAAACTCTATAATCGATTTTACCTATTCTGATATTTAAAAAAAAGAAATAAGTAAAATATAAGTAAACCCTAATGGATTAGGCTTGTAATAATTTGTGAAATATGCTTAATAAAACAGTATTTGAAATAATTTTAATTCTAATAATTAAGAACTAAAAATCATGCCGTACACATTGATTATAAACACGTTACAAATGTACGTATTTGTTGCATCATATAACTCTCAGTATTCTTTTCCTGCGTTATCACACAGAAGACAGACAGAAGAACTAAAAAGTATACAGACTGACTAATATGAAATTTAAAATGCCTCTTAGACATTGTTGAAAGCGTTAAAAAGGCTTAACACAAAAGAAAATCCTGTCGTTAGATTATAATTGCAGCCCTTAATGTATATGATTATTTTAACGTAGCCCTGTAAATCTGGTTGTTAATCGTATCATATTCAATACAAAATATTATTTTAGAATATTAACAATACGTGTCAATTCCTTTATGATTTTTACAGTAGAAAGTTGTTTTAATGTGATTTTTTAAAATATCTGTCTTAAAACGCAATGCATTAGCATTCTTTTTTTTTTTTTTTTTTTTTTTTTTGGTAGTCCTTGCATACAAACTATTTGTGCAGGACCTATTATTATCATTTTAAATGCGGAACATTTAACAGTGAACATGATTAATATATACGATTAAAAAAAAAATCTGAAAATATTTACGGACGCTGGGGGCGGGAGACAGACAGACAGAAAATTATGCATACGGGCAGACAGACAAAAGTATTCACACTTAAAAACGCTTAATGTAAACAAAAATGCAATTTCAGCAAACTTTTATAATAACTCTTAACGTAACTGAATATTTTTATGTGGCCCTATAAGTTTAATACTAATCATACAATATTCTGTAGAAAGCAGTCTTTTGTACATATGAATAACGTATTTCAATTTCATTAAGTTATTAAAACTTGGTTTATAGAAATACCTCTCATAGAACGCAATGCCTTGGAATAATTTCGAGTGTCCCTCCACACAAACCAGTTATAGTATATACTCCATTTTACATACGAAACAACCGAAATTGACCATAAAAATAACATATTTAATTTTCATTAAGATTTGTGTATAGTAAACATATTAAAATATGGTTTATAGAAATATCTTTCATAGAACGAAATGCTTTGGAATACTTTCGGATGTTTTTGTACACAAACGGATAGCGGTATTCACTTCATTTTCAATAGGAAGCGTGCGATAGTGAACTTGAATAACATATATCAATTTCAAGAATTTCCATGCATAATTTCTGGAATTAGAGAATGGTTCGACAGACGGACAGACAGCGGACGTACAGATAGACAGACCAAAGACATTAACTCTATTCAACCGTGTTGGAAAGTATTAAAAATGGATAGTTACATCCCATGTTTTTAGAGAAATTTATTATTAAAAATAGTATTTCATATTTTTCTTTATAGACCACTTTCACAAAAGTCATTGATGGATTTTTATTCAAATTATGCACTTCCATAATTTACATTATTTATACTACTTCGATAAAATAGGGGAGGGGGGGGACATTTATTAGAAATTAATGGCAGGGACAAAGACATTAACCTCATTCTTTTTTTTTTTTTTTTTACTTATTAAATTCTGATTAACGTTTCATAAAAACACGATTAAATACGCAAAACGGTGAATAATGACTATTTTAGGATCGATATATCCTAACCCTAATGGATTAGATTTTTGATAATTTGGGAAATATTTTTAATAAATGAATAGTTGAGCGTATAATAATTCCAATAAAATTGTATTCATGTATCATATAACTAACAAAGAATCTATATAGACATATGTATAATGTATTGCGAAAGTTTAATATTTAAAAATCATTATATTATTATCATTTTCTTTTTTAATGTGAAATATGAAAATGAAATTTAAAAGAAATTGGAAAAATTAATATGTTTAACCCATTTTATCCCATTGTCCTATTTAAAGGACATCTGAAAAATAGCATACAGAAATCAGAATTTGCTTGGCGCGAATATTTTGTCAGCTGGAATATATAATGGTGTGTATAAGCTTCTGCTAGCGTGTTATGTGTCTCACCTCCTCCTTCTCCTCCATCTGGAATCTTTGTTTAATCATTACATTTGGGGGCGTGGTTTATCTTCTCTTTGCGGTTAAAAATTCTTTCTGGAGAATTATCATGTAAATAAGAAAGTATTATACAGATAAAGCAAAACTTTATACTCGGAAAGCGCTTTTCACTATTGAAGAAAACACTAAAACATATAAGTGCAAATTCCATCCTCTTTATTTCAATGTACAAGGTGGATAAGATTTCTTATACATTTTTTTTTTTTTTTTCAAATTTTGTTGTATTTAGTTTATTTAGGTTTAATTAACCTTAAAAAATATAACTTTTCTTAAATTTGAGCAAAATAAATAAATTAGGATAAAATGGGTTAAAGTTTTCGAATTAATATTTACTTATATTAAAATTTCGATAAAAATTTGACGTCACCTTAAAGAAATATTGTGTTACGTGTTCCAGAATCGCATCGGAATGCCGAATTTCTGAAATATTTGAAATTTTTACATGAATTTGAAAAGTTAATATTTTTATAGTTTTCGGTATAATGCTTACTTATATTAAAATTTCGATAAATTTGACATTACCCCAAAGCCCTACTCTGTGATGTGTTACAAAATCACATCACTATACTGAATTTCTGAAATTTTTTAAATGTTTGAAATTCAGATTTTTTTTTAAATGAATTTTATATGAAATTGAAAAATGTTAATGTGTTCATAGTTTTAGAATTAATACTTACTTATATTAAAATTTCGACAAAAATTGAAGTTACCTTAAGTACTATTGTGTGATGTTTTCCAAAATCGCATCGCAGTACCAAATGTCTGAATTTTTTTAAATTTTTGAAAATAAATTTTACATGACATTCAAAAGTTAATGTTTGTAGTTTTCGAGTTCATAATTACTTATATTAAAATTTCGGTAAAAGCACTATTGTTTGATGTGTTCCAAAATCTGCCCCCCCCCCCCCCCCGAATTGCAGTGCCGTAACTTTCTTTCTTCCCACGAGAGAAAATGGCTTTTCGGTACTTCATTATTATACTTAAACACCATATGTTTAATTAATAAATAAATGAATAATTTATTTTTATTTTGAAAATATATTAGAATAAGATAACCCATTTAATATAAATAAATATATGTTTTTTTTTTTTTTTTTTTTTTTTTTTTTAAGTTCAAGTTAAATATACCTTAAATGAAAAATTGTCATTGTAATTTTTTTTAATTTGTTTTTCCAAAAAATGTGCAAGAAAAGTATTGTAATCATAACAAAAATTGGACTTTGACATTTTGGTATATCTATACGTTTTGAGGTACCCTGAGTTCATTTTTGTTATTTTTACAATAATGCATTTCTATAAATAAACTCGGTTGTGTCTAACACTTTGTCGAATAAACTGAAATTTTGTACGCATGTTATAGGTCACCGTAGCACCAATCTTATTGATTTTGGTGATTTTAGAATTTCAGCTTTTATTACAGGGGCACAAAAAAGTCTTAATCATTTGGCCTGTGGGCTCAAAGTATTTAAAGAGCGATAATGTCTGAATGCCTTATTCGATTGGGTTGAAAATGTACATATATATATATATATATATATATATATGTGTGTGTGTGTGTGTGTGTGTGTGTGTGTGTGTGTGTGTGTGTGTGTGTGTGTTATAGGTCAAAGTAGCACAAACGGTATAGATTTGGGTGAATCTATCCCCGATAGTTTTTTTCCGCGTTTCAAAAATGAATTCATTATCATTATGGACTATGGGCTCAAGTTATTTGAAGTGTGATAGCATCTAAATGCTTTATTTGAATAAACTCAAAATATATACATAATTAAAATTACCGTCACACGAACTGTATGAATTTTTGATAATCTAGCTCTTATAGGTTTTTTACAGTGACACAACGAAAAATTCTTTATCATTATAGTTTACAGGTTAAAATTATTTAAAGTGTAATAGCGTCTAAGTGTCTTATCCAATTCAGCAGAAAATTTATATACACAACACATAGGTCACTGTTGCATGGACTTTATACATTTTGATCAATTTAGTTATTAAGGAATTTTATAGGGACATAATGAAATATTCTTTATCGTTATGATATATGAGCTCAAACTTTTTGAAGTGCAAATGAATTAAATTAAACAACGTACTCTACGAGGAAAAGCACATAAACATAGTATTATAATTTTCTTTTCTTTTTTTTTCCTTTTTTCTTTAATGATTTCCTTTACTTTCATTTACTTATACAACCGTTGATTACTCAATGTTTAGAAAGTCAAGTAAATCCAAGCCACTCTAGATTTTTTTTTTTTTTTTTTTTATCCTTCTTCCCTCAAATTGTTTAATCTTTGCGCACAGTTTCGCACTATTCTTGCAATTAGATCGCTCTACGGTACACTGTGTGCAGTTTTAGTTTAATTATGGCCACTCTGTACATTGTATACAATTTTTGTATAAAATATTGTCGTAATTTAATAACAATTTCATAACATGAAAACATAGCTGCAATTACATTTTTCTATGCTTTGATCAAAGCGCCAACACACGCCAAATCGGCACTTGCATTTGCAGCACACGTGTCTACTTTGTTCGCCTGACGTAAGGTCGTGTTTTCTTTCGACCTTTAACAGTTGCTGCCAATTCTTACATTTTAATGCCAATTCTTACATATTCAAAATTCTTTAATTATTACTTACTAGCAGACTAAGCCCGCTTCGCTGGTCACTAGATTTAAATGAATTTTCAAAAGAATTGGATCAGTATTAATTTTTACATCACATTACAAATAAAAACTTAAAAAAAGAACACTGAAATTGCTTTAGATCCCGCTTCTTCGGGTACCCGTTTCCTAAGGCAGCTCTTTTTTCTACCCGTACTGCATCGGGCCCAGTTTCCCACTGTCTACAGAAAGGTCTTTCCCGGGCACTTCAATCTGGGTATTTATCGACGACTTGTGGATTTATGTTATTTAAGAACTACGATTTTAAAAATTACTGTATCTCAGCATCTATTATATATTTTAGTTTTTGAACCATGTGTTTTATAGCCCCCGTTATTTACACTATATTACGATTTGATTCCGACCAGTGCAATAAAATAAAAAAAGTAGATTTTCTTTTAAAAGGAATTAAATACATGAAAAACGAATTTTAATCAGTTTATCCTTTCTACTATAAACTACCATTTTGTTCACCCAATAAATATTATAAATAATAATAATAAAAAAAAAAAAAAAAAAAAAGATTTTTCTTTTAAAGGAATTAATTAAAAAATGAAAAATAAAAAGTTGCTATAGTATAAAATTTATACATAAACGTAACAATTTATTTCTATTGCATTTCAATAAATATAATAATAATTAAAAAATAAATAAAAAGAAGAAAAGAAAATCAAATGAATGTATTAAATAAAAAATGAATTGCATAATAGCCGTTGCTAAGATACACAGACGATTACAATCGGAGAATAAATTCATGAAAAATGAAACATTAAAGCCAATATTTAAAATTGAAAAAAACATTAATTTAAAAAATTCAAATTCGAAATTCGAAACAATCTCGATGAGGTGCACAACTGCAGGGACCCAGGTACCTATATGCAAAATTTGGAAGCTCTGCGATCAGTAGTGTGAACACCAGAGCGCAGACAGACACACAGACACACACACAGACACTTCTCTTTATTTATATAGATAAAAGTCAGTTGTGGGGCGCTTTTTCATAAATTATGGCACAATGTTTAAACATTTAAATATATATATAGGTAAAAAGTTTATGAAAATATACTTTATTAAATTATTAGAAAATTTAGGAAGATATTCAAAGAAAATTATTGCATTAAATTTTGAACTAGAAACAAATTTTTACTATTGTTTTGTTGTAACAAAATTTCTTACCAATATAAAAAAAAAGTGCTGTATTGCTTAATGTGCACATAAATTTATATAAGTCGTAATTTTTTTATATCATTCTTACTGAATCACATCCGTTGAACATTAACTTTTATTATCATTTTGTGTTATAATTTTGTTACTTTGGATAATAATATTCTTATTACGTTAGCCATAAAATCAGTATTTATGGATGATGGCATTTCGTATTATTCAGTTAAGATAAAAAAGAAATGCATAGGAAAAAAAGAAAAAAAAAGAAATGAGGTTAGCAGAAAAATTTAAAAAGATTACTTTAATCATATATATGCATACATACACAAACTTTTAGAGGAGGTAGGACACATGATGAGGATCGATAATTGCATAAGAACTCATAGCTGCACACATCATCTCAACCCTTTAAAATCTCGATATTATACGTTTATTGCATTTTTGACTAAACATTATATTGTACATAATATTTATATATAGTCATTTATTCAATGTATACTTTAACCTCTATTTATTATTATTATTATTATTTAGTTAAAAATGCAATGTACAAAAGCCACACCGACTGTGGTGTATTTCGTCATTGTATTCCTGATTCAATCTATTGGACCTTTGGTAAGTGACGTCACGTCCAATCAATGATCTGTTCATTCCTCTTTACTTTAACTCTGCTAAAACAGATCAGTCTTAAAAATGTAGTCGTTTATGTTACTTGTGTATTTCATCTGTAATTGTCATAGTCATCTATTAAATTTTATGTGTTTAAAATGAAACGCCTCGTCATATCCTAGTCATGGCTTAATCATAAATCGTCTCCTGCCTATAAAATACTATAATGGCGACGAAAGGAAAAGAAAAAAAGCAAAAAAGTTTTGCTTTTCAACATTTACAAATATCGACTTGAAGATAATTAAAAATGAAATCTGCAATTCATAAAAAAAGAGAACGGTATATGTTCTAAATATCTCACGAAGAAGAAATTGGTTATTGGAAATGAATCATAAAGCAGATAGGATGCGGCAGCTGTGAGTTTTATGTCAACTGTCAGGGCGGAAATGCATAGGCGCCATCGATAATTTCTAGTCTACGATTTTTTATTTTTCGAGAAAGAGAGGGAAAAAGGTATTTACGCATTTATTTTATTTTTTTTCTTTCTGTTCTTTTATTTGATTGCATCTTTTTATTATTAGAAGTAGCATATTTTCATTAAAAATGTTTCAAAATTTTAAAGAATTCAATGATTCTGTTGAGTCTTTTGACACTTATGTCAGGAGATTGGAACAGAATTTTATATTGTTTGATATAAAAGATGAAAAAAAACTTAGTGCTTTAATTACGTTTATTGGACCGAAATTATATAATTTACTTACAAATTTATTGTTCCCAGATCTTCCTGAATCAAAAACTTACACTGAATTAGTAGATATCTTAACAAAACATCTATGTAAGATTCTTAACAAAATTACTGAACGCTTTAAATTTAGAAAATGTTTTCAAGGAGATTCTGAATCTGTGCAAGATTTTAGTGTTCGTTTAAAGAAATTTACAACACATTGCTCGTTTACGGGCGATTCGCTGTCAGAAAATTTGTTAGAACAATTTTTACGCGGATTAAAAAATGAAACAATCCAAAGTAAATTAATGTCGCAGGTTGAAGATTTGACTTTTGAAAAAGCAGTAGAACAAGCCGTAACTATGCAAAGTACTGAAAATGACATGAGTGAATTACACAATAAGAATTTGAATTTGAATAAAGTTTCTGTTAGTGTTAGGAAACCAAAACAAAATTATTCTCAAAATAACTTAAGTAAACAAAACGTGAACAAAACTGCGAGTGCAAATAAAAGTAAAACTCATTGTTATCGTTGTGGAAATATCTCTCATTTAGCAAATGTTTGTAAATTTATTAATGCAGTTTGCAATTTTTGTAAAAAACGCAGTCATTTGAGTAAGGTGTGTCGGAACGCACAAAACAATGTTACTCAAAAGAAAAATGTAAATATTCTTGATTCTGTAGACATTTTGTCATTACAATCTGAAGGCACTAAACCTATAAAAATTTGGGTTTTGATAGAAAATAGTGCTAAAGCAGAAATGGAGCTTGATACAGGATCGGCGATTTCCGATGTACCGATAAATCGTTTTCGGAGATTATTTCCAGAACATAAAATGTTTCCTGCTGATATACAATTAAAAACAGCTACTGGAGAAATTTTCCAGCCCGAAGGATTTGTTAGAGTAAATGTAACTTACGAAAACAAAACTAGGAATGTTAAGTTATATTTGGTTAAAAAAGACAATTTTCCTTTATTGCTAGGTAGGGATTGGATAACTACATTTAATATATTCTCAAACAATTTACAAACTAATCCGGTTAACAAAGTACAAATCTCGGAAAATTTAAATAATTTACTGAATGAATTTCCGGATTTATTTACAAATAACGTAGGTGAAATTAAAAATGTTAAAGCTGAATTACATTTAGAGAAAGACTCATCACCAATATTTTGTAAATCGCGAACAATTACGTATGCATTAAGGAATGCAGTAAATTAAGAATTGGAAAGATTAGAAAGTGAAGGGATAATAAAAGCTGTTAGTACTAGTAAATGGGCAACACCCATTGTTCCGGTGGTAAAACCTAATGGTAAAATTCGTTTGTGCGGCGATTTTAAAGTCATGGTAAATGAATTTTTAAAGGTTGACAAATACCCGCTACCAAAAATTGAAGATATATTAGCAACTTTAGGGGGTGGATTACATTTTACAAAGATAGATTTAAATCAAGCATACTTGCATTTACCGGTAGAGGAAAATTCACAAGAATTACTTACTATTAACACTCCTAAAGGCTTATATCAATTTACGCGATTAGCATACGGAATTGCCAGTTCTCTAGCAAAAAGGTAGAGAACTATAGAACAAATTTTAAAAGGTATAGAGGGTATTCCAGTTTTTATCGATGATATATGTATCTCAGGGGAAACGGATGAAATACATTTAGAGCGATTAAAACAAGTGCTAGAAAGGTTATGTGAATGTAATCATAAAATAAATAAAGAAAAACCTTTTTTCATGAATGATGAAATTACATATTGCGGTTACAAAATTGATAAAAAGGGCATACACAAAACGCAAGAAAAAATGTCTGCTATTTTAAATGCTCCAATACCTAAAAACGTAACTCAGGTAAAAGTATTCTTAGGCATAGTATCGTACTATTCTAGATTTGTTCCTAAATTATCTACGATTGCTTATCCTCTAAATGAATTATTACGTAAAAATGTAAATTTTCAGTGGACTAAAAAATGTGAAAATCCATTTAATGCAATTAAACAGGAAATTACTTCCGAAAGGATTCTCACCCACTTTAATCCTAAATTACCCTTAATTTTAGCCACTGATGCTTCTCCTTATGGAATTTCGGCAGTACTTTCGCATACAATGCCAGATAACACCGAAAAACCCATAGCTTTTGCTTCTAGAACTTTGTCTTCTGCAGAAAAGCGGTATAGTCAGGTAGATAAAGAAGCGTTATCAATAATTTTTGGTGTAAAGAAATTTTTTCAATTTTTATATGGTAGGAGATTTACACTGTATACTGATAGTAAACCCCTAGTTTCCATATTTTCACCCGTAAAAAGTATTCCGGTACTTTCGGCAGCTAGAATGCAAAGATATGCATTATAGTTACAAACATTTAATTATGATATTAAATATAAAATATCTGCAGAGCACGGAAATGCCGATGCTCTATCACGTCTTCTATTACGTAGTGAAGACTTATTGCTGCCGTCGTCCGATTCGCTACAGACAGAAAAAATGTCACCAACTTTGTCACCAAATTTATTTGGCAACCCTGATGAATCCGATTTTTTATTTATTCATCAAATCACTTCGTTACTGTTAACTACAAAAATGTTGTGTGCAAGTTCTAAGCGAGATCCAACATTGAAAGAAATGTACCAGCATTTAATATCAGGCACACAGATGCCAAATTACTTACTTTTCGGACATAAACAAGAAGATTTTTCTATACTAAATAATTGCATACTACAAGGGAATAGTGTTGTAATTCCTACTGTTCATAGACAAAAAGTGTTAGAAGATTTACATTTTGGCCATTTTGGCATAGTTAAAATGATAGCACTGGCACGTAGTTTTGTATGGTGGCCAGGTATTGATAAAGACAATGAGAATTTAGCAAATAACTGTTCTGTTTGTATTAAATTGAAACATAATCCTCCTAAAATGGACAATCATCACTGGGAATGACCTACAACACCTTGGAACAGAATACATGTAGACTTTTTTGGTCCAATGATGGGGAAAATGTTTTTAATCGTAGTAGATGCCCACAGTAAATGGACAGAAGTGATCATTGTTCCTAATACTACTGCTGAGAACACTATAAACTGTCTTTCTTCGCTTTTTGCCAGATATGGCTATCCTGTGTCCCTTGTGTCTGATAATGGGCCACAATTCATTTCAGAACAATTCGAACATTTTCTACAAAGTAAAGGCATAAAACATAGTTTAACTGCACCATATCATCCCTCTACAAATGGTCAAGCCGAAAGATATGTCCAAATAATTAAAAAAGGATTGAAATCCTTAAGTTCAGAACCCGGAAATCTCCAATTTAAGTTAAACGAATTTCTATTCCAATACCGAATAATGCCTCATATTACAACAGGGGAGAGTCCCGCATCATTATTTCTCAAGAGAAATATCAGATCAAAACTGGATTTACTTGTACCAAATGTTAAAAATTATGTTGAAAACAAACAACATAAAAATGTTTTTAACAAGAAAAAGATAAGAGAATTCCAAGTAAATAAAAAAGTTGCAGTACGCAATTACACGTCAGGAGATAAATGGAAAATAGGTAAAGTAGTTGCCAGACTAGGTAAACTGCATTACAAAATTCAAGTAGGTTCATGTGTATGGAAAAGACACGTTGATCAACTGAAAAGTGTAGGTTCCAGAGTACAACTGGAGGAAACTACAAGTCCTGGTGCAAATATTTCCATGGTTCCCGATAGCAAGAGTCCACACCTACAAAGCAATGGAGAATCTAAATCTGGTAGGAGGCCTGCCATTATACCAGATCCTGTGCCAACCGATCCTGCCATTACACCAGATCCAGTGCCAATTAATCCTGCCATTACACCAGATCCAGTGCCAACCAATCCTTCCATTACACTAGATTCAGTGCCAACCGACAGTAGATCTGTGTCTACAAAGCCTGGAGAAATTGACTGTGATAAAAAAATATCAACAGTACTCTAAATAAAAATGAACTAAAATCTGAACATTCAAAACTTAAAAATACTAATTTGTCTTTTTCTGAACAGGTTGTAAGAAGATCATCTAGAGTAAGAAAACCTCCCATCATGTATGGTATACGGAATTAAGGGGAGGAGAGTTGTGGTGTATTTCGTCATTGTATTCCTGATTCAATCTATTGGACCTTTGGTAAGTGACGTCACGTCCAATCAATGATCTGTTCATTCCTCTTAACTTTATCTCTGCTAAAACGGATCAGTCTTAAAAATGTAGTCGTTTATGTTACTTGTGTATTTCATCTGTAATTGTCATAGTCATCTATTAAATTTTATGAGTTTAAAATGAAACGCCTCGTCATATCCTAGTTATGACTTTATCATAAATCTTCTCCTGCCTATAAAATACTATACCGACTTTTGTGTTTCTCTGTTAAAAATTAACCGAAACCACCCAGTTTTTAAAGGGTAAAATGATTTTTGCGGTCATAGATCCTAAGCAATGTTTAATTTTTATGATGTGCCCTACCTCTTTCCAAAAAAATCTGGAGTGACTCCACTCGACTTTCAGAACGTTGACAGTTAACAGTTTTGTAGATAAAGTAAAGAAAGAGGAGTTGTTAAACAAACAAAAGAGAGAAAACCATAATACAGTGTTTGAGTATTTTTCTCCATATATTTCACGATGTTTTATTTAACGTTACTGAACTTTGAGCCCATAGATCATAATGATAAAGAATTTTTCGTTGCGTCCCTGTAAAAATCTATAAGTGCTAGATTCACCAAAATGCTCAAAGTTAGTACAACAGTGATTTATAATATTCATATGAATTTTCAGCTCAATTGAATTAGGCGTTTAGATACTTTTAATAATTTGGTCCCATAGGACATAATGATAAAGAATTTTTCTTTGTGTCCCTGTAAAAAAAACTAAAAGTGCTAGATTCTCCAAAATCTGTAAAGTTGGTGCAACTGTGACCTATAACGTGTGTACAATTTTTTTTTTTTTTTTTTTTTTTTTTTTGCTCAGATTAATACGGCATTTTGACGCTATCACACTTTTAAAAATTTGACCCCATAGGCCATAATAATAAAGAATTGTTTCTAGTGTCCCTGTAAAAAAACTATAAGAGCTAGATTCACCAAACTCAATAGGGTTCGTACTATGGTGACTTACAATATACGTACCAACTTTCAGCTTATTCGATCAAAGTGTTTAAACGATTGCGTGTTCACTCACAGACATACACACACACATACATAAACACTGACATACACACAGACATACATACATGTGAGAACAAGTTCACACATATGTTCTTTTAAATATTTAATTTCTTTCTAAATAATTCAATTTAAAATTTTAAATAATAAAAGTCAATTTATTAAGAATATTTATAAAATTAATTCATTTAACAAATAAAATCTAATTTAGTTTAATTTAGTTTATTCCAATAAAAAAAAGAACACTTTATTATATAATATCCTCTGAAATCAATTCATTCTATTATAAAAGTCAATCTCTATTTAATTTAATTTGTATTTTTACTAAGGGACTTATTCATTTGTAAACAGATACTTTTTCCCTTTTCAACAACGTTAGGTTTCAATATCTTATTTAATCATAGATAGAAAATAATTTATTTGTCTAAATTACTTTATAATATAAACAGAAGCTGCGAAATTTATTTCATTTCCGGTGATTTGTGCTATCATAATGAATTGATTTCAGATGATATTATATAATAAAGTGCTTTTTTTTTTTTTTTTTTTTTTTTTTGAATAAACTAAATTAAACTAAATTAGATTTTATTTGTTAAATGAATTAATTTTTATAAATATTCTTAATAAATTGACTTTTATTATTTAAAATTTTAAATTGAATTATTTAGAAAGAAATTAAATATTTAAAAGAACATATGTGTGAACTTGTTCTCACAATACATCATAGTAAAAATAGTGAAAACGGACTCGTTGGACCTCGAAACGTATAGAAACATCAAAATTTCAAATCCGGATTTTTGACATGATTACAATACTTTCCTCACTATAGTGTTCGGAAAGTAAAAATGTACGTTACGTTTTGAATTCCCTTGTATATGCATGTGATTTCGTAAGGTTTGACAGAGAAACATCCTGTAAATCACATTGCAATGCTCTGAGTTAAAAATAAAAATTGGTTGTATTAAGATGCAAATATATTGGTCGTTGATGATTAAAGTTTAATCCAGCAGTTTCTATATTTTATCAATAAATAGGACAAGGAAGAATCATCAATATGTTTTAAGCAATAATAATAATATTTTTTAAAGACAACCATGCGAGATTTCTGCTGCTGAAATATTGTGACAATATCTTGAAAATAGAAACAAAATTATGTATCTTTTATGTACATTTTTTTTATCTCTTTAATTATAATTGTAATTTTACAAAAGACATACAGAATTTTTTTTTTATAATCTCTAAGACCAATTATTTACACAAGTGACAGCATTATCGAATTTGTATATACAGTATAATCGAATGTTTTCAGATTTGTCGAATATTTGATATTTTTCCAAACATTATTTTTTTAGGTGACACAAGAGCACAATAATAAAAATATAATAAACATTTTCAACAATTTTTACTAACATGTAACATTTATGTTTCGCAGGGAACGAGATATCCTATTTATTTCCTACTTTATTGGCTAAAATACCCATTATCTTTACTGCAATTCACTATTAAACATTTAAGACTTAATTACTAATGCACTATTACGTCAAAATTCGTTTTTTTTTTATTCTAAACTCTTGCTTGTAACAGAATTTCCTTATCCTTTCAAAGTTGAACATTTCGAAAATGATTCTAAATACAGTCCTAATTTTGTAATGTGATGAACTTAATAACCTTGCACCCAATGTTGCCAGATCTGGCAGATTTTTTATTCAATAGCCACCTATAATTTTCAGAAGTGATATTTGATATATAGCCGATTAATCTTTGAAGCGATTGAACAAACTTTACGATTAAAATTTAGTGATGATTATTGAATAAAAAATCATCCAGATCTGGCAACACTTCTTGTTCCTGTATTTTTTTTTTTTAATATATTTTGAAGATGCAATGACTTTTCACCATTTTATTTCACTTAATCTGTATAGTTGCAGTTTTCATTGTGTGAGAACATTTTTGTTGTGTATTTAAAGTAAGAATATTGAAACCTTCATAATTATTTATCTTACGCATAACAGTCAATTGTAGATTATTTTTTTCATTAGTGAGAAATTGATTCGTAATATTTTCTTATTTATTTGTTCAAATTCTATATTAGGGTAGGTTGGGTTAATTGTAAACACTTTTTATCACTTCTGAATATGATCATTCATACAAACTAAACAAATAACTTTTAGTTTAAAAAAAAAATGACAAAAACTTAATTTTTGAACATTTACCTAAGTTTTAAGCATTTTACTTTGCATTAAAGTTTTTATTTAAATTTATAAGGGTCTGTTTACAATTACCCCATAATGTTTACATTTCCCCCATATAGTATGGGGTAATTGTAAACAGATATTTTTGCATATTGTAATGCATAATAACATGAAATATAATACTTTAAAAAAGTTTTTTAATGTTTATATATGTTATAACTTTTTTTTATTGGTACATCATGTCTTAAATAAATAATAAAATAAATTTTCGATGATAATAAACCTAAAGCATTTTATTTAACATTTGTTGAAGTACAAACATATTGTTTTACTAGATTTTCATTTTTCTTTTACACTCACAAAACCAGGAAATGTATGAAAGTTTCCTTTCATTATACTTAATAGAGGGTGCTGACAAAATAGCTTCTATGGATGATAAATTTATGGGGAAAAATGTCATTTTCTACAACGTGACTGTACATTCATCTTGTACTATGGAATTTAGAACACAGACATACTTTTATTAAACCTTATTTTTACCGTTGGCAATAAAGTCTATTAATATATAACTTCCAGGAATTAAATGCTGCAATTTGGATTTTGCATATTGGACTTCCGTAGAATTTTCTTTTATTTCTTCAACACTACCAATCTTTTTTTGTTGTATCATCATTAACTTTCTTTCTTTTTGATTTTATATCACTTACATTCTTTTGAAATTTTCTTTTTTTCACATTCCTTTAGACGTTCTAAGACACTGGTAGAAGTCCCCCATAATTCATTTGCTTAAGTTTGCCCGTTACTGTCTTCTCTTTTATTGCTACTGCACATTCGTTGGTTTTGATACTGTTTGAAAATATTTCAACAATGGTTTATGGGGATAAAATACTTTTTGTGGAGAAGAATTGTCCTCTCACATCATTCACTGCTTTGATTAAATCATCAGAGCTGTAGCTAATAGATTTTTTCTTAATTTCTGTTACATGTATATATATCTGAATTAGAAAAAAATTAATAGAATAGTATACAGAAAAAAGCCTACTTATAGCATAGAATAGATTAGGCCTAATTACTATGGAAAATTATAAAATGGAATGAAATATAACATTCGTATTAAAATTATAATACAATTTAGTATTAAAATAAAAACATAAGACGCATTCATACTAAGTTGTGTTACTGAGGAATTGATGTTTTCATTTACCCCAAAGCAAGATTTTTCTGGGGTAATTGTAAACAAGCAATAACTAAAATTTAGTCATGAATTAAAAAAAAAAAAAATCATTCTAATAAATTAAATTAAAATGTTTAAAACTATTTTTAAAGAAAATGAATTAATGTTTCACCTTTTCGTATGATTTAGAGTATTTTTAATCAATCCTTGCAATTCTGTATTTCACTTTTTTCACAGACCAAAACAAAACTGCATAAACAAAATGGTGCTTCACAACAAAAGTGATTTATTAACAATGAACATCTATTAGTCCTTGAAGGTATGAAGATGTGCTGGCATCTGCATTCTGAAATTTGAACTAACAAAAAAAAAATAAGGGGTGTGTTTACAATAACCCCAACCTACCCTATATACTGTCTCGATATTGCTCAAATTCCCAAGTTTAGTTGAAGATACCTTTTATGTCTACAGTGATTAATATTTATTGTTATTTTAACTATATCAAACAAAAAATAAAAATGCACACTACCGCTATACAAAATCGATAAAATAACAACAATAATAATCGCAAAGTTTTGATAAATAATATAATATACTTTACGTGATATAAAATTGGGTTAAACTAGTTTCTCCTTTAAAATTTCTTTAGATGCCCACCTGTCCGTTTATATATTTAATGTTCGTAATAAGAACGTTTAAACAACAACAACCAAAATAATAATAATAATAATAATAATAACAAAATTGAGAACAAATATCTTAATTAATAATTTTAATTAATAATTTAATTAATAATTAATTAATAACTTTTAAATCTATTAACCAATTAATAAATATCATGACACAAAACATGTTAAGTATATTCTTCGAATTTATAGCGGTCTTATATATCAAATTGCACAAATTTACATTTTTAAGCTATTAGAGTATCTTTCACAATGTGGCATGATTTTTAGCGACATTCCGCTGAACCAGACAATCACCTAACACTTTAATGTCGCGTCGAGTTCAATGTGGAAATGATTTATAGCGTATTTCATTGAGGAAAATTTTGTGTATATGGTTTTTCTATCCGCACGTGAAAAATGTAAAAATAAATATTTTGTAAACAGTATGCGAAAAATATATTTATACAGTATTTACAAATTATTACGATGTAAATTTTTTGAGTAATTTTGATATAGTTTCAAAAGAATGAAAATAAATTGAACTCAACTCATTTCAGGATCTGTATGTTTATAAAAGACATTAATGTTAAATTAAAGAATTTAGATTTATCATTTTTTATGTAATGCATTGTACAATTTGGATTATAACCCAATTTTTAATGGGTTTTCACTGAAAAACAGTAATTCTCTAAATGTACTGACTATAAAAATTTTAAATAGAAGAAGTGAAAGAAAAAATATAAGATCACAAAGGTCACAAAAATCCCACGAATATATAGATTTTTTTTTTTTTTAATTAAGATAAAAAGAATAATGATTGAAGATATTTGTATGGTTTCAGTAAGATAAAATGGTATTATCTCTCATTAGGAGATATTCATTTTAGCTTAATATTTCTTATATTTATAAAATGATATTATTTTTCGCATACTTTTCTGATGAAAGAAAAATTATATATATATATATATATTAATTTAAAAATTTTTAATAATGTTTGTTTATCTCTTTTCCTAGAAAATTTAACCTTAAAAAAATTTATTCTGAAATATATCACACTATATAATGCGTGCAAAGAAAAATAATAATCTGCTTATAGATCTATTTCCTTATTTAAAAAAACATGAGAAATTTAAATAATAAAATTTAGTTTTTATTTTATTGTTAAATAAATGGTGTTTTTTGTTAGAGGAAATTTTAGATGTTCTGCTATGATACCGGATATATATATAGGGTAAGTGCACCAGTGATTGACACTTTTAGAGCAATCTCTGATGTTTTTTAATGTTCTGGTCATCAAAAAATATTTTTCGAAATCTTAGGTTAGTATATATGGTATGAAAGGCATACAGAACCACATATATGTCAAAATATATACATTTGATAATTTTTTTTTTTTTTTTTTTTTTTTTTTATGAATTTTTATTTGACACCCAATCAATGTTCCAGTAATTGACACTATCAGTTTTTCATTTTATTAGTAATTGTTCACTATGTTCCAGTGTTTGACACGGCTAGGTATTCATTTTACCAGTTATTAACACCCTATGCTCCAGTGTTTGACATAAAATGTTAAAATTCTCATATGTAAAACATATGATTTTATGATTTTTCTTATTTATCAATTATTTAGGATAGATGTCAATTACTGGAGCATGCCAATCACTGGAGCACCTACCCTACATGTGTGTGTGTGCTTTTAATGTAGATTATTTATATTTGCAATATTGTTTTACTGCAAAAGAGTAATACTTTAACCAAACAATTTTAACTTTTATTATTTATGTCATGATTCATTTTTGTTTTTGAGAAAAAATTAGGAGAGGTGTTTCAATAAAACTATTTTCTGTCACTTAAGACAATAATCATTAACTCAAAGCATTAGACGAGACTGAAATAGTAATAAATTTTGAGGTTTTCAGCAACATGTCTTACAAATTCTATTTTAACATATTCAGTTATTTCTGAACAAATGAAAATTCAAACTAATCTTAAATTTATTCTTGTTTATCATTATTACTTATTACTGATACATATGATCAATTTAAATAAAGTATTTTAGACTGCGTTAGTTGATTGTTCACTTTAAATTGGTTCATTACAGGTATATTTAACATCACGTTTCATAATTACTTAAAATTGAATATTAAATATGAAGTAAATGAATCCATAACATCATATTAATGCTTTACGGATCATACACATTACGTTTGGGTGTTTTTTAACACTTATCTCTATGTATGAGCATTACAGACTGCTCATGTGTAGTCCAGCTTTTTTTTAATTTTAACTCCGCCTAACTGGTAGAATTTAAAATCTTGAACAAATTGTACGAGATGCACAAAATCATCATACGCAATGTCCGTATTACTATAACCAATGATTTAAGTACATTGATTGGAAACAACATTATTTCGCTATGTATATTTTTTTATGTAATCAATTGAACGAAAAATGTGTTTGTTAAATATTCAAAATTTAAAAGCCATGCCCATATGTGTTAAAAAATATCACAAAAGACTTGGTTTTTAAATTTTTAAGAGGACATTTGTGAGCATGGGTTCGTACGAGTGTTGCCAGATAAGGCAGATTTTACATTCACTAATCACCAATAACACTGCTTGGCATGAAAATTGCCCCCAACACCATCTCTCAAATACTTAAGTAAAACGACCTCCTGAATCCGAATATGATTCCCATTTTGCCCTATCACACGCCGTTTTTTAGGAATGGGCCCCTATTTTTATCATTTTTCGGTGATTTTATGGCTATAAATTTGCTTTTTAGGTGGGGGAGGAGATTATTCTAACTGTTAAATATCATCTGAGGTGCTACAGAGTTTAAAAATTCTAAAACATCAACATTTGTGACAAGAGGAAAATGTAGGGGAGATTTACCGCAGTAATTATGCATTACATTTCTTATATATTTATATATTAATCTAATATTAATGTTATTTATTAAACCTTTTTTTTAAGTATTAAATTAATTCATTTTCATTCTTGAAAATAAATTCATAGCCATAGAATTACCGAACAGTGATAAACATTGGGAGAGGCGGTGTGTCCCGAGAAAACAGTGGGTGACTGGGCAAAATGGTAGTCATATTCGGAAAAAGCAGGCCATTTTACATAAGAATCAGAAAGAATTGTAACAGGGGTCGAAAAAAAATATTTTTTTGGCAGCGCAGTGTAATTTTGAGAAGTGATATTTGATATCCATAATAGACTATCAGTATTCGAAGCGATTAGGCAAACATAACAATTAAAAATTACTGGTAATTACTGAATAAAAAACCTGCGAGATTTGGCAACACTCGTTCTGAATCTTTATGATGTGCACTATTTCCACTTAAAGTTTGTCACTGTAATTTTGGGACGCACGTACTTCTTTTACGAAGACGCACAAAAGATTTCGATTACATTATGATCTATTAAACGAAATGCAATAAATAATAAAAATATACAAACATTCTATTATAATATTCCAATTGTTTATTTTACTACTTCTATAATTTAAATACATTCAAAAACGGATAATTGCTGAATGTTAAAAATGTCAAAAGACTTACTGCAGTTTTTTTTTTTTTTTTTTTTTTTCTCCTGACTATAATTTAAGTACCCTTAAAAAGATAACGCTATTTTAAAAAATAATTTCATTCAAAAACTTACATTAATTTAAAACTGAAAAAGTGCATTTATACTATTTTTTTTTATTTATTCATCTAAAATCTGACTACATAAATATGTAAAAAACATCTATATAAATAAAGAGAAGTGTCTGTGTGTCTGTGTGTCTGTCTGCGCTCTGGTGCTCACACTACTGCTCGCAGAGCTTCCAAATTTGGCATATAGGTACCTGGGACCCTGTAGGTGTGCACCTCATTGAGATTTTTTCGAATTTCGAATTTGAATTTTTTAAATTAATGTTTTTTTCGATTTTAAATATTGGCTTTAATGTTTCATTTTTCACGAATTTATTCTTCGATTCTAATCGTCTGCGTATCTTAGCAACGGCTATTATGCAATTCATTTTTTATTTAATAAATTCATTTGAAAACGATTTTCTTTTCTTTTCTTTTCTTTTCTTTATTATTATTATTATTATTATTATTATTATTATTATTATATTTATTGAAAATCAAATGGTAATGCAATAGAAATTAATTGATACGTTTATGTATAAATTTATACTATAGCAAATTTTTATTTTTCATTTTTTTTAATTAATTCCTTTAAAAGAAAAAATCTTTTATTATTATTATTATTATTATTATTATTATTTATAATATTTATTGCGTGAGAAAAATGTTAGTTTATATTAGAAAGGATAAAATGAATATAATTCGTTTTTCATGTATTTAATTCCTTTTAAAAGAAAATCTACTTTTTCATTTTATTTTATTGCACTGGTCGGAATCAAATCGTAATATAGTGTAAATAACGGGGGTCTATAAAACACATGGTTCAAAAACTAAAATATATAATAGATGCTGAGATACAGTTATCTTTAAAATCGTACTTCTTAAATAACAGAAAATCCACAAGTCGTCAATAAATACCCAGATTGAAGTGCCCGGGAAAGACCTTTCTATAGACAGTGGGAAACTGGACCCGATGCAGTACGGGTAGAAAAAAGAGCTGCCTTAGGCAACGGGTACCCGAAGAAGCGAGATCTAAAGCGATTTCAGTGTTTTTTTTTTTTTTTTTTTTTTTTTTTGTAATGTGATCTAAAAATAAATACTGATCCAATTCTTTTGAAAATTCATTTAAATATAGTGACCAGCGAAGCGGGCGTAGCCTGGTAGTATTTCATAAAAATGACATAATATTACATACTTAAATTTGATTAATTAAAAAATTAAAAACGAAAAATTATAAGAAAGATTTTATATCACTTATGTTTTATTATAAACAATTTTGTGACATCTATCTTAAAAAAAAAAAAAAAAAAAAAAAAAAAAAAACTTGAAATTTGCATAAATATTTTTATAAAAAACGTCATTTAAAATAATACAAATATATATATACATAAAAAATATTACAAAAATTCGGTTAAGTGTATAAATCTATTTATTTATTATTTTTTTTAACAGCTTTTCAGAACTTTAATTAATGAAACCTTTCTTTTATTTACTTAAGTGTTGTAGTACTCAAATAATCAAAGCAAGAAATTGTCTCCTCAAAACAAAGGGTGTAAATTGAAAGAAACACAGAATAAAAAATCTTTTAATTAAACTAATTATTGTCTGAAATTTTGTTTAATTATTTCTTTTCTATTTTAATAATATGTTGGATAATTTGTTAAATTTAAATCTAAAAGCTGTCAAGCTCAAAAGTATCTACAAGAATAAATGAATAAATAAATGAAATAAAGCAAACCTGTATTATTTAATGAAATTTTAAATAACAAACACTTGGATAAAGTTATAATCTAAACTAATAACATAAATGTAAATAACTTTATATTCGTTATAGACATTTTTCCTTAATATATTAAAAATGAAATATTATTTATTATAAGACTTTAGAATAATATTTATTTTTCTAACTCTGAAATAAAGTATTATTTTTATATAAATAAAAATTGTAATCCCCCTCCCATCCCCCCGAAAAAAAAAGAAAAATTCAATTTAATTAAATAAAGTCTTTCTTGTGTAATGGCCACACTGTAAAAAATAGGCTCTTAAAAATAAGTATATATTATCTCAAAATAGCTCCGAAACAATACATACTTAAATTTGAAAACACATGTACTTATTTTTGAGTATACTGACATGCTCAAAAATGGGGCTGACTATAAGAATACCAATGTCCCCATGTTTGACATGTCAATGTACTCAAAAATGAGTACATCGGTTTTCAAATTTAAGTATATATTTTTCCGGGGCTATTTTGAGACAATATATACTTATTTTTAAGAACCTATTTTTTACAGTGCAGTGTTGCCAGATAAATTGTCACTCATAATATTAAAAAGTAATATCTGATATATACAATCCGATATATACAGATCTTCGAAGTGATCAGCCAAAGGTTACAATTAAAAATTATTTGTGATTATTTAATAAAAAATGCACAACTTGTAAAGGCTTTTGCAGCAAAAAGAACAGCTGCGACAAAAAAAAAAAAAAAAAAAAAAAAACTCTATGGCTAGAGTCTAGATTAAATTAAGAAGAATTTTAGGAACAAAATAAACATAACGTTTTACTAAGTGTCAACGAAAAGCCGCTTCACTATGGGATGGTACTAACGAACAGTGTCATTTCAGGTATCTTACAGAAGGTAAGGAGGCATCGACTGGAAGCCAAAATGAATGTGAGGAACAGTAACAAGCCACGGGTCAGAAACATGCTCAAAAAGTGAAGATGATCAAAGACGAGACGAAGCTGATTAACGTAGAAAGTCTAAATAATGTGTAGATGCTTAACAGACAGAACCCAGGAGATGGTCAAAAGAAAAATACACTTTTCAAAATAAGTTTCATGCTATGTCCCATGCTGGTATATTTCTCTAAAGGTCAATTATACAGGGTGGTTATAATTAAATTTCCCTTATAACCAGCATCCTACAGCGCAAACAGGCGAACGAAAAGCAAGGAATTTTGGTATATAGACTATACACAAGATGCGCTCACAGAATTTCGAAAAAAAAAAAAAGTTCCAAAATATCCACCAGAGGGCACTTTTTCCGGAAAACCTTTAAATTTAACACAATAAATGACCAAAACGGAATACAGAAACAATGTCAATACAAAAAACCCTTAACGGGTTAAAAGTTTGTGACGTAGCACTGTACTTTATGGCTATAAGAATTAGAAATACGGGTCTTAAAAATAATGATATCAAATTTTCAGTGACGCTTCGATATTAATCAAATTATACATAGATTTTCTTATTTGAATTTGCTTTTTGCTTTTATTTATATTTACAGTGTAAACGTAAACGTTATTTTCAACATAAAATAATATATAGCATTTACTCATTGATACCTTTCCATTCGCATCTCTTATACTATGAAAGCACGTATTTAAAAAGAAATTATATGAAATTCCAGTAACGCAGTGGTGTTACATTAAATGATTTGTTTTTAAATTTCACTGCAATTATTTTGTTTTGCATATTAAAGTATGTGTGCACATTGAAATATTGCTTTTAATTTTCAAATACGCTGTCAAATATATCACTTTCATTAAGCTTATATTATGTACTGAAATATATTTATTTCAATGAATTATTCTATCTTTTGCGTCACGTCATCCAAAACTGTAAGTAAAATATATGGAAATGTTTACTTTGTGTCATTTCATCTAAATAAATTGAAAATGCATGCAAATAGATATTGTGCTCCAAAGAAAAAAATTGTGAAAATTTTTTCAGTTTTGGATGGCGTGACGCAAAAGATAGAATAATTCATTGAAATAAATATATTTCAGTACATAATATAAGCTTAATGAAAGTGATATATTTGACAGCGTATTTGAAAATTAAAAGCAATATTTCAATGTGCACACATACTTTAATATGCAAAACAAAATAATTGCAGTGAAATGTAAAAACAAATCATTTAATGTAACACCACTGCGTTACTGGAATTTCATATAATTTCTTTTAAAACACATGCTTTCATAGTATAAGAGATGTGAATGGAAAGGTATCAATGAGTAAATGCTATATATTATTTTATCTTGAAAATAACGTTTACACTGTAAATATAAATAAAAGGAAAAAGCAAATTCAAATAAGAAAATCTATGTATAATTTAATTAATATCAAAGCGTCACTGAAAATTTGATATCATTATTTTTAAGACCCGTATTTCTAATTCTTATAGCCATAAAGTACAGTGCTGCGTCACAAACATTTAACCCGTTAAGGGTTTTTTGTATTGATATCATTACTTTTTAGGGGTTAATGATCAAAACGTAAAATTAAAGGACCATTGTAATGAGTTATAACACTGTATAAAAAGTGTTGTTTTATAGGTCATACTCGAACAAAATAACAAACTAAATGAAATTTCAAAATTTTATAAAAAGTGATTAAAAAAAAAAAAAAAAAAAAAATTTAAGAAATAATATTTTTTGAGGGATGGAAACAGGCAACATTACAAAGGCATAATATAGTACATTTTAAAAATGACAAAAATATCTACAAATAAAAAAATAAATAAAAAAGATTTTTTATTTTATTCAATATTCAATTTCTTATATAGCTCATTGGTTCAACTATTTCTTAGATAGTCCAACAGAAAATTAAAAATAAAAATAAATGTTTAAAAAAATAATTTGTGTGCGAAAGTTTTTGTAAAAAAGTGTTACGAATGAGTTTCTAAAGAGTTTTCACCACATCGATTTTAGTTAGATAAAAACTTAACAAAAATTTTTAAATGGTCAATCGACTGAACAAAAGATAAATATTTTGTTATTTTTAAATTGTAGATGCATAAAGTAAAACTGTTTATGGTTATGACAGTAATTTTCCAAAATACCTAGCACCATTGGGATGAGGTTCAGATCCTCCCTTGGAAACTCTCATAATTCTAAAAAAGATGCTTAATCAATTTGAGAGAGATTTTGTTTGGTTTAAAATTAATTCAGCTGGGGAAAATAGGAGGGGGGTTACTAGTTAGATCACTTAAAAATTTTAATAGGGAAATCGCTTTTTAGAAAAAAAATTCTAAAAAACATGCATTAAAATGTTATGCATCTAGTTTTATTCTATCTACATACTGTACATAGTCCCCACATTCTTCCTAGTATTTCGGAATCATTTTAGAATTTCTAAAAATTTTCTGAAACGTAGTGTAGGGATTTTGGACTTTGCCTCATTTTCGAAAATTGGGTTATGGGGGTATAAAGTGTATATGAGAGATCTAACTTTAAAATTTTAATTGATAAGGATTTTTTAGCACTTTGAGAAATCTTTTAAGTATAATCACTTAAAATGTTTCCAGCGATATTTTTTTAAGGTTGGTTGTTTGTAGGTTTTAAGACCAATTGACTGCGCTAGGGTCCTAGGCCTATAAGTACATTGCCCCCGTGAGGTCTTTCTAAGGGGCCGTAGCCCGTATTTATGCAAGTTTCGGAGAAAAAACACTGAAGGAACGGCTAGGTCGAAGAGCGCGAGATGGGATCGAATCCGGCACTTCCCATACACCAGCTTTTCAGCGCAGAACCGCTCGTGGGGCATTTTTTAAAGAAGCTTATATATATTCTAAAAGTCTCATTTTTCTTCGCAAATCTATAGGAAACGCTTTGAAAGTTTTGAAAACGTAAAAAGCGTGCATATTAAATATGAGTCTAAGTAGAACTTTAAATGAGCTCCTAATCCCCCTCGTATTCGACATTTTAATGTTTGCCTCCTAAGGTTTCTTCTATCTCAATTCAGCTTCAATTTCTTTTTTTCTTTTCCTTTCTTTTCTCTTTCTTTTTTTTTTTTTTTAAATAAACCAAACGAGATCAAACCACGTGATCCTGAAATAGGAACATAATGGAGACTATTTTCAGTATATTTAATAAAAAAAAAAAAAAAAAAAAAAAGAGGCAAACAAAATATATTAAAAAAATTTTTGTTTGTAGAAGACATTTCCGACAAACTACAAAAAGAACTTCATTTGTTTAAAATTTCAAAGATGTGCTTTTCGCCCCCCCCCCCTGTTTTTACAGTTCGAATTTCCAAACAAAACAACGATCCTTCAAACTGATTAAGCTCCCCCTCCCCCCCACCTCTTTTTTTTTACAGTTTTTTAATTTTCCAAGGTGTTCTCGAGACACGGGGGACGACTTTAAAAGAAAAATTTTCTTTCTTATTTTCCTAACAAATAGTTATAGAGAAAAACATTTTGTGTTAAAATGTTGTTTTGAAAAGGTCTTTCCATCAAACTAACAGAGATTCCCCCTCCCTCCACCCAAATTTCACATTTATAAAATTAAAATTTGACCATCACTGAGTCCTTATGCCGACCTCCCTTCCCCTACTATACACATTTGTTTTATGCTTAACTAAACAAAATTCTGTTAAAATTCTCGTAGACGTCTTTCACAGTTTTTAGAAATTCCGAAAATTACTAGATAAAAACAAAGTGAATAATTCGTATTCGACACTGTTTGGCGAGATTTTGTATGAACTTTGGAAACACACTTTTCTAAAATCGATTAAATTAAATTCATACAAAAATTATACAGAACAAATTGATTAGTTTTTTATATAATACAAAATGAGTTTAAATCAGTTTAATTTAAAGTTGTTTCCGTAAAGAATTTGCCTTTACGATTTTTATAATATAATGCAAACTCAAGTTACTGTAACAATGTTTGTGTTAACAGTAATTATTAAGCTACGGAAAAATCATTTAATTTAGTATAAGTATTAATCGTTATTATTGTTGGTTTGGCCACGACTTTTAAGTTTTTAAACTGATTAATAGATTAGTTTTACAAAGTGAAAACAGTTACATATTATAATTTTACTTAATTTTTTGTGTTTAATTAAAAGCTTAAAATTGCCTCAGTATACCTCGTAACACTTTTAAGATTTTATGGATATTGTATAGGAAAGCTATATTAAAAAATAAACAAGTACTTACACAAATTTCAGAACAATATGTTGTACTAAATAATGAATAACATAGGTTTTTAAAAAATATGTGATAGTAAAAAAAAAAAAAAAAAATTCTTTGTAATGGACATAAACATCCTTGAATCCTATTTGAACCTCTATGTCATTTAATAATTTGAATGATATCTTTCACAAAAAAAAAAAGAAAAAAAAAAAAAAATATCCTCAAAGTTTTATGCCATATTTTTTAGAATAGTGTGCACAATATTTACAATGTTATTATTAATTTCTAATTTAAAAATTGCAGATGCATGGTAATTTCAATTTTATTTTATATCACTATTATATCTAAGAAATAAGTATATACGAGTTAAGGAGGATATTTTAATTTATTTTTTTATTTTTTTCTGGGGTAGTTTTTATTGTTATATTCATGCCACCTCCCTACTGTTAAATTTAAGAAAGAAAGAAAGAAACGCGAATAATTTTTTATGTATAGATTTGATTTAAAAGAGAAAAATAAATAATAATAGAAAAATCTTTAAAAAGTGAAATTTTTATACTGGTAAATATTTAAGTAGCATAGTTTGTTATGAACTTAATTTTTAAAAAATCTTTAACTATTCAACATTTTATTATAGCTTAATATTTTGTAATTTATATATATATACTAGAAACTTAATGAGCAAATTAATTATTTTCAAATTCTGTTTTAAGAACTTTTTCAATCCGTAGTTTAAGTGATTTATCACCTAATTTTGAAAAAATTACAAATATTTGCATATGATTATCATATTATTTGTCATTTTTTGAAAATAAAGAAAAAATTTTTTGTTGTTGCAATCACTTTTTAAAATAAAACCAATTTTGAAAGTTAACAACGTATCAGCATGAAAACAATTTAAATACAATGAATATTTTTGATAAACAAATGTCATATAAAATACAAGTACCTAAATAAATAACTCATTTAATATATATATTAAAAAAAGAGAAATATTTTTTTTTTTATTTTGTGTTTATTTTTGACGCCAGTTCCCGATAGAGTGAGCCAAAACGATTATTTGATATTGAGTATTTCAGATAGAAAAGAAGACTGTATTCGTCCGCGAGACTCTCGCATCACGGTATTTTCGGAGTAAAAAATAGTTCGATTTTTAAACTGAGTTATAAAAAAAAAACAAGATTTATCCTATGGAAAAGGGAGATGTCAGGCACATCAGATAAAAGCGATTAATATCATATATCAATTAAACGACATTCGGTCGAGCCATATTTGAGAAACATTTGACCACCTCTATAGACCGTCCATTTACAACTTATATAAGCCAATTCATATCTCAAAATATATTGCACGCAGAAATGTAGCGATTTCAGGGTAGGATCAGACAGAAAGTGAAAGACTATTTTGAAAATATCAGAGAAAAGCATTCTATATTTCCTGAGATATTAAGTGTCGGCTTTCAGCGGTTTCTTTGATCTCAGATTAGCTGTATATATGAGTGTCGCAGTTTTCGTTCGTATTTTCCGCTGAGCGTCGCCGCGTTCGTTTGTTTTTTCGCTTGCTTCACTATTAGCATTTATTGACTAGTTTCTGATCGTCATCGACCCACATTAAGTAAAGGTAAAGAAAAAGTAACAGAACGCATTTTGAGAATTAAAAAACCTGTTTTACATAAAGCTTCCTCTTCTTCGCAAGCATGAAAATATTGACATTTTTTTTTTTAGAACTGACAGCTTTTCCGGTTTTACATTTTATTACTCATAATTCTCGTTCTGGATTGTTAATATTGTTTCTGTATTCCGTTTTGCTCGTTTATTATGTTAAATTTAATGTCTTTTCCTGAAAAGGTGCCCTCTAGTGGACATACTAAAATATTTTTTTTCGATACTGCGTGAGCGTATCTCGTGTATAGTCTATATACCAAATTTCGTTGCTTTCCGTTCACCCGTTTGCGCTGTAGGTTTACATATATATATATATATATAATATATTATTATACATATATATTATGCTCCATCAGGAGAAATTAAAATTATTGTTCTCACATATGTTCTACAGATGGGCCAACATACCTTTTTAATCTCCTGTGTTGAGTTTGAAGTCGATTTTTTTAAAACTTATTCTTTGTTTCATCTCACACATAATTTGCGTTGTTCTTTTTTAATTCAAAATTTTAGAGGTACTACAACAACCCAAGCAACGCGAAATAGACCTGATGATACATATCTACAGAAATTTCTTAACAGACAGATTTATTTTAAAAGCTTTTATGCATATGTTTTTTACAAAGAAAAATTCTCTGTAATTAATTATTTAAAATTTTAAAATTATTAAAACAATCTGTAGCTTACTTTAAAAAATGTTAAAATATTTACATTTTTTCAGAGACTGTCTGTGATATGCACTTGAATACTCCCTTTTGTAACATTTATATAATTCTTTAAAATAAATGAACTCAGCATAAAAGTATAATATCTAAAAATAACAATACAGGTATTAAAAAATAATACGAGTATTTTGTATAAAATAAAATAAACATAAAAGTAATTTGTTAATGTATTATTAATTATTATTTGTTAATAATTATATATATATATATACACCCCGCGACAAAATGATAGGTACAAAGGGTTTTTTCTTTGATTTTTCATATAATAACATTATCTAAATTGTGCTTATCATTTATTATTATCATAAAATAACACTATTCCCGGACTAATTTTCGTTTTAAGACTAATTAAGAAAAACTTTAAGACTAAAATTTTTCTAATTTAAGACTACGCACCGCGACAAAAAGGTAGGAATAAAAGTTTTTTTTTTTTTTTTTATGATTATTTTGAATATGATTCAAATATTTAATATGTCTTTGATATGATATTATTTTGTTATGATAATAAATGATCAGCACAATTTAGATAATGTTATTTTATGAAAAATTTTAAAAAAAACCTTTGCTCCAATCTTTTCATCGCGGAGTGTAGTCTTAAATTAGAAATATTTTAGTCTTAAAACTTTTCTAAATTATTCTTAAAACAAAAATTAATCCGAGAATAGTGTTATTTTACGATAATAATAAATGATAATCACAATTTAGATAATGTTATTTTATGAAAAATCAAAGAAAAAACTCTTTGTACCTATCTTTGTGTCGCTAGGTGTATATGTGTGTGTATATCTTCTACCCTTTAAAATATCTATATATAGAATTTATATAGAATATGAAGAAATATATTCGAAAATATGCATTTGGATTATACTCTTTACATTTAGAAAATTAAATTAATAACTATAAACAAACTAATTTGTACTTTATGTCACATCATATTTTAATGTATCATTTGCATTTCTGTAGAAGTTTATTCTCAATTAAAAATATTTTATCTGTCACAAAACTATCTTCTAAAATGTACCGGAAACGTAAGCATAATGTTTGTGTGTTATTAATTAAAGAGTATCAGATGTTTCAAGAATTAATTTACGCTGTAATTCAGATTTTAATGTAGAACTGAAAGTAGAGCAAACCTATGTTCGGTAATCATAAAATTAAATACATGAGCTTTGTCTTATAGAAAGACTGGCGTGTGTATGCACATCAGTCATGTACGTATTTCTTGTACATATAAATAAGTAGAAGACTGCACATATACAAGACTATGAAAGTAGAGAACATCGTATGCTAGATAAACATAAAAATTAAATGCACTTGCTGCATCATGTAAAAAAAACAACTGTTTTCATATATAAAGACTGGCTTGTGTACACACACCAGTTTTGTTTATATTTCTCGTACATCTTGTACATGCCCAGATTCCTATCATCATTTATTTGTAAAATCTTTATATTTGTTCCGTAGATATTTTTTATATTTTGATAGTGAAAAAAATCTTTGAATTAAAAATCTTTGAATTAAAAATCTTTGAAACAAAACTTTTCATAATTTTAATAAAAGTTGCTGTTTCTATTTATATAAATCTTCTCTATTTATTTATTTTTATTTCGTGACAGCAAAAAGGGATAAACTAATGTGTAATTTTTTCCTTAAGATTTACATTCAGAAAAAAATTTTAAGATTTTAAGTTTGTAAGCGGAAGAAATATTTCTTTTAGAAAACTATACATTAGTTTAATATCGTCTGAGCTTAAGACAATCACCTACATGCACACACACACAAAAAAAAAAAAAAAAAAAAAATACAAATTTTTTCTACATAATCACTATGTAAGTGAACCATCTACACTTCCTAATAATAATAATAATAATAAACTTACTAACTCTCATAAGTAGATATTCCCTTATCCCTTTGTTTTTACAGGTAATATTCTATTACACTTTTATTTATTTACTTACTTTTACTAATATAATATATGGTTGTTTACGATTATTAAAATAATTTAATGCATAAATTCCCCTATTTGTAATATCTTAACTTATCTCAAACAACATTACATTCAGAAAAGAAATGAGTATTCAGGTAGTATATTTAACAGAATTTTATTCAATATTATTAGCATTTTAGTATTTTTCTTGAAAAAGTTCTTTCACAGAAGTTTTTGATGAATTCTGTTTCTAATTATGCTTTTCAATTACATTCTTTATACGACTTCAATAAATGTTGGTAAAAACATTTATCAGAAATTAAGGACATGGACGAAGGCATTAACCCCATTCTTTTCCTTATTAGATTCTGATTAACTTTTCATAAAAAAACATTATTAAAAAACCAAAGCAGAAAATAATGACTTTATATAATCAGTATCAGCTATTCTGACATATTGAAAGTAATATGTATGAGAAAGTATAAGAAAACCTTTAATAAGTGATAATTTAAGAAATATGCATAATGAATGTGTAAAACAATAGAAAAAAATTTTTTGGATTTTAATAAAATATATTCATTTATCAGATAACTCAGAGAAAATATGATTAAATATTGTTACATATTATAATAGAAATTTGTTCATGTTATTTAATAATATATAAAGCAGGCTTAGCCCGCTTTGCGGGACATTAAACTTAAATGGGTTGTCAAAATTCCATATCTTTATTAATAACCTAAGTTCTCGCTGTGATTGGTAGAGGTTTTTCTCGCTCGCAACGTGAGGAGTCTGGGTCCCCGCTGCCTTCGGCAGCAACTTACTCACTTCTTACTTCCCTTTCCTCAGCTGATGAATTCGAAGTTTTCAAAATCCCACTAATGTACATAATGCGTACACTTAATCAATATCCACACACCAAAATTCGCCATTCTAAGATAATTCAAATCGAATTCAAACGGAAAAACATTTTTTTACACATGTTTATTGCCCTCCGACCCCGAGAAGGAGGAGGGAGGGGGGGATTTCGAATTTCGGGAAATCCAGTTACAATAAGTGCCGGATGCATACAAACAATTTACGCACCAAATTTCGTGACCACAGTAGTCTTTAATAGAAAATATTATAAATAAATAAATACAAAAGGCACAGCTTTAGTATGGGACCCCTTTGGTGATTTAAATATTTTAAGCCATTTTTGCGATTAATTGAATTGGCTATCTCAATTGTGCAATTAAAGATCTTGGCGAGAAACGTCTGAGCTACTTCGGTGATAAATTTCAAATTTTGCCGAAAGGATCCGATACTAAAGCTGTTCCATACACAAAATAAATAAATAAATAAATAAAATATAATAATAAAATAAAATAATAAAATAAAATAAAAACTCTTTCTTCTATTTACAAAATATAAAAATTAAAAATCTTAATAAAATCCAAATTATAATAATTTATAATTAAGGGGAGAACATAAAAGAACCTCATAAGGTAATAACAACAAAAAATTTTGTTTTACTGCAGGAAATAATAGCACCGCTTGAAAAGTACACCTTTTGAAAGGGGCTGTGGCAGCATCTGTCACGCTTCACTATAGGATTTCGTAAGAGCCCCTTTCAAAAGGTTAAATAAAAATATTAAACTAATGCCAAATATCTTTATGAAAATATTTATCCACATACAAATTCCTGATTTAAGAAAAAAAAAAAATCACCAACTTTTGTAGGTCAACTATTTATTTTTCTCTCTAATTTTTATTATTATTCACGTGAAATTAAAAATATTTCATTTTATATCTGGAAAAATATATATAAATGTAAAACCTTCTACCAAATCTGGGTTGAAAACGGAAAAAGGGTAAAATAAATTAGAAATATCAGACCTATATTTATAAATTTTATACCAATTTGGTACCAACAAAACCGTATAAAGTGTACTTTTTTTCCATAGGAATTTTTGCTACTGTTCGGACACTTTTGTTACCGACTGTACGTCCTATTTAATATCCATAAAACATTATCCTTTCTTAAATATATATAGAAGTTAAGAATTTTAAAGATCATGTATTCATGAAAAGATGTAAAGCGAGAAAGCGCAATTTAAACATTTAAAAGCTGTAAAAGTACTACAGTCGGTAACAAAAGTATCCGAACACTAGCAAAAATTCCTATGTAAAAAAGTAGAGTTAATACTGTCTTTTCTAAATAAATTCAAGTCAAATTATGTTTTTAGTCAGTCTAAGAACATGAATCGACAAGGATTTATTTAACAAGACAGTATTAACGCTACTTTTTTTTATATAGGGATTTTTGCTAGTGTTCGGATACTTTTGTTACTGACTGTAACTTCTATTATATATATATTTATATGTATATTTATGTTTATGGACAATCAGAATAAGTTCAAATTATTGCTTACACTAAAATTCTATAAATGATCAATTTTTTTTTTTTTTTTTTTTTCGAAATTACTTACTCGAAATCTTTTTTTCGAAATCGAATTACTTAAAACTTATTTTTATTCAATTTCATTCTCACTTTACATTGTTCTTTCTTTAATTCAAAATTTGACAAGTACTGCGTCAGCTGGATCAACATCAAATAGATCTGATAATACACAGCTACAAAAATTTCTTAAAAGACAGATTTATTTTAGACAATTTTATATGCATAATTTTTAAAACGAAAAATACTCTGAAATTAATTAATTAGGCATTTAATACTAGTCAAAAATTCTAAAAACCTACTTTAAAAATGATAAAATATTTAATTTCTTTTTACAATGCTATCTAACTGCATGATTTGAAAAAAAAAAAAAAAGTGCCTTTGTTATAATTTTTTATAGAAGTTTAATATTATAGATTGTTCCTTGAAAGTAAATATATGAATTCTTAAAATAAATAATTAATTAAATAAAAACATAATTGAAGAATTACATTTATGATTATTATTATTTTTTTTTTTTTTTACATAAGTTGAAACATCTGTAACATTTCTATAATTCTTTAAATTCAATTAACTCAGTAAAAAAGAATAATATCTAGAAATTACAAAATATATATAAACAGGTAATTTTTCGTATAAAATTAAATTAAACATAAAATATGATTTGTTATTACATATATATATATTCTACGCTTTACAATATCTATGTTTAGTATTTTTTAATAAAATTATGCAAAAAAGTATACTTTTATTACATTCTTTACATTTAGAAAATTAAGGTAATAACGTTACACAAACAACTTTGTATTTTATGTCACGCTACATCTTAATGTATAATTTGCATTTCTGTAGGAGGTTTTCTCTTATTTGAAAATGGTTCTATCTGTTACAAAATTATCTTCTTAAATGTGCCGGAAAAGTAAGTATAATGTTTACGTGTAATTATGCAAAGGGTACCAGATGTCTTGTGTGTGTGTGACCTACTTTAATAATTAATTTACACTGTGATTCATATTTTAATGCAGGAATAAAAGTCAAGTAAACTGTAAGTTAGATAATCCTAAAAATTGAATGCATGTGGTACGTCATAATTAAATAATATATACATGCAAATGTGAAGTAAGATAACGGGTATTCCAAAATTAATTGATAGATTTCCATAATTAATGAAAAAAAAAAAGTATAGTATACTAGAAATGCGTCATTTACAGCCTTAAGATTAGTAAACCAGATAAATTTATAACCCAGTAGATAGTAAATTTAGTTGACATTTTCGTCAAAAGATGGACCTGAAACCCCTTTTTTTAGCGGCTGCATTGCTAATGTAAACCATTTTCAGCAGTATACACATTCAAAAAGTACTCACAAATAGACTGTTTAGCAAATTACCGAATGAAGACGTCATATGAAGATGTCACGGTTTCAATTTCTATGTAACACTCGTATACCTGCAGTGCAATCTTTTGGCGGAAACGGAACTAAATATACAAATTGGTAAGAAAAAAATTACCATGTTTCCCAAACAAAATGTTGCAAACAAAAGATTTTATCGTATCCCCCCCCCTTTTATTATTATTATTATTATTCTTTATTTCTTTCTATTGATTTTCAAAATCCATTAGCTGTTTTTTTTTTTTTTTTTTTTTTAGAAAAATGATGTGTACTTTTTTATAACAGATGACCTAGAAACACTGGCACATATTGTATGACGAAATTACTTTGATATTACTTGAATCAAATTGCAATGCAGATTTTTTTTTTTAATTTGTATACAGCAGATACTTTACTTAGGTCGGCACGCTACAAAAAACAAAAACACGCGTGGAATAAAATTTTCTTGTTTGACAAGTACAACACGGTACGCGACGATGATACCTCAAAGCCACGAAATGATTTGCTATATTGTTACCTATAAATTTCCAATTGATTTCGAAGCAGGTTAATCATATTACTTTTCCATATTTTCTTCATTCCGCGATAAAGAGTAGGTAAGAAACACAGGTTCTAGGTCATGCGGGTGAGGCACTGAGCCACCGGCGGAGCGAACGGAGCCGTGCGGATGCCACACCACCCCCTGAGGGCCTAGATGAGTTGGTATTGACCTTGAGACATCCTCTAACTTAATCGTGAAACGTGAGGAGAGTGTTAATGAGGAAATTTAATTAAAAAATTAATTAGTGATTTTTGTAAAAGGTGATGATAGTTTTAAAAAGAGATTTTTTTGTATGGTTGTGTGAAGGCTATTTGTTTATGAGTAATGAATTATAAAAATTAAAAAAAGAGAAAAAAATATTAAAATTTAAAAAAATTGAAAAATTGAAAAATAAATAAGAAATAAATAAAAAAAATATGAATTTAACAATGAAGGATGTTGATGTGAATATATTATGAAAGAAATAGAGAAGTCTGGCTGGGATTCGAACCCGGTAACTTTCAGTAAATATATTTCCATAAGATTGCAGTTTTCGCGCGTGTGTGAGTGATTTTTCTATTATATGTCCGCACAATTCTTTTTAAACCTATGGATGCTATTGTTCGAAAAGAATTCAATCGTTTAAATGATATTAATTACAGAATAATAATTAAAATATAAAATAAAATAATAATAATTGAAGATCTTGCAAAATTAACAAAATGTTTTATGAAAAATGACAATGTACGTGAAAATTAAGTTAAAAGATGATTAAAATCTGAAATGTATAAGTGAAATTCAAACCCAGCACCTGCTTGAAGTAAAGAAACAGTAGTTTTTGAGTATTTATCCACTGTTCTATAGAAATATGACCTGATGAATCTATTTTAGATAGGAATGCTATTGCCCGAAAATGAATCAATCATGAAAATTATATTAATTACGGAATAATAATTAAAAAAATAATAATAATAATAATTGAAGATATTGTAAAATTCACTAAATGTTATATGAAAAAAGATAATGTACGTGAAAAGTAAGTTAAAAGACGATTAAAATCTCAAATGTATAAGTGGAATTCGAACCCGGTGCCTTCCTTGAGTTATTTTAACAAAACCTACCTCCCTTCAATAATGTGGAATCGCCTATCTTCCCTATTCAATAAATGGGATAGTCTACGAAACCTATATACCCTTCGATAGATGTGGAATGACCAATTTTTTATCTTTAGTAATTAACACAGTGTAATTACAAAGCTATGAATTAAGGATTTTCTTGTGAAAGATTACAAATATTTTATGAAAAATGACATTGAGAGTAAAAATTAAGTAGAAAGAATGAAAGAAAGCGTAGAAACATAAAAGATGACCGATATTCAAACCCAACACCTGCTTGAAGTAAAGAAACAGTAGTTTATAAGTACTTTAACATGTATACTTAATTTTTTTTTTAAATTTGTATTTAATTATTAGTTTTCTTTAAATTTCCTTATACTCGTTAAAATATTGTAAGTATTTTTATTTAAAGTTTTATATTATACTACAAATTTTGCAACATTCATTAAATAATATAAGTTTTTGAACAGAGTGATAATTAGAAATTACCATTTTTTAGTTTTTATCATGATCTGGAATTGAATCTGTCACACCCCTAATGGCAATGTTTGAATTTTTTTGTAATTCACCCCCAACATTAGTTATTTTAAGCTATATTTCCCGAGAATTATTTAACGATCTGTGTCAAATAAAGACTTCCCAACTACATTTTTTCACTACTTCCTACCTCTTTAACATAGTGAAATACCCCACCTCATATGCTACCCTTCACTCAATTTTTCTTTACAGATAGCAAGTTTGTAAATAATGAAAGCTAACTTTGAAAAAATTCAGAGTTGAAAAAATATTAATATATATGTCTTTTCAATTCATTCATGTTCACAGATGTATACTTAGACTTTCTAAACGTATTTAAACATGGTTAAAAAATATTTTGACCAAGTATTGTAGATTACAAACATATAATTATAAACTGAAAAGTTTTCGCACAAATTATTTTACTTGACATAAATTTAACTATCATTTTTAACAAAAATACCATTAAATCACACTCCTTATAGGCTACTATTCATCAACTTACATATATTTTCCTCACCTTTATTAACTTTTATAGTTTAATAATTTTTTATACACTTCCCTGATTCTTCACATTATTTTAGAGTAAACCTGTACAATTTTGTGATAAATATGCAAATATGAAAACATTTAACATAAATTTGGCTTGATTTAAAACAATTTAGTAATAATTTCGAATATATATCACAAGATTTAAAATGTATTTGGTAGAGTTTAAAATATATTTGGTGATTAATTCAGATTTGGCGAGAAACGTACGGTATAAATGAGGAGCGAACAAAAATATCATCACTTACTAACTTATTTTTACGGAGTGAAGACGTCTGTTTTTTAACCTGAATTCAGTGAAGCATATTGATACTTTAAATTGAGTCAAGAGATGGATCTATCTGCAGAGTCACCTATTTCAAATCAACAAACCTCTATATCACAAATCGATGACAAGAAGTTATCTAAGCTTTCGATTTGTTCAATTTGTAATAAAACCTTTTCCAAAAAGTCTAATTTAACTCGGCATGCAATGATTCATTCGGGTGTGAAACCTTTTATTTGCAATGTATGCCAAAAATCATTTAGTAGACCCGACGATTTGAAGAAACATTTAATAATTCATGAAAAGATTCCTACAGAATATGGATGCGAACAATGTAGGGAAAGCTTTAATCACAAGTATGAATTACTGAATCATATTAGAAAAAATCATAAAAAGACTACAACTAAGCATACCTGTGAACTATGTAGTGAAATCTTCAGATGGAAATATGAGTTATTGAAACACATGAGAAAAAATCATCAAAAGCCTCCACCACAACATGAGTTGTCAGATTCCATAAGAAAAAATCATCGAAAGACTTCACCGCAACATTTTTGTGAAAAATGCAGTGAAGTATTTAAATATAAAAAAGATTTGCGTCATCATACCTTAGACAAACATCGGTCTCCTTTAGTACAAGTGCAAATAACAAATTCTTCTGATCAAGATTCACTTAGGGAGAAAACTAAACATTTTAAAAGACAAAATGCTCTCAATGTGTTTACAACCACTACCTTTGACAATAAAAACAATGATATAGATTTGTTATCATTTTTTAATAATTTAAAAACTGATATTTTAAACGAACTGAGCTTTCAATTAAATGAGAAAAGAGCACTGAAATGGCATACAATTGTTAAAGTTAAACTTACCCGTACTGTGCAAGAAGGGGGTCAGGAATTTTTTTCTCCCTTTTTTCGATCAAATACTTTAACATCCTTTACATCAATAAGTATTGATAATGATCTTGAAAAAGCTTTTGCCAAGATGATAAAGAGTTTTGAAGAATTTAATGAACAAGGATCAGACTGGACTTTAGAAGAAATTATCGAATTAAAACTTCATATGGCTAAATACACCCCCTTTTCTTCGTCAAGAAACTAGAATTTCCAGTAAGATTTAATTATTATAGTATCATATAAGACAAAATTTGGCTAAATTTCTACTAATATTGGCGATAGTTATAAAACTTTAGCATGAAATAAGAGAATTTGGCGTAAATTCTTAAGTAAAACTGATAGATGAAGAAAAAATTTGCATTAGTTACAATCTTTTCTCGCTGTAGAGTTGTCTAAGTTCACATACTTAGTGGTTTTGAAACATTTTTAAAGTCTTACTTTTAGAGTGATTTTTTATACTTTAAGTACAAAATGGATAATACTTTACCGTCTGAGGAGACTCACGTTTCTGTTCAACAACCCCCTTCATCAAGCTATGAGGATGAGAAGTTATCTAAACTTTTTATTTGTACAACTTGTAATAAGTCATTTTTAAAAAAATCCTATCTTACTAGACATGTGAAGATTCACAATGATATTAAACCTAATATTTGTTACGTGTGTGAGAAAGGATTTGTTACTTTACATCGTTTAAAAAGACATATAGAAACCCATAGAAAAATTTCCATAAGATACAAATGTGAATATTGTATTGAAAATTTCAATCGCAAGTGTGATTTATCGAAACATAAGAGATTATTTCATCAAAAAGTCTTACCTGAACATCTATGTATTATTTGTAAAGATGCTTTTAAACACAAGTATGAATTAGAAAAGCACAAGAGGGTGCATTATCGTAAACCTGAGTATATATGTGAGGAATGTTCTATAACCTTCCCAACTAAACATGCTTCTTTAAACCATAAGCGAAAAAATCATAAAAAGACTTCACATACATACTGTTGGGACGAATGTACTGATACTTTTACAAACAAACGGCATTTTTTAAAACATAAAAGAAATATGCATAAAAAATCTTCAATACAAACTAGATGTGATGAATGCAGTGAAACTTTTCAGTGTAAGTATGAATTATTGCAACATAAGAGAAAGAATCATCTTAAAGACTTTAACGTACGTAGAAAATATAATGAACGAAGTACTAACAATGAATTACCAACAGCTAATAATGACAATGAGAATCAGAACTTGTTAAATTTTTTGGATAATTTTCACATTGAATGTATGAATGGCGTTTTTGACTTACCTTCCAACAACTTTCAGAATGAAAATATAGACTTAGACTTAAAATTTTTTTTGAACAATTCGAATGTGGAATATACAAGTGAAAATAATATTGATGACTTATCTACCAAAGTTGAAAATAACGACATAATTAATTTTAACATGATACAAACTGATTTACCTCTAGTAAACTATGACAATGAAAGTCTGAACTTGTTAAATTTTTTGTATAACTTTAATCCCAAATGTTTGAATAATGTTCACGATTTTTCTGTTAACAGTGAAAATATGAATTCGAATAACTTTAATATCGAATGTATGAACGATATCCCAACAATATAGATTTGTTGTCTTGTATTATTGTGAATGAATTTCAAATAAAAAGATTTCAATGAAAATGGTTTGTTTTAATTTTTATTACAAAATTACCTTTTATATAATATTTTCTATTATAATGCAAACTTAAGTATAACCTTTTTAAAATAAAAACATGTAAAAAGTTTACTTACGTAAAATGTATTAGAGATATACTTTTTCAATTACTGTAGAAGTATTGTTTGAGTATAATATTTAAACTCTAAGTAAAATTTATGCACAATAGTAGTTTTATAAACTATCAAACTTACACCGAAGAAGAAAAAACTTGTAAAATTGTTTTACCACTCAATTGTAAAGTACTTGTAAAAATCTTAAATGAATTTATCTTATTAACAATTTTCTGAAAAACTAACTTATAAAAATTTTTTAGATATACTTAGGAAGTTAGTATTTTCCCATACATCACGTTTGAATCTTACTTTGGTAATGCATATTCAAAGTGATTTGTACTTTAACTAAAATTATAATCTTTATTCCTATGAGTGTAAAAATAATTTTAGAGTAAAAACTTAAACTTTTGTATATTGATACATTCACGATTCTATTATATATATATATATATATATATATTTTTTTTTTTTTTTTTTTTTTTTTTTAGAATACAGAAAATATTTTATAAGAATTGTGAAAGCTTAATTTTAGAAGTTTGTGAAATTTTACAAATTTTTTTAAATATTTTTGTCAAATGTTTTCTTTATGTCACATCACTTAGAAAAAAATTAATTGTTTTTAGTAGAATTACTAACACAAAGCGTTAAGTTAGAAAATTTGTAGATAAAACTTAATATCATTGTGAATCTTCACATGTCTAGTAAGATAGGATTTTTTTAAAAATGACTTATTACAAGTTGTACAAATAAAAAGTTTAGATAACTTCTCATCCTCAAAGCTTGATGAAGGGGGTTGTTGAACAGAAACGTGAGTCTCCTCAGACGGTAAAGTATTATCCATTTTGTACTTAAAGTATAAAAAATCACTCTAAAAGTAAGACTTTAAAAATGTTTAAAAACCACTAAGTATGTGAACTTAGACAACTCTACAGCGAGAAAAGATTGTAACTAATGCAAATTTTTTCTTCATCTATCAGTTTTACTTAAGAATTTACGCCAAATTCTCTTATTTCATGCTAAAGTTTTATAACTATCGCCAATATTAGTAGAAATTTAGCCAAATTTTGTCTTATATGATACTATAATAATTAAATCTTACTGGAAATTCTAGTTTCTTGACGAAGAAAAGGGGGTGTATTTAGCCATATGAAGTTTTAATTCGATAATTTCTTCTAAAGTCCAGTCTGATCCTTGTTCATTAAATTCTTCAAAACTCTTTATCATCTTGGCAAAAGCTTTTTCAAGATCATTATCAATACTTATTGATGTAAAGGATGTTAAAGTATTTGATCGAAAAAAGGGAGAAAAAAATTCCTGACCCTCTTCTTGCACAGTACGGGTAAGTTTAACTTTAACAATTGTATGCCATTTCAGTGCTCTTTTCTCATTTAATTGAAAGCTCAGTTCGTTTAAAATATTAGTTTTTAAATTATTAAAAAATGATAACAAATCTATATCATTGTTTTTATTGTCAAAGGTAGTGGTTGTAAACACATTGAGAGCATTTTGTCTTTTAAAATGTTTAGTTTTCTCCCTAAGTGAATCTTGATCAGAAGAATTTGTTATTTGCACTTGTACTAAAGGAGACCGATGTTTGTCTAAGGTATGATGACGCAAATCTTTTTTATATTTAAATACTTCACTGCATTTTTCACAAAAATGTTGCGGTGAAGTCTTTCGATGATTTTTTCTTATGGAATCTGACAACTCATGTTGTGGTGGAGGCTTTTGTTGATTTTTTCTCATGTGTTTCAATAACTCATATTTCCATCTGAAGATTTCACTACATAGTTCACAGGTATGCTTAGTTGTAGTCTTTTTATGATTTTTTCTAATATGATTCAGTAATTCATACTTGTGATTAAAGCTTCCCTATATTGTTCGCATCCATATTCTGTAGGAATCTTTTCATGAATTATTAAATGTTTCTTCAAATCGTCGGGTCTACTAAATGATTTTTGGCATACATTGCAAATAAAAGGTTTCACACCCGAATGAATCATTGCATGCCGAGTTAAATTAGACTTTTTGGAAAAGGTTTTATTACAAATTGAACAAATCGAAAGCTTAGATAACTTCTTGTCATCGATTTGTGATATAGCGGTTTGTTGATTTGAAATAGGTGACTGCGCAGATAGATCCATCTCTTGACTCAATTTAAAGTATCAATATGCTTCACTGAATTCAGGTTAAAAAACAGACGTCTTCGTAAAATTAAGTTAGTAAGTGATGATATTTTTGTTCGCTCCTCATTTATACCGTACGTTTCTCGCCAAATCTGAATTAATCACCAAATATATTTTAAACTCTACCAAATACATTCTAAATCTTGTAATATATATTCGAAAATATTACTAAATTGTTTTAAATCAAGCCAAATTTATGTTAAATGTTTTCATATTTGCATATTTATCACTAAATTGTACAGGTTTACTCTAAAATAATGTGAAGAATCAGGGAAGTGTATAAAAAATTATTAAACTATAAAAGTTAATAAAGGTGAGGAAAATATATGTAAGTTGATGAATAGTAGCCTATAAGGAGTGTGATTTAATGGTATTTTTGTTAAAAATGATAGTTAAATTTATGTCAAGTAAAATAATTTGTGCGAAAACTTTTCAGTTTATAATTATATGTTTGTAATCTACAATACTTGGTCAAAATATTTTTTAACCATGTTTAAATACGTTTAGAAAGTCTAAGTATACATCTGTGAACATGAATGAATTGAAAAGACATATATATTAATATTTTTTCAACTCTGAATTTTTTCAAAGTTAGCTTTCATTATTTACAAACTTGCTATCTGTAAAGAAAAATTGAGTGAAGGGTAGCATATGAGGTGGGGTATTTCAATATGTTAAAGAGGTAGAAAGTAGTGAAAAAATGTAGTTGGGAAGTCTTTATTTGACACAGATCGTTGAATAATTCTCGGGAAATATAGCTTAAAATAACTAATGTTGGGGGTGAATTACAAAAAAATTCAAACATTGCCATTAGGGGTGTGTCAGATTCGATTCCAGATCATGATAAAAACTAAAAAATGGTAATTTCTAATTATCACTCTGTTCAAAAACTTATATTATTTAATGAATGTTGCAAAATTTGTAGTATAATATAAAACTTTAAATAAAAAGACTTACAATATTTTAACGAGTAATTCATAGCTTTGTAATTACACTGTGTTAATTACTAAAGATAAAAAATGGGTCATTCCACATCTATCGAAGGGTATATAGGTTTCGTAGACTATCCCATCTATTGAATAGGGAAGATAGGCGATTCCACATTATTGAAGGGGAGGTAGGTTTTGTTAAAATAACTCAAGGAAGGCACCGGGTTCGAATTCCACTTATACGTTTGAGATTTTAATCGTCTTTTAACTTAATTTTCACGTACATTATCTTTTTTCATATAACATTTAGTGAATTTTACAATATCTTCAATTATTTTTTTTTTTAATTATTATTCAGTAATTAATATAATTTTCATGATTGATTCATTTTCGGGCAATAGCATTCCTATCTAAAATAGATTCATCAGGTCATATTTCTGTAGAACATTGGATAAATACTTAAAAACTACTGTTTCTTTACTTCAAGCAGGTGCTGGGTTCGAATTCCACTTATACATTTCAGATTTTAATCATCTTTTAACTTAATTTTCACGTACATTGTCATTTTTCATAAAACATTTTGTTAATTTTACAAGATCTTCAATTATTATTATTTTATTTTATATTTTAATTATTATTCTGTAATTAATATCATTTAAACGATTGAATTCTTTTTGAACAATAGCATCCATAGGTTTAAAAAGAATTGTGCGGACATATAATAGAAAAATCACTCACACACGCGCGAAAACTGCAGTCTTATGGAATTTTTTTTGCTGAAAGGTACCGGGTTCAAATCCCAGTCAGACTTCTCAATTTCTTTCATAATATATTCACATCAACATCCTTCATTGTTAAATTCATATTTTTTTTATTTATTTCTTATTTATTTCTCAATTTTTAAATTTTTAAATTTTTTTTTAATTTTAAATTTTTTTTCTCTTTTTTTAATTTTTATAATTCATTACTCATAAACAATAGCCTTCACACAACCATACAAAAAATCTCTTTTTAAAACTATCATCACCTTTTACAAAAATCACTAATTAATTTTTTAATTAAATTTCCTCATTAACACCCTCGTCACTTTTCACGATTAAGTTAGAGGATGTCTCAAGGTCAATACCAACTCATCTAGGCCCTCAGGGGGTGGTGTGGCATCCGCACGGCTCCGTTCGCACCGCCGGTGCCTCAGTGCCTCACCCGCATGACCTAGAACCGGTGTTTCTTACCTACTATAAAGTCAAGAAAGAGGCATCATCAAGAATGAGGCATATAAATATATATATATATATATATACATTTTAATGATTTAAATAAGTTCCAAATGATTTCGACACTAAATAAATCCACGCGGTTAAAAATAATTAAAATCAATAAAAATTATAAATAAACAGCAAAAAAGATTACAAATCTTCAAATTTCCAAAAACTTACGCGATTATTGCAATTTGCGTTAATGGATAAATAGGGATAGAATTTTTTGCATCTTTCAAAATATTAAATAGTAAAGAATGATTAAATAATGCTTATTTTGAAATTAATAAATGAATGTAATAAATATTTATTAAATATATATGAGTAATTACAAGAAATTGCTAATTCTTTCAGCATAAGATGTTAGAATGACAAAGCCTTGTATTTTTTATAGTCAGATGTTTGCACTGTTAAAAAAAAAAAAAAAAAAAAAAAAAAAAATTGCAACTTTGCTGATAGAAACTTTCTGTAATTTGAGAAAATAGCCGTAGTTTACGGGAAAATTACGTTGACAAAACGTATTTTTCTGACATTACAGATAATTTCTGGCACAAAAGTTGCATTTTTCTGACAGTGTAGCCTTATCTGGATAATTTCAGCTATCTGAAGAAAAAAGAGTAAAAAAAAAATAAAATAAAACAGTAATTACTCGTACACTGGGCTAAAAAAAAAAAAAAAATCGAGCCCTGTTATCGTTTTTGCTCATTTTTATGTAAAATGGCCTTCTGAATCCGAATATGACCCATATTTTGTCCAATCACAGCCCGTTTTCTCAGGATGGCCACTCCTCCGCCAATTTTTTGTTCGGTAATTTTATAACCATGAATTTGATTTGGAGAATGGAAAAGAATTATTTTAACACTTAAAAATAATATATATATATATATATATATATATATATATATATATATATATATAAAATAAAATATAATAGATGTAATATATAATTTCAGTGGCCAAACGCCTCCCCCCTCCCTAAATTTTCCCCTTGCTGCATATGTTCATATTTTAGAATTTTCTAACTCTGTAGCCCCTGAGAAGATATTTAACTCTTAAAATAATTCTTCCTCTCCCTACAAATCAAATTTTAGCCATAAAATTACCGAAAAGTAATAAAAATAGTGGGGAGGGGGTGTCTCTAAAAAACGGCGGGTAGAAGGGTAAAATTGGCGTCCTATTCATAAATTTTACAAAATTATTTTGGGATTGATTTTTTCTGCAGAGCAGCGTTATGGATACTGATACTTCAGATCTTCATAATACATGACTTGTTAAAGTGACGTGGTATGTGTGAAAATGCTGTATTTCTAATTATTTGTTTGTAAAATCACTAATTTTATTCTTTATTTTTAGTTTTTAAATGTACGCGGAATTTTATACATGGTAATTTAAAATTCTTTAAAACATCAAAAATCAATAATTTTCAAAATTATTATAGAAATTACCGCTTAAATTCAGAAAAAAAAATATTTCTTTATTTTATTTTAATTTATTTCGTTAATACAAATAATAATAATAATAATAATATGAAGAAGAAGAAGAACGCATTTTTTAAATATATGTTTAGAAAGTGGTAATAATATTTAAAACTTACAAACGACAAAAAAAAAAAAAAAAAGTATTTTACAAATTTTTAATTTAGTTTATTATCCTCATAGATTAAGACATTTGCATACATATATTTAAAAAGGCATATTATCTTTTTATTTGACTTCTACCTAAAGAAATATCCAACTGTGTTAGCTCAATAATAATAGTAAAAAAAAAAAAATATATATATATATATATATGTATATCTAACTCTAAAATGTAGAGATTTCCTTTCTCCTTACCTGTATTATTCTAATTTTTTAGCTTGTATAATAAATGCTTGTTTACGAGTTCTTTTTTTTCTTTCCTAGCGTTTTAAAAACGTTATATATATATTTAAATCACTTATGCACAATTTCCACTCTTTTTAATACGCTAATTTATCTCACACAAAAAGTCTTTCAGAAAATAAATGAATATATTCAGGTATTATAGTTAATACATTTTTTCTAATATTAATAATATTTTAGCCTTTTCTTAAAAAAAAAAAAAAAAAAAAAAAAAAACTTCTTTCACAAAAATCATTGATAAATTTTGATTCTAATTATACGTCTTTATTTCATACGTTCTTCATATGTCTTCGATAAAAGTCGGCAAAAACATTTATTAGAATCTAATGACAGGAACAAAGGCATTAGCCTCCTTCTTTTCCTTATTAGATTCTGATTAACTTTTTCTAAAAACATTATTAAAAATACAAAGCAGAGAATAATGACTTCTTATAATCAATATAACCTGTTCTGACATATTGAAAGTAGTACATAAAGTATGAGAAAGCGTAAGTAAATGCTTAATGTGTATTAGTTAAGTAATAATCAGTAAAATATGTTTAATGGATATGTAAATTATTTGTTGAAACTATTTGAATTTCAAAGAAAATGTATTCAATAAAATATTGTTAGTCTTTATAAAAGAAATTCGTTCCTGACTCTGATTAATTCGTTAAGCATTTTATTCACCTTTAATACTCTTTATTTATCAATTATTTTTAGTTTAAAAATGAAGCTACTAAAATCACTATAAATAATTAATTTTCGTCTAACATTAATTGTTTAAAGATAATGAGATTCTTAAAGCCTATTGATAAAGTTATTTTTTTAAAGTTTATTTGATAATGAAATAGGGTTTAGTTTATATACTATTTTTTATGCACTCTCCATTTTGCTGTAATAGTTAATGTATTTGCGTGTATGTAAGAAAATATTCATGCATAAATACACATGGTTTACGCCGGTAGTGATTCAATTTTACAAAATCTATTGCGTGCATGAAAAGAGATAGAATCAAGCTCCCATAAATAATGAGGCTACAATGCTTGTTTCTTTTTCACCTTTTTTTAAGAAACTGTACCGGTCGTACATTATTTTATTTTGTTATTGTTGTTGCTTTCTGCTTATAATTTAAATATGTGTTCTGCTCTAAAGTATTCATACTGAATTTCATCATAAATAATTAATTTATTTATAAGTTTTTTTTTTCAAATACATAATGTATTTTTAATAAAATTTTCTCTACTGTTTGCAGATAGAATAAAAAAGGAAATTCATATAGTACTGGCAACCTTCATATATATATTTATTTATATACACTGATGGAAAAAAAATCCCAACACCAGGAAGGAGCTGTGCTAGATAAACGAAATTTGGTAGGCGCGTTTATACATCTGAAAGATGACGTCGATTCAAATTTCGAGCTACGCGCATAAGTGTGGCGCTTGTAGCGACACTATGAACATGCAAATGACGTTTGCTTTAAATAAGCGCTGTAAGGTTCGTGATCGTTATTTACAGTTGAGATTTGAAGTAGTGGGTTAATGTTAGTCAAGGATGCCTCTAAGAAGACGAAGAAGCCATTATCAACAGCTCACTGAGTTTGAACGAGGTCGTGTAGTAGGGCTACGAGAAGGTGGGTTTTCTTTCCGCGATATCGCAGAAAGACTTGGTAGGAATGTAGCCACTGTGCATGAGTGTTGGCAGCAGTGGTCAAAGGAAGGTACTGCCTCAAGAAGACCGGGTTCCGGGAGGCCACGTGGCACTACTGAGAGGGAAGACCGCCGTGTTCGGCGTATGGCTGTGGCTAATCGTACTGCGTCTGCAGCTGAAATTCGAGCTGCAGTTGGCACCACAGTGACACAACGAACTGTTACAAATCGGTTACTTCAAGGACAGCTCCGAGCCAGACGCCCTGTAGCGTGAATTTCACTGACTCCAAACCACTGCCGTTTGCGATGTGAGTGGTGTCAAGCTAGAGCTCATTGGAGGACGGAGTGAAGATCTGTTGTGTTTTCTGATGAAAGTCGGTTCTGCCTTGGTCGCAGTGATAGCCGTGTGTTGGTTAGAAGGAGGCCAGGTGAACGCCTGCTAGCGACCTGTCTGCGGTCTAGACACACAGGGTCTACTCCTGGAGTTATGGTTTGGGGAGCAATTTCGTATGACAGCAGGAGCACTCCCGTGGTTATCCCACGCACCCTGGCTGCAAATGTGTACGTCAGTCTAGTGATACAACCTGTTGTGCTGCCATTCATGAACAACGTTCAAGGGGATGTTTTCCAACAGGATAACCCTCGCCCTTATACCGCTGTTGTAACCCAACATACTCTACAGAGTGTCTACATGTAGCCTTGGCCTGCTAGATCACCAGATCTTTCTCCAATTGTGCACTTATGGGACATCATTGGACAACTCCAGCGTCATCCACAACCAGCATTAACCGTCCCTGCATTGACCGCCCAAGTGCAACAGGCATGGAACTCCATCCCACAAACTGATATCCGGCACCTGTACGACACAATGCATGCACGTTTGCATGCTTGCATTCAAAATTCTGGCGGTTACACCGTTTACTAATGTACCAACATTTCACATTTGAAATGACTGATCTCGCCAATGGCTCTACCTGTGATCTTGAAACTTTAATCAATTAAATATGTTACCTAGACAAATGTATTGCTGAAATTTCATTACTGTACAATAATTTTTTCTTGGTGTTGGGATTTTTTTTCCATCAGTGTATATAAAAAATATGCAGTAGTTAAAAAAAAAAAAAAAAAAAAAAAAAAAAAAAAACAGAGAGTTAGTTCATAACAATTTTTCAATCAATGATAATAACATAAATATCCCGTAAGAATTAAAAATATACGCCAATTAAGCAAATTTCTAAGATAAATTCTCTTGTTTTTTAAGTTCTTTTTAATCTCAGCTGATAAAAGTAATTTAAGGGAACTCTCCATACAGAAATTTTACCAAACTCTAAAAATTTTGAATTGCAACACACAAATTTGGTTTTAAATATCTGTTGTATGTTCAATTACTGTTACCAGATTTGAATTCGGAGGTGATTAGGCGAATACGTTAAAGAATTACACACAAAAAATTTATGAAGTTTCTACACTGAGAAAAAAATATACGGCGTTACTCTAGAATGAATAAGTGGCCATTTTCTAAATCCCTTAACTAGAAATATAGATTTCCGAGCTATGCTAATAAAGCACGCCAATAAGCTGAATAGACGAAGTTATCGAGAATTTCTAGTGTACACATTTCTAGATGGTGAAAAAATGTTATGAATACTCTAAATATTCTGAATCATTTATATTGCGAGAAATTCTCGCTTGATTTTCTAGAATTTAGTAATAAAAAAAGATTATACTTGCAGAAACCCGCCTCTTGTAGTCTCATTTATTTGCAGAGATTTTTAAATATCTTTACCCTCGAAAATATAGGCAAACGCTCTAGAATTCTAATAGGGGTTTCTAGAACTCGCTTTCCAATGGGACTAGAATTTATAAGGATGACATGGAACTATTTTTTCTAGTGCTACAATTTAGATTCTAGATGTTACTTACAGAATTTGTTTTCAGTGTAATGTTATATTGATATTAATTCTGTAGCGGTAATAACAGGTATTCCAAACATATTTATAGGTTTTATTAAGATTTTTTTAATATATATTTTTATGCATAGAATATGATTTGTTATAAATTTTGAATTTCATATTTTTAAAAAACAGAAATCGAAGTCTAATACTACTGTTAATGGGCCGTGGTAGCCCAGTCCTTGGAGCACCGGCCACGCAACTGGAAGATTGCGGGTTCGGTACTCGAGCCGGCCAAAGACCATCGTGTACACTAATGGTGGCTGGTGCACGAAAAATCTGTCGTGGCCGCAATGTACTCCATGTTCCCATCAAAAAATTATACCTCTGGGGGGTCACTGAAGCGAGAGAGCCATCCCTTCCGTGGAGGATCAAAATTGTGATGGCATGTCTCCGGACCACCTCTAGGGGTGTGTCCCAGACCGTCGCCAATTGCCCATCAGCGCAGCACTAGAAACCAACCTCTCTATTAATAATTCTGTTTGGGAATGTTAGTTAACTTAATAATATAATAATAATATCGTTATATGAATAAAATATTTCTTTGAGTGCGATCAAATTTGATAGTTGACACAATTTTTGTTATAATTATGTCCCATAATATTCGTGACATGCCGAAATGTCAATAGTTCATTTCCATTGTTAGTTTGTGTTAGTGGCTCGTACACACAGACATGCAAATGTTTTCAGACACATTCAGGACTATCAACGATATTTCTTTTGGAATGACTTTCGTTTTTTTTTTTTTTTTCCAACATAGCAAAATTGATAAAATTAATCTCCTTATATTATTAAAATCTGTGCGCATCTGTCTGTCAGTCTGTCTGTCTGTGAGAAATGCCTTGTGACCGCTAAAGCTCCGGCGCTAATGGTCGCAGCGCCTCGAAACCGGTGTCGACAGACGCAGAATTTCTTCATCTCGACATCGCGATAATTCGCTAAGCGATGCGACCCTAATTAGCGGAGATATTATTTAAAGCGTTTAGCTATGTCGATCGAAAAATCACTGAAATTTCACGGATATTTGCTTAAAAAGCGACATTTTTACGGAAAAAGTGGAAAATAAATTAGAAATATCAGTCGTATCGTTACAAATAAGGTATCAAATGAAAGGTCCGATTTTTCTGAATCCGACGGTTTAAATAGCTTATCGATAGGACAATTAGATTTTTTAAAATTAACTAAAGTATGATAAAAAGGTGGCAACAAATCACATGAGTTTTATTAATTTCGCAAGCGAGCTTCTAGATGTATTTCGGTTATCATGGCCCCGTCGAAAGAATAAATAGATTTTACTTCCTGCTTTACTGATTTTGTACTGGAAATAAAAATTTCAAATTTCAAAATGCTTCAATTTTCTTCAAAATTATTTCAAACTTGCTACACACTTTTAACATCACAAGACGAAGTTGCAGTTCAAATTTCATCGGGTTTCGAGAATAATTAAAAAATGTACAATTTAATTGCAAATTAAATTTTATTCTAATACGCGTATTTCAAATTCTAACAATGATTAAATTATTTTTAATGCATCTTTCGAAAGATAATTTAATGTACTTTTATAGTATCGAAAGTTTTCACCAGATTTACACGTTTTGAGGTGTCCCGAATGAGTTTTCTTTTGTATCTCAGCTACTAATTAAAATAATTTCATAAGTAATACAACCTTAGAAAGCTTTTTTGATTTGGAATCGAACAGTGGAATACAGAAATTTCTACCGCCAGATGGCGCTGTAATTTTTTCAAATTTCAATATTTCAACGCGTATTTCAATTTCTAATTATGATTAAATTATTTTTAATACATCATTTGAAAGATATTTTAAAGTTCTTTTAAATTATCAAAAGTTTTTACCAGATTTACACGTTTTGAGGTGTCCTGATTACGTTTTCTTTTGCATCTCAGCCAAAAGAGTTAGATCGTTCAAAATTGGTATACGTAGGTTAATTAAGAGGGCCTGAAAGGGTGGAGAAGAAATAGGCGTGCACCGAGCGCGTATCCCCTAACTTGTGCGAGCGCAGTGCGCACGGGACTGCGCTGCCGAAAGCAGTGGGGACCCGGCCCAACTTTTGAACCGATGACAAATGATTTTTTCTATTTTCTTTTCTTAAGAATAAAAATTTTATTTGAGATGGAATATGTGCGCGCAGGGCGCGTACACCTTTACACGTGCGCGCACAGCGCGCATGGGTCTGCGCTGCCGAAGGCAGTGGGGATCCAGTGTGAGTTTTTACCCGATCAGACTTGATTTTTTTAAGGGGGCACGAAGTGTCAGGGAGGGAAAACGCGCGCGCGGTGCGTGTATCCTTTAACTTGTGCGGGCGCAGTGCGCACGGGACTGCGCTGCCGAAGGCAGTGGGGACCCGCTCCGAATTTTTACCCGATGAGAAATGATTTTTTAAATTTACTTAAGAATAAAAATTTGAATTGAGAAGGAATATGTGCGCGCAGCGCACGTATATCTTCACACGTGCGCGCGCAGCACGCATGGGAGTTTTTACCCGATCAGAATTTTTTTTTTTTTAGGAGGCACGAAGGGTCAGGGGCGGAATACGCGCACAGCGCGTGTATCCCTTATATTGTGCGAGATGCGCGCGCACGGGACAGCGCTGCCGAATGCAGTGGGGTCACGGGTCGACTTTTTACCCAATCAGAAATGATTTTTTTTTTCAATTTCTTTTCTTAAGACTAAAAATTACTGTTAGAGATTCATTAATTTTAGTGATTGTGAGATTTTTAGAATTCAGTCATTATAGTGATTCATATAAAAATACTGACCCGCTAGCGGGCGAAGCTCGCTAGTAAATATAAAAAGCTGAGTGTCTATACAGAATGGTGTTTACAGGAACAATTATTATTTTACAGGCTACATATATATATATATATATATATACACAAATGAGACATTAAAAATGTAATGTCCTCGAAGCGTATTTTACCATGTTTCTCTTAACTTCGATTCTTATACTTTTAAAATTTTGTCATTATTCATTAATTCGTTCATTCGTTTTGTTCATTTTTAATTTTTACGTTCCGATGACTATATTGAGGAAAGTATTCTAATCATGTCTAAATTCCGAATTTGAGATTTTCATGTTTCTACACGTTTCGGAGTCCAATGAGTCCGTTTTCACATTTTTGCGATGATGTATGTATGTATGTGTGTATGTATGTGTGTATACCTGTGGTGAACACGCTAGCGTCTAAAGGCTTTGTTCGATTAAGCTGAAAGTAGGTACGTATATTGTAAGTCACCATAAAACGAACCCTATTGGTTTTGGTGAATCTGGCACTTATAGTTTTTTTTACAGGGACACAAAGAATAATTTTTTATCATTATGGCCTATGGGGCCAAATTTTTAAAAGTGTGATAGCGTCTAAACGCCTCATTCAATTCAGCAAAAAATTTGTATACCTGTTATAGGTCACAGTTGCACCAACTGTGTAGAGTTTGGTAAATTTAGCACTTATAGTTATTTTTACAGGGACACTAGGAAAAATTCTTTATCATTATGGCCTATGTTACCAAATTTTTAAAAGTGCGATAGCATCTAAACGCCTTATTCAATTGAGCTGAAAATTTATATGAATATTATAAATCGCTTTTGCACTATTTATTAGCATTTTGGTGAATCTAGCATTTATAGGTTTTTGCAGGGACACAACGAAAAATTCTTTATCATTATGAATTATGGGCTCAAAGTTAAGTAGCGCTAAATAAAACATCGTGTAATATATGGGGGAAAATAATCAAACACTCTATTATTGTTTTCTCTCTTTTGTTTGTTTAGCAACTCCTCTTTCTTTACTTTATCTACAAATCTGTTAATTACTCAATGTTCGGAAAGTCGAGTGGAGTCACTCCAGATTTTTTGTTCATATGCTTATTTAGCTAAATTAGGCGAAAATGCAAAAGATAAAAAAAAAGATAAAATGATTATAATAAATATAAAAAAAAATTAATAATATTAAAATTATTATAAATTATGATAAATTCAAACTATATAAAAAAAAAAAAAAAAAAAAAAATATGTTATAGGGATCGAACTCAATTAAAGTTAAAAGAAAAAGAAAAGGTGAACTATGGAGCATATCAGTATATATACAGTAACTGAAGGCTTTATCGCGTAGTATTTATACTTATGCTAATACATTCATCTTCCAAAATATGTGAATCACAATATTCACAATATTGGTTTAGCTAAATGCATAATAATAATAAACAAATACTATGTAAAAAAAATGGGTAAATAATGGGTAAAAAAATAGGTAAAAAAAAAAAAAAAAACATTTTCGTACTCTCTATTTCGATACTGATTATTATTTTTTTTCTTTTCTTTTTCTTTCAAATAAATAAAAGCAGAATTTAGTTTAGTACGGAGGACTATTATTATTATTATTATTATTATTATTATTATTATTTCAAATTATAACATCGCTTTCAAATTATTGAATTATATTTTCGACAAATTTCCGATTTCGATAAATGTCCAACGATCGTAAAACTGGTATCGTAAAATTCCGCAGATTGAGACTAATAGTCCTCCATACTAAAAAAAAAAAAAATATTTTATAGATATTTTTTTTTTTATTTTAGTTTAATAACGTCGTGGATTATGACTTTTGCCTGAATGTATAGTATATAGAAATCGATCACTCTCTCCTTAATTAACTTCTATTTAAACAAGCAATCAACAGTGTCAACTGAATAGTAACAATAAAAAAAAAAACCTTCTAACTCTCATAATTAAAGATTTCTTTTGTCCTTACTGGTATTATTCTCCTTTTTTAACACGCTTTTATTAGCTTCACCTGTATGTATGTTTGTATGTTTGTAACCGCTCTGGGAGCAAACAAAAAATCGATATTGTAAAAAAAGACTTTCCCTACATGAACGCCGTGGCTGTGAGGTAAAGCTCCGCGCTACGAACCTAAAGGTCTAGCGTTCCAGCCCAATCAGGGGAGATTTTTTAAAAATGGTTTTTGTTTAATTCTAAATTATTTTAATTAAAGATTTAAAAGTATGTAAATATTATGGTGTGTCACTCACACGATTTTCTCTTACACTGCATTTAATTACTAAGATAGATATTTTGTGCTTTTTATTTCACATATCGTGTTCTTTAATTTTTTAACACTATAATATTATTTTACTAGTAAAATAAATGTTTGTTTACGAGTTCTTATTTTTTTTCTAATGTTTAAAATATTTTGAATATTTAAAACACTTAATGCATAACGATCATTCTTTTAATACGTTAACATATCTCAAACGAAAATTCACACAGAAAAGCAATGAAAATGCAGGTACTATAGTTAATAGAATTTTTCTAATAATAATAATATTTTACCACTTTCTTTAAAAAACTTCTTTAACGTAAGTCAACGATGAATTTCGATTCTAATTATGCGCATTTATTAAATACATTCTTCATATGTCTTCGATAAAAGTCGGCAAAAACATTTATCAGAAATTAATGACAGGAACAAAGGGATTAACCTCCTTCTTTTTCTTATTAGATTCTGATTATCTTTTCATAAAAAACATGATTAAATACACAAAGCAGAAAATAATGACTTTCTGTAATCAATATAACGTATTATGACAAATGAAACTAATACGTAAAGTATGTGAAAGTACAAGTAAATCCTTAATGTGTTTTAGTTAATTGATAATCTGTGAAATATGCTTGACGAATATGTAAATCAGTTGTTGGAAATATTTGAATCTCAATGAAAAAATATTCATTTATTATATAAAATATTGTTAGTCTTTATACGAAAAATTAGTTCATGACTATAATTAATTTGTTAATCATTTTATTCACCTTTAATATTCTTTAGTTATCCATTAATTTTAATTTTAAAAAGAAGCTACTATTAGCACTATGAATAATTAATTTTAATCTAACATTAATAGTTTAAAGATAATAAGATTCTTAATGCCTACAATTTAGATAAAATTACTTTTTTTAAATTTATTTGATGACGGAATAGGATTTAGTTAATATACAATTTTTGTGCACTGTCCAATGCTGTAATTGTTAACGCGTTTGTGTGTATGTAAGAAAAGATTCAGGAATAAATACACAAGGTTTACGTCTGCTTTGATTCAATTTTAGAAAACCCACTATTGCTTGCATGATAGATAGAATCAAGCTCCCATAAATAAGGAGACTATAATGCATTTTTCTTTTTTATCTTTCTTTTTCTTTCTGTCTTTATTTTTTAAGAAACTGCACCGTTGGAGTTTATTTTTTAAGAAACTGCACCACGTTTTGTTTGCTGTTGTTGCTTTCTTTTCATAATTTAAATATGCGTTCTGCTCTGAAGCATTGATACTGAATTTCATTTTGAATATTTTGTTGTTTTATAAGTTCTATTTTTTTTTTAATACCTAATGTATTTTTAATGAAATTTATTACTTGCAGATACAAAAAAAAAAAAAAAAAAAAAAAAAAAAAAAATGAAATTAACAGCGTGTTGGCAACTTTCATATATATACATATATTAAATATCCAGTAATTTTTATAATATAAAAAACAGAAAGTTACTTCATAACAAGTTTTAATCAATAATAATAACATAAATATCTCGCAAAAATTAAAAATTTTCGTCAATTAAGCAAATTTCTAATCTAAATTCATTTTTTTTAAAAGTTATTTTTAATTTAAGCTGATAAAAGCAATTTAAGGGAACTCTCCATACTGACATTTTACCAAACTCCAAAAATTTTGAATTGCAAAACTCAAGTTGGTTTTAAACATCGATTTTACAGTCAATTACAGTACCAGATTTTAATACGGAGATGATTAGGCGAATACGTTAAAGAATTAAACACGTAAAAATTTATGAAGTTTCTAATGTTAAATTAATATTAATTTTGTAGCGTTAATAACTCGTACTCTAAACATATTTATAGGTTTTATTAAGATTTATTTATTTTTTAATAATTTTATGCATAGAATAAGATTTGTTATAAATTTTGAGTTTCATATTTTTTTTAAAAAAAACAGATATCGATTTCTATTACTACTTTGAAATACGCGTTGAAAAATGTACAGTTTATTGAAAAAATATTACACCACACATTATTGTAATTTTAGTTTAAATCTATTTAACTGAGCGAAACGCTATGTAAAAGTAAACATTCACAACAGGCAATTATTGATTTACTCCAAATGATAACATGAAACATAAACAAACCTACATTCATATGGTTTTAATAGTTAAAAAAAAAAAAAAAAAAAAAAAAAAAAAAAAAAGTTAAATGCTTTCCAGTTGAAATTCAGTTTAGTACGTTATTAGGTATTTACTAAGTTGTGTATCGAATCAGATTGAACAAATACGTGAGTTTTTAGAAAGACTAAATTAAATACTAAAATTAAAAAAATTAAATTTATCTCTTTATTTTATAAAATTGCATTCCCTTTCTGTACATTTGTAAGAAAATTAAGCTTTATATCATCTCTATTAATAATTTTGTTCGGGAATATTAGTTAACTTAATAATATATTATAATATCTTTATATGAATAAAATATTTCTTTGAGTGCGATCAAATTTGATAGTTGACAAAATTTTTGTTATAATTATATCTTATTTATAATATTCGTCACATGCCGAAGTGTCAATAGTTCATTTCCATTGTTAGGTTGTATTAGTGGTTCGTACACACAGGCATGCAAACGTTTTCAGACACATTCTGGACTATCAACGATATCTCTTTTAAAATTTCTTCCTTCCTTTATTTATTTATTTTTGTTCTTGTTATTTTGTTTTGAACATAAGACGATTGAAAAAATTAATAAATATAAAAAGCTGATCGCCTATACAGAATGGTGTGTACAGGAAAAATTATTATTTTACAGACTACATATATCTATATATAAATGAGAGATTAAAAATGTTAAGTCCTCGAAGTGTATTTTACATTGTTTTTATTAACTTAGATTATTGTTTGTTTGTTTGTTTGTTTGTCCAGTACAAATGTTGCAATCATTTTTTAACTAACTTTCCTACTAGCTAGCCATTTGAAACTTTCAATATAGCTCAGAACCCAATGACAACGCAATAGTTCAAAGCCCGATTTTTGAATTTTAGATTAGTTTTCTTTTAATTAATTAAAATATGAAAATAATAACCTCTTAATAGTTTTAAAAATAGCCATTAAAATATTAACTATAATTTAATTGTTGCCAAAAAATAAAGAGTTTTTTTTTTTTCTTTTGACATAAAAATAAATACATTTAATTAAACGTGAACGTTAAAAAGAATGTAAAATTATGCATCTCAGGAAAATTGATGTTATTATCACTTTAAAAATTTTATAAGCATTGATAAAGTTCTAATGTAGTTCTCTCATTATGATTCAACAACAAATTTAAAAACATGGTATATAGAAAGTTTTTATTTTATAATTATTTACTTTATTCCATACACATAAGAAGAATGTAACAGATACGTGAAAAATTCCGATTTCCAGTTTTCGATGAAATTACACATTTTCAGATGTTCTGAACATAATTTGACTATTTTTTGGGAATGTCTGTCTGATAGTGTGTGTCTACATGATAGAAACATTTTAGAAGCTGTATCTCACAAGGAAATGAACAGAATTTAACCAAACGTAATTGGTTATTGGAAATGAATCATAAAGCAGATCGGATGCGGCAGCTGTGAGTTTTATGTCAACTCTCAGGGCGGGAATGCATAGGCGCCATCGATAATTACTCGTCTACGATTTTTTATTTTTCGAGAAAGAGAGGGAAAAAGGTATTTACGCATTTATTTTATTTTGTTTCTTTCTGTTCTTTTATTTGATTGCATCTTTTTATTATTAGAAGTAGCATATTTTCATTAAAAATGTTTCAAAATTTTAAAGAATTCAATGATTTTGTTGAGTCTTTTGACACTTATATTAGGAGATTAGAACAAAATTTTATATTGTTTGATATAAAGGATGAAAAAAAACTTAGTGCTTCGATTACTTTTATCGGTCCGAAATTATATAATTTACTTACAAATTTATTGTTCCCAGATCTTCCTAAATCAAAAATTTACACTGAATTAGTAGATGTCTTAACAAAACATCTGTGTAAGATCCCTAACAAAATTATAGAACGCATTAAATTTAGAAAATGTTTTCAAGGAGATTCTGAATCTGTTCAAGATTTTAGTATTCGTTTAAAGAAATTTACAACACATTGCACGTTTACGGGCGATTCGCTGTCAGAAAATTTGTTAGAGCAATTTTTACGCGGATTAAAAAATGAAACAATCCAAAGCAAATTAATGTCGCAGGTTGAAGATTTAACGTTTGAAAAAGCAGTAGAACAAGCCGTAACTATGCAAAGTACTGAAAATGACATGATCGAATTACAAAATAAGAATTTGAATTTGAATAAAGTTTCTGTTAGTGCTAGGAAACCGAAACAAAATTATTCTCAAAATAACTTAAGTAAACAAAATGTGAACAAAACTGCGAGTGCAAATAAAAGTAAAACTTATTGTTATCGCTGTGGAAATAGCTCTCATTTAGCAAATGTTTGTAAATTTATTAATGCAGTTTGCAATTTTTGTAAAAAACGTGGTCATTTGAGTAAGGTGTGTCGGAACGCACAAAACAATGTTACTCAAAAGAAAAATGTAAATGTTCTTGATACTGTAGACATTTTGTCATTACAATCTGAAGGCACTAAACCTATAAATATTTGGGTTTTGATAGAAAATAGTGCTAAAGCAGAAATGGAGCTCGATACAGGATCAGCGATATCCGCTGTACCGATAAATCGTTTTCGGAGATTATTTCCAGAACATAAAATGTTTTCTGATGGTGTACAATTAAAAACAGCCACGGGAGAAATTTTCCAGCCCGAGGGATTTGTTAGAGTAAATGTAACTTACGAAAATAAAACTAGAAATGTTAAGTTATATTTAGTTAAAAAAGATAATTTTCCTTTATTGCTAGGCAGGGATTGGATAACTACATTTAATATATTCCCAAACAATTTACAAACTGTTCCGGTAAACAAAGTACAAATCTCGGAAAATTTAAATAATTTACTGAATGAATTTCCGGATTTATTCACAAATAACGTAGGTGAAATTAAAAATGTTAAAGCTGAATTACATTTAGAGAAAGGATCATCACCAATATTTTGTAAATCGCGAACAACTACGTATGCATTAAGGAATGCAGTAAATGAAAAATTAGAAAGATTAGAAAATGAAGGGATAATAAAAGCTGTTAGTACTAGTAAATGGGCAACACCTGTTGTTCCGGTAGTAAAACCTAATGGGAAAATTCGTTTATGCGGCGATTTTAAAGTCACGGTAAATAAATTTTTAAAGGTTGACAAATACCCGCTACCGAAAATTGAAGATATATTAGCAACTTTAGGGGGTGGATTACATTTTACAAAAATTGATTTGAATCATACTTGCATTTACCGGTAGAGGAAAATTCACAAGAATTACTTACAATTAACACTTCTAAAGGCTTATTTCAATTTACGCGATTACCATACGGAATTGCCAGTTCGCCAGCAATATGGCAGAGAACTATAGAACAAATTTTAAAAGGTATAGAGGATATTTCAGTTTTTATTGACGATGTATGTATCTCAGGGGAAACGGATGAAATACATTTAGAGCGATTAAAACAAGTGCTAGAAAGGTTACGTGAATATAATCTTAAAATAAATAAGGAAAAATCTTTTTTCATTAATAATGAAATTACATACTGTGGTTACAAAATTGATAAAAATGGCATACACAAAACGCAAGAAAAAATTTCTGCTATTTTAAATGCTCCAACACCTAAAAACGTAACTCAAGTAAAAGCGTTCCTTGGCTTAGTATCTTACTATTCTAGATTTGTTCCTAAATTATCTACGATTGCTTATCCTCTAAATGAATTATTACGTAAAAATGTAAATTTTCAGTGGACTAAAAAACGTGAAAATTCATTTAATGCAATTAAACAGGAAATTACTTCCGAAATGATTCTTACCCACTTTAATCCTAAATTACCTTTAATTTTAGCCACTGATGCTTCTCCTTATGGAATTTCGGCAGTACTTTCGCATACAATGCCAGATAACTCCGAAAAACCCATAGCTTTTGCTTCTAGAACCTTGTCTTCTGCAGAAAAGCGGTATAGTCAGGTAGATAAAGAAGGGTTATCAATAATTTTTGGAGTAAAGAATTTTTTTCAATTTTTATATGGTAGGAGATTTACCCTGTATACTGATAGTAAACCCCTAGTTTCCATATTTTCACCCGTAAAAAGTATTCCGGTACTTTCGGCAGCTAGAATGCAAAGATATGCATTATACTTACAAACATTTAATTATGATATTAAATATAAAAAATCTGCAGAGCACGGAAATGCCGATGCTCTATCACGTCTTCCATTACGTAGTGAAGACTTACTGCTGCCGTCGTCCGACTCGCTACAACCAGAAAAAATGTCACCAAATTTATTTGGCAACACTGATGAATCCGATTGTTTATTTATTCATCAAATCACTACGATACCTTGAACTACAAAAACGTTGTGTGCAAGTTCTAAAAAGTATCCAGTATTGAAAGAAATGTTTCAATACTTAATATCAGGCACACAGATGCCAAATTACTTACTTTTCGGACATAAACAAGGAGATTTTTCATTATTAAATAACTGTATATTACAAGGAAATCGTATTGTAATTCCGACTGTTCATAGACAAAAAGTTTTAGACGATTTACATTTTGGCCATTTTGGCATAGTTAAAATGAAAGCACTGGCACGTAGTTTTGTATGGTGGCCAGGTATTGATAAAGAGATTGAGGAATTAGCAAATAACTGTTCTGTTTGTGTTAAATTAAAACACAATCCTCCTAGAATGGACAACCATCACTGGGAATGGCCTACCTTGGAAAAGAATACATGTAGACTTTTTCGGTCCAGTTATGGGAAAAATGATTTTAATCGTAGTAGATGCCCACAGTAAATGGACAGAAGTGTTCATTGTTCCTAATACTACTGCTGAGAACACTATAAACTGTCTTTCTTCTCTTTTTGCCAGATATGGCTATCCTCTGTCCCTTGTGTCTGATAATGGGCCACAATTCACTTCAGAACAGTTCGAACATTTTCTACAAAGTAAAGGTATAAAATATATCTTAACTGCACCATGCCATCCCTCTACAAATGGTCATACAATAAGATATGTCCAAATAATAAAAAAAGGATTGAAATCCTTAAGTTCAGAACCCGGAAATCTCCAATTTAAGTTAAACGAATTTCTATTCCAATACCGAATAGTGCCTCATATTACAACAGGGGAGAGTCCCGCATCATTATTTCTCAAAAGAAATATAAGATCAAAATTAGATTTACTTGTACCAAATGTTAAAAATTATGTTGAAAACAAACTACATAAAAATGTTTTTATCAAGAAAAAGATAAGAGAATTCCAAGTAAATGAAAAAGTTGCAGTACGAAATTACACACCGGGGGATAAATGGAAAATTGGTATAGTAATTGCCAGAATAGGCAAATTACATTACAAAATTCAAGTAGGTTCATGTGTATGGAAAAGACACGTTGATCAACTGAAAAGTGTAGGTTCCAGAGTACAACTGGAGGAAACTACAAGTCCTGGTGAATTGAAAAGAACATCCTTGATGCAAATATTCCCCTGGTTCCCGATAGCAAGAGTCCACACCTGCAAAGCGATCGAGAATCTAAGCCTGGTAGGAGGCCTTCCATTATACCAGATACAGTGCCAACCGATCCTGCCATTACACCAGATCCAGTGCCAACCGACCCTTCCATTACACCAGATCCAGTGCCAACCGACAGTAGATCAGTGTCTACAAAGCCTGGAGAAATTGACTGTGATAAAAATATCAACAGTACTGTAAATAATAAAGAACTAAAACCTGAACATTCAAACTTTAAAAATACTAATTTATCTTTTTCTGAACAGGGTGTAAGAAGATCAACTAGAGTAAGAAAACCTCCCATCAGGTATGGTATGCGGAATTAAGGGGAGGAGAGTTGTGGTGTATTTCGCTATTGTATTCCTGATTCAATGTATTGGTCTTGTGGTAAGTGACGCCACGTAAATGTACATGTACCTGTAAACTGTATTGCCCAATCAGTGATCTGTTAATTTTCCTTTACTTTTATCTCTGCTAAAACAGATAAGTCTTCAAAATGTAGTCGTTTGTGTAACTTGTGTATTTCATCTGTAACTGTCGTAGTCATCTATTAAATTTTATGTGTTTAAAATGTAGACGCCTCGTCATATCAATGTTATGGATTACTTATAAATCTTCTCCTGCCCAAAATATACTATACAGCCATTATGAAACATTATACCGATTCAATTTTTCTACATATAGGCCAACTGTTGGCGCTACTATACTGCTTTTTTTTATATGATGTCTGTAGAAATGAGATAGTTTGGTGTTGCCAAAATTTTACGCAAAATCAAATTGAAGTGTCTGGTTCTAATTTAATGTTCCCTCCCCGGCGAAACAATTCATATTTAAAAGCAGATAGTTTCCACTCAATGCGATTTTGTAAAAAAATAAAAAATAAATAAAAAATGAAAAATAAATAAAAAATAAAATAATAATAATAATGAAAGTATGGTATACATTTTAAAAAATAAATTTGTGCCACAAACAGCAACTAGAGGCCTCGAGGTCTACCTATGATTGTTCAGTTTCTATAAAAATTACAACGAAACATTTAATTTCGCCAACTCAAAAATCGGGCTACCAAACCAAAATTTAAAAAATTCAATGCATGTATTAAAAAAAATAATCTCTCTAAACATGATTTCCATAAAAATAATGCGTTTTTTATTAAAAAAGAAAATAATAATAATAATAATAATAATATATATATATATATATATATATATATATATATATATTTGAGTTTGTTTCACGGAAAGTAAGGCCTAGGAGCCGTCAGTTAGATTTAATGCTAGCTCTTCTGATAGATTAATTTATGCCATGAAACTTTTCATATTTATATGATCAGTGAAATAACTTTCCCATCGTGATATTTCAGACATCCCAAACGTTTCAAACAAATGTTCTATGAATTAATGTAATAATATCTTAGAATTCGACTTGAATGAAAAATAATAATAATAATAATAATAATAATGCAAAAAAACAAAACTAGGAATAACTCCATAGAAATAAAGCTCTAAATATCCCTGGAAATATTGATAAAAGTCTCTTGTAGATTTGTATTTAGATTAATTTAAGGCCTTTTTTTTTGTGTGTGTGTGTGTGAGTGTCTGTGTACGTGTTCAAATTGTGAGTTGACATTCTAAGCTTACATTTTTGTGCACAATTAAAAATTGACATAAATACCGGGTGATAAGTACCCATTGCATATTTTTTCGTTAAGTAAGTAATAAAATGGTTTTCTCATCCTCTTTTTAGGAATGTACATAACGGTTGGGTATATATTGCCTTGAATGTAATTTAGAGGTTTGACTCTTTTATAGCTTGCCATTTATTAATCGTGTTAACAACATATAATAAATATGTTCTAATCGTGATTTTAGCAACTTAGTAATATTATTTATGGATTTTTTATAACTTTGCAATATATTGTAAGAAAATTATGTTATTCGGTATATTTATAATGTTTGAAAATTTATATTCTTCATTCATTAAAATTATTTTAAATCAATTTATGAATAATTCATGTAAAATCTAATTTATATTTTATATCAATAATAATAATAAGAAGAAGAAGAAGAAGAAGAATGATTTCTAATATGTCAGTTTTTTTATTCGAAATTATAATCCACAACTCAGCCAGTCGTCAGAACACGTGTTATTTAATTAGAAAACACTCATCGTAACTTAAAGCAAATTCTGACATACAGTTGGCAGCAAAATTATTTAAGCTCTAGAGTTAATTCGTACTCTAAAAATGTGCAACTAATACCATTTTGTTAAGTAAATATTTGTCGATTCATAATCATAGTCATATGTTCTTTATAAAAAGTAAGTTATAGATAAAAATAAGCGATGAAACAAAGAATATATATATATATATATATATATATATATATATATATAATATATATATATATATATATATATATATATATATATATATATATATGAAAAATGTGGTTAAGTGCTTCAATAATTTTGCTGCCTACTGAAATGTGAACAACAAAGCTTGTCAAATATAGCCAAATATTGCCAAATATAGTTTAATTGAATAGCGTTTAAATACTACATTGGATATTTTTACAACAACGATCACAAAACAATAAACTCATGTTTATGAAAATTGAAACACCATGAAAGAATGCAAATATAAGAATGATATTTATTGGGTATATACATTATAGTAGGAAGAACTATTGATTAAATTTTCAGGAAATTTTGAGTAATATATACTGTGAAAACAGTATTATGCCCCCATGACCTCTGGAAGGAGTAACTACTCTTCTCTGCCTACGCAATGAATGAACAACGATTGGATGACATATTCGGGTACAACACTTCATGAAACTTCAATAGGATGCCACAGTTCATAGACCGTAGTTACTGGTGAGTGGTGGCGGGCACTCGCTTTTCAAAGATTATACAGTCTTTTTCATTTTTGCGAGATAAGGAGAACGCGCTGACCGGAGCAACGGTTGAACGCATTCTGTATCAAAGAAGGTCCGGACAATACAGGCAACTTGCGGTCGTGCATTATCCTGCTTAAATGTTGCGCTACGCAGACCTTGAATATACGGCAGAGGGGCGGGCTTTAAATTAATAGAGATTTAATAGCTGTTGTTCAGAATGCCGGGAACCCTAGCAAGAAGTAATCGAGACGTGCATGCAATGGGTGCCCATACCATCACTGCAAGTGATGGACAGTGTGACGATGTCGAATCCCAGCTGGCAATGTGCATTAATCACGATGCCATTAAATACAGGTAAGGCAATCTTGATGCTGTAAACAGGATTGTGATTTGTCTTAAAGGCGATTTCACGCCATTCCTGCGTCCAGATTCGTCGTTGATCGCACATTAAATGCGCCCATATTAGTGATGCAGTTTTGGAGTTAATCTAAATTTTGGTAGCCGCATACTGGGTCACCACCTGGAGTCATGGTATGCGGTAGTTTTGGTTACACGTCTTGACCACTTATTTTTTTTTTCATTCCCGCCACTCTGAATACCAGCCATTACATTTCTGACGAGTTAAGGCCCATAGTTCTGCCCTATGTTCAAGGCCTCCGAAGCGTAATAGTTAATCAGGAGAATGCACGACCGAAAATTGTACGTATTGTCCGGACCTTTCTTGATGCAGGATGTGTTTGACTGCTGCTCTGGCCAGCGTGTTCCCCTGATCCCGCACCAATGTAAATATATGTTTAATCGTTGAAATGTGACTGGCCCCCCACCACTCACCACTCACCAGTAACTACGATCGATGAATTGTGGCATGTGTTGAAGCATCATGAAGTACTCTACCCGTACATGTCATCCAATAGCTGTTTGATTCAATGCCTAGGCAGATATGTGTTGTTATTGCTCACAGAGGTCGCTGTTTTATGCACTGTTTTCTCAATACATATTACTCCAAATTTTCTGGAATTTTAATCAATTGTTCTTTCTACTATAATGTATGAGCCCAATAAATATCATTCTGATATTTGCATTCTTTCATGGTGTTGCAGTTTTCACAAAAATGAGTGTAATAATTATATTATTAATAATATCATTTAAGATACTTTTTGTTCCATGTTACACTACAGAACACAGCACAGAGAGCAAGAGCCTCTACCCTCTTTTAGATCGAAACGTTGACAAGTTAAAAATAAAGTAAAACGGAAAACATCAGCCAATTAGAGTACAGAACAGTAATTTGGTTCTTATTGGTACGTTTATTTATTTATTTATTTATTTTAGAATTTTACGTAAGCATACGTATTGCTGCTAATGTTGCTATAAACTTATTTTAGTACAATAACCTTGTCATATTGTTGTGAAAAATTCATACTATAAACAGTGCTCAGAAATCTCCCATGTTTATTCAAAAAACCTTTTATCTAAGTAATCTCCCTAAACGGATTTTTAATCACGATTGTTAATGTAACTGCGAAGACCAAAGTTATTTCATGTTATTAAAATCGTGTTAGAATTATTTTATGTGCTAAAATAAAATCTCTATTTTATAATTATTATAAGTCACTTTTTTTTTTCTTTTAACAATGAGTGTTAAAAATAATGTTAACCACAAATCTTAAATCATTATTTTCAAATAAACGTGTTACTTCACTTTACGATTTATTTTTTTAAAAGAACAATATTTCTACATAATTATGATAGTAATCTCAGACTCGTTAACTATTCTTGAAAGAAACATGCTCTGAAAAATTATTAATGATTTAGAATAAATTGTAACATAAAAAAAAAATTAAAAAAAAAAAAAAAAATCAATTTTTCGTTGTGTAAATTTTCCGAAAATTAAAATTAATGAAGGTATTTTGGGATTCAATAATAGGTGTGTTGCATACGTATACATAATGTTTAATCTTTCTCAATGTTCCGACAAGGAAAATGGATCTTTATAAAAGTGTTTTTATTTATTTTTTTATTTATTTATTTATTTATTTATTTTTTTTTTATTTATGGCTATAATTTTTGGGAATAATTTTTGGAAAAAAATGCGCTTTTTTTAAATATATTTTTTAACTATCATTTTATTTTATGTTATTTATTTATTTATTTACTTATTTCTTTATTTTTGTTAAGCGATAATTTTTTTGCTATTCAGTTTAATGAAAAGTGCACTGCCTACCAAGCATTTGGACATTTTCGAATTTAGACATTTAGATAAATATCTAAAAAATTTCTTTGGAAATCTTCTTAAAACTTTGGAAGTAAAAAGAATATGTTACGCCTCATATATTTCAACAAAATTTTGACCTGAAGAGAAAAAGTAGATCAATAAAAAATAACGAAAAATTAAAATATTTTGCATTACCCTGTAAAAAGTAATGTTTTAAATGCGTTCTAGTTGTAGTATGGGATTGTGAGAATTATTCTGATTATGAGGCTACCGCATATGTTCATCGAGATAAAACGGTTTCTTTGGAAAATTGCAAAAACAAATGCTACTTTTTTAATTATAACACATATGGTATAGGTAATATGAACATTTTTTCTAAATAACTTTTTACTACGCATCCGCAAGCTTGTAAAAAAATTTCATTTGGACAATATCACACACTCTTAATATCTATTATTTATGTAGGTTGTAAAAGTTTTCAGTGTTGCAATCAGATTAAATGTTTGAATTTAATAGAATTTAAAGATAAAGTTAAGAAAGCAACTAGTTTTGACAAAATCATTGAGTTTTTAACTGCTTAGCTGAAAAAAAAAATATATATATATATATTAAGATATTAAATTTCTAAATGTTCTTTACGAGTTTGATATGAAGGCAATTTTTTTAGGCAATGTTATGTGAAGATGTTAAATTCGAAATTATCTCAGTGCATTTTTTGAATATTAGTTGAATTTAGAAAATACATGTTTAATGTTACACTATGTAACCCAATCCCTGAAGGTGTAAAATTTTAAAGCATATCACGATTCTACTCCTGAAGTTTAAACGCCGTGTCCCCTAATGCCTGTTGGTTAGTTTTAGTGAGATGAAAAATCCATTGGAAAAAGGAAAGAAAAGAAAAGAAACAAAGAAAGAACTTCAGTGTATAAGAAAGTAATTAATGTTTCGGGATGTTAAAACCTCTGAAGGTTACCAAAGCCTGATAATTTTCTTCACTGAGGGTGAATATCAGAATGGCACATATCAGAATTACCCATCAGGTTGAATCACAAATATTCTCACACAATACGCACACTAACCTTTGACAATTTCCCACTACATAGATCTATTCCATTGCGAAGTTAACCCCACTCAGTTTCAAACTGAACCAGTATATATAGCAACTGTTTTGAAAGTACTGATAGTAGAGCATGTAATAACAGTTAGAAATCATTATATGGTTTGGCATTTTACCATATTTTTATTCACTTCGATTCTCGTTTGTTTGTTTGTTGGTCCGGTACAAATCTTGCAATCTATTTTTAACGAACTTCCCTACTAGCTAGACATTTGAAACTTTCACAATAGCTCACAACCCGATCACAACACAATACTTCGAAGTCCGATTTTGGAATTTTTCAATAGTTTTATATTAATTAATTAAAATATGAAAATAATAAGCTCTTAATAGCAATAAAATAGCCAATAACTATTAGCTATAAATTAATTGTTGTCATAAAAATTACGAGTTCATTTTCTTTCGACATAGAAATAAATATATTTAATGAAACGTTAAAAAAATATAAAAAGTTAAATTATGCATCTCACAAAAATTGACATCATTATCACTTTAAAAATTTTATACACATTGATAAGTGTTAATGTAGTTCATGATGCTAATATACGTTCTTCTAAAAAGAGTAATATTTTATTTTTAAAACCATTTTTTTTTTCTCACTATTATTATTATTTCATTGAACTGAGTCCGCGTGCTTAAATATTTTTTTTTCCTCACGTATTTTATTAATGATTCATCAGAAAATTTAAAAACATGGTATATAAAAAGTTTTTTTTTTTTTTTTTTTTTTTTTACATCTTATAATTATTTAGGACTGTTTACACCAAAAAACAGTCGTAAGAAAAGACCACGTAAATAGTTTGAAGTTGGTGAAATATTCTTTTTACTCTAACTTTTACCTATTGCAGGTTTATTCAACGCAATATTTTTTGAGTTACGTTAAGGTATTAAAACTATTTTACAACATAGTTTTTTTTTTTTTTTTTTTAGCTGTAATTTAAAATTAGCTCATCATGTCTATATACGATGTATTATGTATTTTAATGAGGATACTATATCAATCTCTTACTCCCAAGATAAATGAAAAAATAAAGGAATCGAGACAAAATACACATGACATTAGATGCGCCTCTAAGGTTTGCACTATAATGAATAAAAAAGCATACCAAAAAGTATAAATGATCAATGAAAACGTTATATCATTAAACATTTTACAATAAATTACGTGCTGAATAATTAAATATTGTAGAAGTCCGAAACGTTTTCTATGAGACTGTAAATAAAAGAACTTTTTATTTGTACTCGGAAATATAACTGTACTCGTTTTATTTGTACTCGGTCTGGTTAAATTATTTTTACTTTAAAAAAGAAAAAAAAAAAAACATTCGTTAAAAACTCTCAAAAAAGATTTGACAATCTGTCATATTAAATTACTTTTCATTCTTTTGTCTAAAGAAGAAGAAACATTTTTTTTTTTCCACATTTTTATGAACACCTCTTAATTATGTCAATCTGCCAAGTTTTAAAAGAAAAAACCCTTAATTCAAAGTAGAATGAAATCTCTTCATTTTTTATTAAAGCAAATTCAAACAAATGTACTTTTTGAACTGCAGAAATGTGTATATAAATATAAGGGTTTCTCTTTTTCCTATTTTTACTTATACATATATATATATATAATATAAATAAATACATATTTGTATTCTGTAATGATATTTCGTATCATGTGCAGTATGGGAATATTTAGTTATACATTGTGAAAAACGAATCCACTACCGAAAGACTGTTATGTTTAAACTGTTTGTATGAGTGGTCGTCTAGAGACAGTGCTTCACGTAATTGGTCAATTATATAGAATCAGTGAAATTCGTAATCTGAGGGGGTATTTAACGCACTTCAGTTTATATTTTTTTAAGACAAGTGACTATTTTTATGGAATGTTTACTGAATATTCATTCAATACTAACTTTTGCAATACGAAAGAGAGCTATAGTGAAATTCTTCGAAAATATACCCTAAACTAACTGTGATATTAGGTTGTTACGATGATATTATTTAAAATCGCAGTTTTATTGGACTGTTTCGAAAGTTACGTTAAATAAAGTCCATTCCTCGGCTACAACTTCCCTATTTGTTTACGAACACGAACTATTAGATGTATGGGAAAGCTCTGTCGTTTTTGAACACGTGTCATTTTATGCGATGTCATTTATCAACTGAAACCGTTTTAAACATTTAGATTGGAGTATGATTCATGATATAAACACATTTTTTTTCTTTTTTTAGTCGTTTTTTTCAAACTTATAGAACTGTCACCATGGGTAAAGAAAAAGTGCACTTAAGACGTTATATGTTCTACGAGTTCCAAATAGAAAATAACGCGATGGAAGTAACAAAAACATTCTGTCACGTGTTTAGAGAGGACGCAGTAACAGCTCGAACATGCCAAAGATGGTTTGCGAAATTTCGTTTGAGTGAATTTTCTTTGAAAGATGAACCCAGATCAATCCATCAGGTGTTAATGACAAATGTCTACAGTATGATCAGGACAAATCCCACGTAAACTTCCACAGAAGTGGGATTAAAGCTTGGAATTCATCAGACTACTGCTTTGGATCACATTAAAAGGCTTGGTTTCGTGTCCAAACTCTCTGTTTGGGTGCCACACAAGGACTGAACTTTCCCTTACACCTAATACTATTTTCACACAACAAAGTCAACATTTTCCTAAAAATTTATTTTAATTTCAAATACTTCTTCATTTAATGCATTTATATCTTATTCAAAACACTGAGGGGGAAAAAAGCTTTTATCTAGAACGAATAAACAGTCATTTTCACATTCCCTAATCAAGAAATTTAGATTTACGCGCTATGTGTTTAAAGTAAACAAGTAACCTGGATATACGAAATGGTCGAGCATTTGTAGTCTATGCTTTTCCAGATGGGGAAACAATATTATGATTATTATGATTATTGCACTTCCTTTGTATTGCGAGAGAATATCGTTTGATTTTCTAGAATGGTGTCATAATCCAAGATTATAGTTACTAAAATTCCCCTCTTGAGTTCGCATTTATTTGCAAAGAATTTTAAATAAGTTTGACCACAATAATATAAGAAAATGATCTACAATGCAATAAAGATTTTTAGACCTCGCTATCAAAAATATATAGAATTTTTAAAGATGACATGGAACTATATTTTCTAGAGACACAATGTAGTTTCTAGATGTCAGTAACAGAGTGGCAATGAAGATGTTAGATTCTCGCCATTCGTTACTGCAAAATTTTATGCACAAAGCAATATGAAGTATTATATCGACAAAAAATTAGCTATTATACTTTTTTAAACTTGAACTAGTATCTTGTGGCCACCACAAGGCATTCGTCTATATTTTCCTGTACAAATAGCTATAGAACCTGAGGCCCCTTAAATTACGGAAATCGCTGTATAGCAGCACCATCTTTGGAATATAAAAGTATATGCAATTCTGTGCAGTAGTTCCTAATATATAGCTTTCCTTTAAACAGCAGAAATCGCTGTATAGCAGCGCCACCTGTCGTTCTATAAGCATTTAAATTAAATCAGCATAGTCTCCTAATGGCCTTCTCTTATATCAAGTTTTGATTGATTATACGCAACAGAACCTGAGATATAGCTTCCCTCTAAATTGCGGAAATCGCTGTACAGCAGCTCTTCCTGTTGAGCGGTTTGCACTAAATATTGATAGGCACTAATTTAGCTCAAGGAGCAATGTAAATCTATATGCAATTCTGAGCAGTAGTTCCGGAGATACCGTTGCCACAAAATTTTTTCACACACACATACACAGAGAGAGACATACAGACAAACATTTTCTAAAAGTAGTCAAATCGTGTTCTAGATCTCTAAAAACATGTAAATCCGTCGAAAACGCAACGTCCAAAATGTTTACGAATCCAATACTTTCTTCTATTGAATATAGAAGAAAGTAAAAAAGAATAAATAAATAAAGTAATTTTAAAGGCAATAATACATATCAACATCCGATATTTTTTTTTAAGATTTCAACGTAATATATTTTTCCCCCAACTTTTGCCAATAAAAGTATAGTAATTTTTCACTAATATATTCACCGTTCCAGTGTACATCTGTACTTAAAATGGAAAATATTTTCTCGTCGTATGATATCAATAATTATAAAAAGTAATATTGTCAATTAACGTAATTAGTTATCGTATTTAAAAAATCGAATAAGTAGTCGAAACTCTCGCCTAAATTCATTCTACTTCACAAGGCTTAGGAATTTAGAGAAAATGCTAAATTATATATATATATATATATATATGTGTGTGTGTGTGTGTGTGTGTGTGTGTGTGTGTGTGTGTGTGTGTTTATAAGTATATTACACCAAAAATATAAAAATAAAAATAATCTAACACCTTCAATTTTACATATGGTAAACAAAATAATCCGAAATTCTTAATCATGGTGTAGTTTTATTGAGAGATTCAAAGTTTAATTTTAAGCAAATTTAACAAGCAAATTATTACGACGCAGTTGTTCACACGAATTCTCTTATCCATTACTTGCGTGAAACGTTTAATTAAATATTCACTCCAATTTATTAGCTACATGTTAATTAGTTAATCGATTAATGACAAAATTACTAATGATATTTTCCTCTTATTTTCATTATGAATAAGGTAAAGAAGTACTATATCTTTAAAAAAGAAATTCGTAATATTGCTAAATAATTAGATTTGTGTAGAAAACTCAATAAAATAAAAATAATAAAGTGGATAAAAAATATATTTTTATACAATTTAGCACAAATATATTTGCGAGTATTAAAATAAAAGATTAGAATTAAATATAATTTTTAATACATATCATGGGTATGTTAACTGGTAAGTAGCGATTTTTCGCTATGATGAATTAAAAATATATTAACGGATAATAATTTTTGTAAACTGTAGATATAGTTTTATAAGCACACAGCAGATAACAGAAATGATTTTTGCAGAAATAGCAACAGATATGTTTACTTATATATTATTTTCAGCTTCCTGTTATTTGATGTTTTAAAATTTAATTTATATATTTATATGTATATATATATATATATATATATATATATATATATATATACAGGGTGATTAAAAAAACGTGGACAAAATGACATGGTAGATCAGTCATACAACAAGGATCAAAAATTGCATATGAACAGAGGGTCGCAACTGCGATCCGGAGCCGCTACAGGGCGTCTAAAATAATACATAAGACAAAGAGAAGAAACAAAACCATTACAGATCATTTTGTTGATAATTACTCACTCACATGCAACTAATGCAAGCCAAATGTTGACCCTACAGAAGATGCTGAAAGTTTTTGCCAGATGCATCGACACACGCCTGACATCTACGTTTGATAGAACGCCGCACCTTCTTAATGATACCAGGTGTATCTCGAAAACATCCTGCTGCCACAACGATTCTTCCTACCAAGTCTTCCGGCGTTGAAACAAGTGTTTCATACAAAAGTTCTTTTAAAAATCCCCATAAGAAAAAATCCAAGGGAGACAGGTCTGGTGATCGTGGTAGCCCTGCGATTGGTCCACCTCGACCAATCCAGCCGCCAGGAATAGTAGCCTGCTCTGAAGTCTGTGCTGAAGTGTGCAGGAGCTCCGTAGTGTTGAAATCGAATGCGTTGTATAATAGGCATCGGAACATCATTCAGCATTTCTAGCAGAACTTCTTGCAAGAAAGTTAGATAAATGGGACCGTTAAGTCTTTCTGGGAGAATGTACGGACCAAGTAAACAATCTCCTAGGATGCCAGCCCACACGTTAACTGAAAATTTTCGTTGTGCACCGTGCGGACGCGTAGCATGCGGGTGTTTATCCGCTCACGTATGAAGGTTGTGAAAGTTCATCACGATATTTCTCACTATACATTCGCAAGGCTTCTCGTCCATTTCAGTTGGCCATGCCGTAAATTAAATGCATGTCAGCCATTTCGCGGTGCGTGTAACTAGCCATATTCCGCCCAACGCATCCTCAGCTCGAATAAAAACAATCTCCGTTTGCTCAGATCGTGTTTGTATCGCAACACAGGTGTTTGCGACCCTCTGTTCCTATGCGATTTTTGATCCTTGTTGTATGACTGATCTGCCATATCATTTTGTCCACGTTTTTTTTAATCACCCTGTATATAGGTACAGTCGGTAACAGAAGTGTCCGAACACTAGCAAAAATTCCTATGTAAAAAAAGTACACTTAACACTGTTTTGTTAAGTAAATCCTTATCGAATCATGTTCTTACACTGACTAAGAACAGGATTCGACAAGGATTTATTTAACAAAACCGTATGAAGTGTACTTTTTTTACATAGGAATTTTTGCTAGTGTTCGGACACTTTTGTTACCGACTGTATATAGATATATAGATATATATATATATTTAATATAGTATGTATATATATATATAGAGAGAGAGAGAGAGGGTGAGTTTGACATAATCTGCCAAGCGAAAGGAGGTGTTAGAACAGCCCATGGGGAGCATAAAACACGATAGAAACCCTATCCGATCTCTAATCGTTTCCGAGTTATGGTACATAGAAGAAAAAAATTGTTTTTTTCCATCCCGTCTGAAAAAAAACCCAAATTTGTGAGCTTTCTGGAAGACGTACACGCAAAATAAGCACATATTTGGAAAGAGCAGAAATAATCCTATTGGGTGACGCAATTTACATCAGGATGCCTTAATTTGACGGCGAGCTACAAGCGCTAAAACATTGGCAAAGTTTAAAATGGAGTTGTCACCAAATTCTTTAACCGACAATTCTGCAAACGCCGTTCAAGCTACAATCGGTCAAATTTACCAAAATCGTCTCCATTCCACAAGCTTTAGAATGAGCCCACAATAAATAATATCGGTGTTCTAGTTCAGAAGAAATTTAGCCTTTTGTTCGAAATACATCACTGAAAACGGCGTTTGTCGAAACTCGGCAAACGAAACGATTGTGAGTAAATGGAATGTACGCAAATTCGTGACTATCTGCATATGGACACTTAGTGATATGCATATGTATTCCAACCTTCCTGTACGCGCATCCCATTCGCGGGCGAGTGGGATGCGAGTCACAAAAGGCGAGTCAATCTGTAACAGCTCATTAGCTCGTCTGCTTCTTTTATGTTTTATGCTGTTTATTGCTTTAGCATTTTCTGGACTTTGACTGAGCTCGGCCGATTCTTTTCACGCTACTCTCACGTCTACTTGCTCTCTCTTAGTTCATACTTAGTATGTTTTCCTACATTGGTACGAATTAACCAAGTTGGGTTTTCTTCAGTAAAACTTTTTTTCTTCTACTTTTGTAAATTAATATTGAAATTTTATCCTTTTTTGTTTTCCCTTCTGAATTTTATTTTCAATTGAAGTCATCACAGGGATCAAATTAACATACTTTCCAACATGTAAAAGTTTATGCCTAGTTTTACAAATGAAGAGTACGCGGATATGCATTTTGCGTATGGATTTTGCTATGGTAACTCTCAGATAGCCGAAGAAGAGTACCGTCTACGTTAACCACATCGTCGTGCGCCCAACCGTCCTCTATTTGCCGCAATTCATCAAAGGCTTAGGGAGAGTGGGTCGTTCAGTAGGGTGTACGAAATGAACCATGGTCACCACTCCGACACCGCTGCCGAGTCCGTACTCGACCGAGTGGAGGAAAATTCAAATATAAGTTCACACATACTTGCAAGAGAAGGTGGAATCTCCCAAAGTAAAGTATTGAATGCTCTACGCAAAAAGCAGTATCATCCATACCACTTCATACAGGTACAAGAATTACGCCGCTCATATTCCAAAAGCGGGTAACATTCTGCCGCTGGCTTTTAGAGCGAGATATTGAGGAACACCATTTCCTTAGAACGATACTTTGGACAGATGAGTCACATTTCACTCGGGATGGCATGTTAAATTTACATAACTGGCATCATTACGCTTAACAAAATCCATTAGTAACACGAAACGCATCGTTCCAGACATGATTCAGCTTAAATGTTTGGCTTGGAGTGGTTGGCGATCGCTTGATAGGTCCACATGTGCTCCAAGGTCATCTGACAAGAAATACATATTTGGAGTTTCCAGAACACCACCTTCCAGGATTCCTTGATGTCATTCCTGTACCTGAACGAGCGAAAATCATTTTACAACACGATGGCGCCCCTGAACATTCTTCCAATGCCGTTCGGGACTTCTTGATTTAGCAGTATCCGCGATGGATTGGTCATAATGGACCAATTCTTTAGCCACCTAAATCACCAGATCTCACTCCATTGGTCTTCTATGTTTGGGGTTTCCTGAAGCAAGAAGTTTACCGCACAGGGTGTTTCCTAAAGCAAGAAGTTTACCGCACAGAAGTTACCAGTTTGAAAGATTTAAGCAGCCGGCTCGATGATGCAGTAATAAAAATGAGGGATGAGCTTTCGCTAAGAGCTGCTCTGGTTTCCGTTCGTTAGAGGGGAAGGGCATGTATCAGGTGTGGGAGGTGACCAATTTCAGAACCGGTACTAAATTTCCCACATCCTTTCAAATGCATATGTGCTTTAATCACGAATGTGAGATACGTCATTTTATTTTGCAGATTCCTTTGTGAAAGACGTGAGATGCGTCATTGTTTTTTTTGCATATTCCTTACTGAAACACGTGAGAAACGGCATACCTCATTTGTTTCCATTCCATTGCTTTTGTAAACTTAATACAACTGCTACTTTTCTTGTTTGGTTTTAAAACTTTCTTTTTTGCATCTGACAAAACAGCGGGCTGAAGGTGGACATAAAATCAGGCTCCCCATGAGTCTCCTTCTCGACGAACGTCGAGTTCAGTGATAAATGTATTTCAAACAAAAAGCTAAATTTCTCCCGAACTAGAACACCGATATGGTTTATTGTGGGCTCATTCTTAAGCTTGTGGAATGGAGAAGTTTTTGGAAATTTCACCGATTGTAGCTTGAACGGTGTTTTCAGAATTGCCGGTTAAAGAATTTGGTGACAACTCGATTTTAAACTTCGCCAATCGTTTAGCGCTTGTAGCTCGCCCTCAAATTAAGGTATCCTGATGTAAATGGTGTCACCCGATAGGACTTTTTCTGCTCTTTCCAAATATGCGCTTATTTTGCGTGTACGTCTTTCAGAAAGCTAAAAAATTTGGGTTTTTCAGACGGGATGGAAAAAAACAGATTTTTCTTCTATCTACCATAACTCGGAAACGGTTAAGATGGGACAGGGTTTCTATGATGTTTTATGCTCCCCATCGGCTGTTCTATCACCCCCATTCGTTTGGCAGATCATGTCAAACTCACCCTGTATATAATATATACTATTGTGTGTGTATATATATATATATATATATATATATATATACACATATACATATATATATATATATATATATTAATTTTAATTTCGCTCTGTTTCATTTTTAGTTTTGGTTTAGGTTAAAGATATTTCTCGTACTCTATTTGGTTTTAGTTTGTTTGTTAATTTCGTTAAGTTTTTGTTGACTTGTTTTATTCTTGAATTTTATGTTTAAATATGAGTTCGATTTTGATTTTCAATGGGATATTTATATATATATATATATATATATATATACATACATAAAAATGCACATAGAATCGAAACATAAACTTTTAAAATTTAAAGATTGTTATCTACTATAATTTACCACAATAGTAGAACATACACAACAATCTAAAGACTGCAAATATAAACAAAGGCTCTAATTGTAAACATTCTAAATGTAAACAAAGACTACAAATGTAAACAAAGACTCAAAATGTAAATAAAGACTACAAATGTAAACAAAGACTCTAAATATAAACAAAGACTGCAAATGTAAACAAAGACTCTAAGTGTAAACAAAGTCTCTAAATGTAAACAGAGTCTAAATGTTAAAAAAATTAGAAATGTAAACAAAGACTCTAAATGTAAACAAGAGACTACAAATGTAAATAGACTCTAAATGTAAGCAAAGACTACAAATATAATCAAAGACTTAAATCAAAATGTAAATTCAATCAAATGTAAAAATACCTAAATTTTAACAAAGACCCTAAATGTGTACAAAGACTACAAATATAAACAACGACCTTAAATGTAAACAAAAATTTAAACTTAAACAGAACTAAATGTAAGAAAGGACACTAAATGTAAACAAAGAATCTAAATATAAACAAAGATTCTAAATGTAAACAAAGAATACAAATGTAAACAAAGAATAAAAATGTAAACAAGATCTGAAAACGTAAACAGATCCTGAGTGTAAACAAAGACTACAAATATAATCATACACTCTAAATGTAAACAAAGACTACAAATGTAAACCGACTCTAAATGTAAACAAAGTCTCCATATGTAAACAAAGAATACAGATGTAAACAAGGACAACAAATGTAAACGAAGACTCTAAATGTAAACAAAATCTATAAATGTAAACAAAGACTCTAAATGTAAACAAAGTGTCTAAATGTAAAAAAAAATTGCAATCGTATACAAAGACTCTTAATGTAAACAATGACTAGAAATTTAAATGAAGACTAAGTGTAAACAAAGACTACAAATGTAGAGACCTAATAAAAAGACCTAAATGTAATGTAAATACCTAAATGTAAACAAGGAGTTTAAATGAAAACACAGACCTTAAACACAGACCCTTCTCTAAACATTCCAGATTTAATATATGAGAAATTAAGCTGCATTTACTTTGTATCAAAAAATAAATAAATGGAAAATAACTTCTTTCTTATTACTTTTTCTCAATTATTCTAATATTCTGAATATGAGTTGTAAATTTATACAGTACTCGCCGCTTTATAAAGTCTTTGGTTAATAAAATCAGTCGCTTAATCTGATCAATCCGAAATCAAATGAACAGAAAACGCCGTTTAATAAAATCAGCAACGCTGATTAGTAAACACAAAAGAATATCTCTTCAACAGTAAAAGTGATCATATTTGTAAGCTAAACAGCGAATTATGTTTATCACCGAATTTTTGAAATGAAAGAAAAGAAAGAAAACATAGCAAACCATCACATTATTACTCTTTGTAAAAAAATTTATATCTCAAAAAAAAAAAAAAAAAAAAAAAAAAAACGGCCCGCTCCTGTTTTAGTCATGAATTCCAGGAATGAATTCGCCAAATGATTGACCAATGAGTATTTTTTCTGTCTTTAAATAGAATTTCTAGTTCTTATTTTAAAGCAATAGCTGCGAGATATGCAATATGCAGCAATAGTTGTTTTTATTTAGCTGCAAGATATGCAAGCGATTTTTTTTTATTTTGAAGGTAAAGTGTAAAAGTTTGGTAAAGTATATTCTTTTTCTTCTAATGTATAATCAAAGGAATGCGACATCAAAGATTGAAATTTCTCAATTTGCAACATGTGCACATAAGAAAAAAGATAATATTAGTGTCTAAATTGTATCAAACGGAAGATTGAACCGCAAGCGAAAATAAATAGAAAATACAAAAATCATTAACGCAGCACCTCTAAATAAGTACAAAAGTGCCAGGTCAAAGAAAATTTCCTTCTTTTACGTAATTTTGTGCTTAAAAGCTGAAAATTTTACATGAATGATAAGTAAAGAAAACTTCATTCTTACAGGTGGCTAGTTGATAGATAGAAAAGCGAAGGAGAATTTCTTTCCATATTTACATAAGGAATACTCCTTTATTGAGTTCGGGCATGTTCGCCGGATACAGAAATCAGCCGCTTAATAAAATCATTTTGATCAAAACCAACGTGATTATATAAAGCGGCGGCTACTGTATACATAATCATCAATATTATATACTAATGTGTATATATATATATATATTATATACATATATATGTGTATATATATTATACACATAAAAATGCACATAAAATCGGAACATAAACTTTTAAAATTTAATGATTGATGTCTACTATAATTTACACTATAGTAGAACTTACACAACAATCTAAAGACTAAAAATGTATACAAAGACTCTAAATTTAAACAAAGACTCTAAATGTATACACTCTAAATGTAAACAAAGACTAAAAAAGTTAAGAGCCTCTAAATATAAACAAAGACTGTAAAAGTAAACAGCCTCAAAATATAAACAAAGACTCAAAAAATAAACAGACAAATGTAAACAGAGTACAAATATAAAAAAAGACACAAAATGTAAACAAAGACTCAAAATTTGAACAAAGACTCAAATTGTAAACAAAGTCTACAAATGTAAACAAAGGCTCAAAATGTGATCAAAGACTCAAAATAAAAATAATGCAAATATAAACAGACGGACAGTAAACAAAGACTACAAATGTGAACCAAGAATCTAAATAGAAACAAAGATTACAAATGTAAACTAAGACTATAAATGTAAACAAAGACAACAAATTTAAACAAAGACTCAAAATGTAAACAAAAACAACAAATGTAAACAAAGATTCAACATATAAATAAACACTGCAAACATAAAGAGACTCAAAATGTAAACAGACTACAAATGTAAACAGACTCAAAATGTAAACAAAGAGTAGAAATGTAAACAATGATAGCAAATATAAAAAAAGACTAACTGTAAACAAAGACTGAAAATGTAAACAAAATATAAATGTAAAAAAAACTACAAATATAAGCAGACTCTGAATGCAAACAGACTACAAATATAAACAAAGAATGCAAATGTAATCAAAGACTCTAAATGAAAACAAACACTACAAATGTAAACAAAGACTCTGAATGTCAACAATGACTACAAATGTAAAAAAAAATTTAAAATGTTAACAGAATCTAAATGTAAACAAGAGACTACAAACGTAAAAACTCTAAATATAAACAAAGAGTCTAAATGTATACACTCTAAATGTAAACAAAGACTACAAAAGTAAACAGACTGTAAATGTAAACAAAGACTAAAAATGTAAACAAAGACTGTAAAAGTAAACAGACTCAAAATGTAAACAAAGAAAGAGAAAGTAGACAACGACTAAAAATGTAAATAGACTTTAAATATAAACAAAGACTCAAAATGTGAACAACGACTACAAATGAAAACAAAGTCTCTAAATGTAAACAAAGTTACAAAACATAAAAAAAGACTGCAAATGTAAACTAAGACTCAAAATATAAATACTGCAAATATAAACAGACTATAACTGTAAACATAGACTACAAATGTAAATAAAGGATCTGAAGGTATAAACGACTACAAATTTAAACAGACTCTAAATGTAAACAAAGGCTACAAATGTAAACAACCTACAAATGCAAACAGACTCTAAATGTAAATAGCCTCAAAATGTAACCAAAGACTACAATTATATACAAGGAATCTACGCGTAAAAAAATTACAAATGTAAACAAAGACTGTAAATGTAAACAAAGACTCTATATGTAAACAAAGAATACAAATGTAAACAAGGACTAAATATATAAACAGACTCAAAAGGTAAACAAAGATTACAAATGTAAACAAACACACTAAATGTGAACAAAGAATCTAAATGTAAACAAAGACTACAAATGTAAACTATGACTACAAATGTAAACAAAGACAACAAATAGAAACAATGGTTCTAAATGTAAACAAAAATTTTAAATGTAAACAAAGCGTCCAAATGTAAAAGTATTTACAATTGTAAACAAAGACTCTAAATATATACAAAGACAACAAATGTAATATATAATAAGATTCAATAAATAAACAAAGACTACTAATGTAAATAGACTCTGAATGTAAACAGACTACAAATGTAAACAAAGACTACAAAAGTAAACAGACTTTAAATGTAAACAAAGACTAAAAATGTAAACAAAGACTGTAAAAGTAAACGAAGACCCAAAATATAAACAAAGAAACAGAAAGGTAACAGACTACAAATGTAAACACACTACAAATATAAACAAAGACTCAAAATGTAAACAGACTCAAAATGTAATCAAAAAGTCAAAATGTAAACAAAGACTAGAAATGAAAATAAAGGCTCTAAATGTAAACAATGTTTCAAAATATAAACAGACTACAAATGTAAACAAAGGGAAGAAATGTAAACAAAGACTGCAAATATAAAGAAAGACTCACTTCAAACAAAGACTTAAAATGTAAACAAAGACACAGAAAGTAAACAAATACTACAAATGTAAACCGACTGAAAATATAAGCAAAGACTCAAAATGTAAACAGATTCAAAATGTAAATAAAGACAACAAATGAAAGCAAATGCTGTAAATGTAAACAAAGTTTCAAAACATAAACACACACTGCAAATGTAAACAAAGACTCAAAATGTAAATACTGCAAATATAAACAGTCTAACTGTAAACAAAAAATACAAATGTAAACAACGAATCTAAATGTAAACAAAGAATAAAAATGTAAACAAAGACTCTAAATGTAAACAAATCTCAAAATGTAAACAAATCTCAAAATATAAACAAAGAGTCTAAACGTAAAAAAAAATTACAAATGTAAAAAAATACTCTAAATGTAAACAAAGACTACAAATGCAAACAAAGACTACAAATGAAAACAAAACTCTTAATGTAAACAAAGACTGTAAATGTAAACAAAGACTCTATATGTAAACAAATAACACAAGTGTAAACAAACACACTAAATGTGAACAAAGAATCTAAATGTAAACAAAAACTACGAATGTAAACTAAGACTGCAAATGTAAACAAAGACTCTAAATGTAAACAAAGGCAACAAATGTAAACAAACATTCAATATAAAAACAAAGACAGCAAATATAAATATAACTCTAAATGTGAACAGATTCCAAATGTAAACGAAGACTGATAATGTAATCAAAGAGTAGAAATGTAAACAAACACTGCAAATATAAAGAAAAGCTAACTGTAAACAAAGACTGAAAATGTAAACAAAAAATATAGATGTAAAAAATACTACAAATATAACCAGGCTCTGAATATAAACAGACTACAAATGTAAAAAAAGAGTACAAATGTAAACAAAGACTACAAATGTAAATAATGGCTAAAAATGTAAACAAAGACTACAAATGAAATCAAAGACTCTAAATGTAAATAACGAATACAAATGTAAACAAAGACTCTAAATGTAAACAAAATCACTAAATGTAAACAAAATCTCTATATGTAAACAAAGTATCTAAATATAAACAAAGACTGAAAATGTAAACAAAGAGTAGAAATGTAAACAAAGACAGCAAATATAAAGAAGCACTAACTGGAAACAAGGACTGACTGGAAACAAGGACAAAAGTATAAATGTAAAAAAAGAATAAAAATATAAACAGACTCTGAATGTAAACAGAATACAAATATAAACAAAGAATGCAAATGCAAATAAAGGCTCTATATGTAAACAAAGCTCTACAAATGTAATCAAAGATTCTAAATGTAAACAAAAACTACAAATGTAAACAAAGGCTGAATGTAAACAAAGACTACAAATGTAAAATTTTACAAATGTTAACAGACTCTAAATGTAAACAAGAGAAATTTAAACACTCTAAATATAAACAAAGACTTTAAATGTATACACGCTAAATTTAAACAAAGACTACAAAAGTAAACAGACTCTAAATGTAAAAAAGGACTGAAAATGTAAACAAAGACTGTAAAAGTAAACAACAACTCAAAATATAAATACTGCAAATATAAACACACTCTAACTGTAAGCAAAGACTACAAATGTAAACAACGAATCTGAACGTAAACAAAGACTACAAATGTAAACAGACTCAAAATGTAAACAAAAGACACAAATGTAAACAATCTACCAATGCAAACAAAGACACTAAATGTAAACATACTAAAAATGTAAACAAAGACTACAAATATAAACAAACAATCAAAATGTAAACAAAGAATAAAAATGTAAACAAAGACTCTAAATGTAAACAAAAACTCTAAATGTAAAAATATTTACAATTGCAAACAAAGACTTTAAATATGAACAAAGACAACAAATTTAAACAGAGGTTCAATATATAAACAAAGACTGAAATATAAATAGACTCAAAATGTAAACAGACTCAAAATGTAAACAAAAACTGAAAATGTAAACAAAGAGTAGAAATGTAAACAAAGTCTGCAAATATAAAGAAAGACTAACTGTCAACAAAGACTGAAAATGTGAACTAAAAATATAAATGTAAAAAAGACTACAGATATAAACAAACTCTGAATGTAAACTGACTACAAATGTAAACAAAGAATACAAATGTAAACAAAGACTGTAAATGTTAACAAAGACTACAAATGTAAACAACGGCTAAATATGTAAGTAAAGACTACAAATGTAATCAATGACTCTAAATGTAAACAAAGACCACAAATGTAAACAAGGAATCTGAATGTAATCAAGGGACTACAGATGTATACAATCTAAATGTAAAGAAAGACTGTAAAAGCAAACGAAGACTGCAAATGTAAACAAAGAATGAAAATTTAAACAGACTGCAAACGTAATCAAAGATTCAAAATGTAAAAAGAGACTGAAAATGTAAACAAAGAGTAGAAATGTAAACAAACACTGCAAAAATAAAGAAAGACTAACTGTAAACAAAGACGGAAAATGTAAACAAAAAATATAAATGTAAAAAAAGACTACAAAAATAAACACACTAAATGTAAACAGACTAGAAATATAAACAAAGAATGCAAATGTAAACGAATGCTGTAAAAGTAAACAAAGTCTACAAATCTAAACACAGGCTAAAAATGTAAACTAAGACTACAAATATAAATGTACAAACAGAATCTAAATGTAAACAAAGATTAAAATGTAAACAAAACTTGAAAAGTAAACAAAGACTCAGAATGCAAACAGACTACAAGTGTAAACAGACTACAAATATAAACAACGACTCAAAATGTAATCAAAAACTCAAAATGTAAAAAAAGACTACAAATGAAAATATAGGTTCTAAATTTAAGCAATGTTTCAAAATATAAACAAAGACTGCAAATGTAAACAGACTCAAAATGTAAACAAAGACTCAAAATATAAATACTGCAAATATAAACAGACTCTAACTGTAAACAAAGACTATAAATGTAAACAACGAATCTGAACGTAAAAAAAGTCTACAAATGTAAACAGACCCTAAATGTAAACAAAGATTAGAAATATAAGTAAAGAATCTAAATGTAAACAAAGAATAAAAATGTAAACAAAGACTCTAAATGTAAACAAAAACTGTAAATGTAAACAAAGATTGTAAACATAAAAAAAATACAAATGTAAACAAATACTCTAAATGTAAACAAATACTGCAAATGTAAAAAAAATACAAATGTTAACAGACTCTAAATGTAAACAAGAGACTACAAATGTAAACAAATATCTGAAAGTAAACAAAGACTCTATATGTAAACAAAGAATACAAATGTAAACAAGGACTACAAATGTAAACAAAGACACTAAATGTGAACAAACAATCTAAATGTGAACAAAGAATCTAAATGTAAACTAAGACTACAAATGCAAACGAAGACTCTATATGTAAACAAAGACAACAAAAGTAAACAGACACAAATAGAAACAAATATTCAATATATAAATAAAGACTGAAAATATAAATAGTCTCAAAATGTAAAAAGACTCAAAATGTGAACAAAGACTGAAATGTAAAAAAAGACTGCAAATATAAAGACAGACTAACTGTAAACAAAGACTGCAAATATAAAGACAGAATAACTGTAAACAAAGACTAAAAATGTAAACAAAAAATATAAATGTAAAAAAGGCTGCAAATATAAACAGACTCTGAATGTAAACAGACTGCAAATGTAAACAAAGAGTACAAAAGTAAACAAAGACTCTAAATGTAAACAAAGGCTACAAATATAAACAAAAAGACTAAATCAAAACAGACTCTAAATGTAAACAAAGTATCTAAATGTATAAAAAATTACAAATGTAAACAAAGACTAAATGTAAACAGGAGACAACAGATGTAAACAATTAAAAATGTATACAAACTAAATGTAAAAAAAGACTTTAAATTTAAACAAAGACTGAAAACGTAAACAAAGACTGTAAGAGTAAACGAAGACTCAAAATGTAAACAAAGAAACAGAAAGTAAACAAAGAATACAAATGTAAACAGACTACAAATATAAACAAAGACTCAAATGTAAACAAAGACTCAAAATGTAAAAAAAGAGTCAAAATGTAAAAATATTTACAGTTTTAATCAATGACTCTAAATGTAAACAAAGATAACAAATGTAAACAAAGATTCAATATTAAAAAAGACTACAAATATAGACTCTAATGTAAACCGTCTTAAAATGTAAACAAAGTCTCAAAAGTTGAACAAAGAGTAGAAATGTAAACAAAGACACAAAATATAAATACTGTGTATAAACACACTCTAACTGTAAGCAAGGACTACAAATGTAAACAACGAATCTGAACGTAAACAAAGACTACAAATGTAAACGTACTCTAAATATAAACATAGGCAACAAATGTAAACAATCTACAAATGCAAAAAAAGTCTCTAAATGTAAACAGACTAAAAATGTAAACAAAGACTACAAATATAAACAAAGAATCTAAATGTAAACAAAGAATCTAAATGTAAACAAAGACTACAAATATAAACAAAGAATCTAAATGTAAACAAAGAATCTAAATGTAAACAAAGACTCTAAATGTAAACAAAGAGTCTAAATGTAAACAAAGACTACAAATGTAAAAAAATCTCTGAATGTAAACAAAGACTGTAAATGTAAACAAAGACTCTATATATAAACAAAGGATGAAAATGTAAACAAAGACTACAAATGTAAACATAGACTCTAAATGTAAAAATAGAATCTAAATGTAAAGAAAGAATTTAAATGAAAACAAAGAAAATAAATGTAAAAAAAGACTACAAATAAAAACAGAGTACAAATGCAAACAATGGATCTAAATGGAAAAAAATATTACAAATATAAGCAAAGGTTCTAAATGTATACAAAGAGTCTAAATGTAAACAAAGAGTCTAAATGTAAAAAAAAAAAAATACAAATCTAAACAAAGACCTTAACTGAAAACAATAATTGAAACATAACAGACCTAAATGTGAAGACGGATTCTAAATGTAAACAAAGAATCAAAATGTAAACTAAGACTACAAATGTAAACTAAGTCTCTAAATGTAAACTATTAAAAAAGTAATCAAAGACTACAAATGTAAACAAACACTCAAAATGTAAAAAAAAATACTAAGAACCTAAACAGACTCAAAATATAAAGACTGCAAATTAAATCCGACTCAAACTGTAAACAAAGACTCAAAATGTATAAATTAGAAAGAATACCAATGAATATCAAAGAATTTAAATGTAAGAGAAAGACTACAAATATAAACAGACTCTGAATGTAAATAAAGACTACAAATGTAAAAAATGACTACAAATGCAAACAAAGACTCAAATCGTAATCAAAAACTCAAAATGTAAACAAAGACAACAAATGAAAATAAAGGTTCTAAATGTAAACAAAGTTTCAAAATATAAACAAAGACTAGAAATATAAACAAACTCAAAATGTAAACAAAGACTACAAATGTAAAAAAATAGTAGAAATGTAAACAAAGAGTGCAAATATAAAGAAAGACTCACTGTATACAAAGACTGAAAATGTAAACAAAAAATACAAATGTAAAAAAAGACTACATATATAAACAGACTCTGAATGTAATTATACTACAAATATAAACAAAGAATGCAAATGCAAACAAAGGCTCTAAATGTAAACAAAGTCTACAAATGTAAACAAAGGCTAAAAATGTAAAAAAATTACAAATGTTAACACGCTAAATGTAAACAAAGACTCAAAATGTATACACTCTAAATGTAAACAAAGAGTCTAAATATAAAAAAATACAAATGCAAACAAAGACCTTAACTGAAAACAATAATTAAAACTTAAACCGGCCTAAATGTAAAGAAGGATTCTAAATGTAAACAAAGATTCAAAATGTAAACAAAGAAACAAAATGTAAACTAAGACTACGAATGTAAACCAAGTCTCTAAATGTAAACAAATATTAAAAAGCTAAACAAAGACTACAAAGGTAACAAAGACTCAAAATGAAAAAAAAAATACTAAGAACCTAAACAGACTCAAAATATAAAGACTGCAAATTGAATCCGACTCTATATATAAACAAAGACTCAAAATGTATAAATTAGAAAGAATATCAAAGAATATCAAGGAATATAAATGTAAAAAAAGACTACAAATATAAACAGATTCTGAATGTAAATAAAGACTACAAATGTAAACAATGACTGCAAATGCAAACAAAGACTCAAAATGTAATCAAAAGCTCAAAATGTAAACAAAGACAACAAATGAAAATAAAGGTTCTAAATGTAAAAAAAGTTTCAAAATATAAAAAAAGACTAGAAAGGTAGACAAACTCAAAACGTAAACAAAGACTACAAATGTAAACAAAGGCTAAAAATGTAAAAAAAATTACAAATGTTAACACTCTAAATGTAAACAAAGACTACAAACGTAAACAGACTAAATGTAAACAAAGACTAAAAATTTAAACAAAGACTGTAAATATAAACAAAGACTCAAAATGTAAACTAAGAAACAGAAAGTAAACAAAGACTACAAATGTAAAAAGACTGCAAATATAAGCAAAGACTCAAAATGTAAAAAAACTACAAATGAAAGAAATGGCTGTAAATATGAAGAAAGTTTTAAAACATAAACAAAGACTGCAAATGTAAACAAAGGCTCAAAATGTAAACAAAGTCTCAAAATGTAAATACTGCAAATATAAACAGACACTAACTGTAAAGAAAGACTCTAAATGTAAACAAAGACTACAAATGTAAACAAAGACTGAATGTAAACAAATACTGAATGTAATCAAAGACTTCAAATGTAAAAAAAAATACAAATGTTATCAGACTCTGAATGTAATTAAGTTACTGCAAATATAAACACTCGCAATATATACAAAGACTCTAAATGTATACACTCTAAATGTAAACAAAGACTACAAAAGTAAACAGAATCTAAATGTAAAGAAAGACTAAAAACGTAAACAAAGATTTGAAATGCAAACAAAGACTGTAAAAAAAACACAGACGAAAAATGTAAACAAAGAAACAGAAAGTAAACAAAGACTAATAATATAAAACCGACTACAAATATAAACAAAGACTTAAAATGTAAAAAAAGAATCAAAATGTAAACAAAGGCTACAAATGAAAACAAAGGCTCTAAATGTAAACAAAGTTTCAAACATAAATAAAGACTGCAAATGAAAACTAAGACTCAAAATGTAAACAAAGACTCAATATTTAAACAGACTAAAAATGTAAACAGACTCAAAACATAAATACTGAAAATATAATCAGACTCTAACTGTAAGCAAAGTCTGCAAATGTAAACAACGAATCTGAACGAAAACAAAGACTACAAATGTAAACTGACTCTAAATGTAAACAGACTAAAAATGTAAACAAAGACTACAAATATAAAAAAGAATCTAAACGTAAACAAAGAATAAAAATGTAAACAAAGACTCTAAATGTAAACAAAGAGTCTAAATGTAAAATATTTTTATTCGTAAACAAAGACTCTAAATGTAAACAAAGACAACAAATTTAAACAAAAATTCAATATATGAACAAAGACTGTAAATATAAATAGACTCTAAATTTAAAAAGACTCAAAATGTAAACAAACACTGAAAATGTAAAAAAGAGTAGAAGTGTAAGAAAAGACTGCATATATAAAGAAAGATTAACTGTAAACAGAGACTAAAAATGTAAACAAAATCTATAAATGTAAAAAAGACTAACATATAAACAGTCTCTGAATTTAAACTGACTACAAATGTAAACAAAAAATACAAATTTAAACATAGACTCTAAATGTAAACAGACTAGCAAAGTAAACAAAGGCTAAAAATGTAAACAAAGACTACAAATGTAAACAAAGAATAAATATGTAAACAAAGACTCTAAATGTAAACAAAAACTGTAAATGTAAACAAAGAGTCTAAACGTAAAAAAATTACAAATGTAAACAAAGACTCTAAATGTAAACAAAGACTACAAATGTAAACAAATCTCTGAATGTAAACAAAGACTGTAAATGTAAACAAAGACTCTATATATAAACAAAGAATGAACATGTAAACGAGGACTACAAATGTAAACATAGACTCAAAATGTAAACAAAGACTACAAATGTAAACATAGACTTTAAATGTAAAAAAAGAATCTAAATGTAAAGAAAAAATTTAAATGAAAACAAAGAAAATAAATGTAAAAAAAGACTACAAATAAAAACAGAGTACAAATGCAAACAAAGGATCTAAATGGAAAAAAAGGTTACAAATGTAAGCTAATGTTCTAAATGTATACAAAGAGTCTAAATGTAAACAAAGAGTCTAAATGTAAAAAAAAATGCAAATCTAAATAAAGACCTTAACTGAAAACAATAATTAAGAAGGATAAGAAGGATAAACAATAATAAGAAGGATTCTAAATGTAAACAAAGAATCAAAATGTAAACTAAGACTACAAATGTAAACTAAGTCTCTAAATGTAAACAAATATTAAAAAAGTAATCAAAGACTACAAATGTAAACAAACACTCAAAATGTAAAAAAAATACTAAGAACCTAAACAGACTCAAAATATAAAGACTGCAAATCAAATCATACTCTCTGTAAACAAAAACTCAAATGTATAAATTAGAAAGAATATCAAAGAATATAAATGAAAGAAAAGACTACAAATATAAACCGACTCTGAATGTAAATAAAGACTACAAATATAAAAAATGACTAAAAATGCAAACAGACTCAAAATGTAATCAAAAACTCAAAATGTAAACAAAGACAACAAATGCAAATAAAGGCTCTAAATGTAAACAAAGTTTCAAAATATAAACAAAGACTAGAAATGTAAACAAAATCAAAATGTAAAAAAAAAATACATACGTAAACAAATCGTAGAAATGTAAACAAAGATTGCAAATATAAAGAAAGACTCACTGTATACAAAAAATGAAAATGTAAACAAAAAATATAAATGTAAAAAAATTATATTAACATATTAATTAAAATTATATTAAAAACATATATAACAGACTCTGAATGTAAACTTACTACAAATATAAAGAAAGAATGCAAATGCAAACAAAGGCTCTAAATGTAAACAAAGTCAACAAATGTAAACAAAGGCTAAAACTGTAAAAAAAAATTACAAATGTTAACACTCTAAATGTAAACAAAGACTCAAAATGTATACACTCTAAATATAAACAAAGACTACAAAAGTAAACAGACTAAATGTAAACAAAGACTAAAAATTTAAACAAAGACTGTAAAAGTTAACAAAGACTCAAAATGTAAACTAAAAAACTGCAAATGAAAGCAAAGGCTGTAAATATAAACAAAGTTTTAAAACATATACAAAGACTGCAAATGTAAACAAAGACTCAAAATGTAAACAAAGACTCAAAATGTAAATACTGCAAATATAAACAGACTATAACTGTAAACAAAGACTACAAATGTAAACAAAGACTACAAATGTAAACAAAGACTGAATGTAAACAAAGACTACAAATGTAAAAAAAGTTACAAATGTTAACAGACTCTGAATGTAAACAAGTTATTACAAATATAAACACTCTAAATATAAACAAAGTATCTAAATGTATAAACTCTAAATGTAAACATAGACTACAAAAGTAAGCAGAATCTAAATGTAAACAAATATTTGAAGTGTAAACAAAGACTGTAAAAGTAAACAGAGACGAAAATGTAAACAAAGAAACAGAAAGTAAACAAAGACTAATAATATAAAACCGACTATAAATACAAACAAAGACTCTAAATGTAAACAAAGACTCAAAATGTAAACAAAGGCTCTAAATGTAAACGAAGTTTCAAACAAAAAGAAAGACTGCAAATGAAAACAAAGACTCAAAATGTAAACAAAGACTCAAAACATAAATACTGAAAATATAATCAGACTCTAACTGTAAGCAAAGACTGCAAATGTAAATAACGAATCTGAACGAAAACAAAGACTACAAATGTAAACTGACTCTAAATGTAAACAAAGGCTACAAATGTAAACAAACACTCTAAATGTAAACAGACTAAAAATATAAACAAAGACTACAAATATGAAAAAGAATCTAAACGTAAACAAACAATAAAAACGTAAAGAAAGACTCTAAATGCAAACAAAAACTCTAAATGTAAACATAGAGTCTAAATGTAAAAATATTTTAAATCGTAAACAAAGACTCTAAATGTAAACAAAGACAAATGTAAACAAAAATTCAATATATGCACAAAGAATTTAAATATAAATAGACTCTAAATTTAAAAAGACTCAAAATGTAAACAAACACTGAAAATGTAAACAAAGAGTAGAAATGTAAACAAAGACTGCATATATAAAGAAAGAATAACTGTAAACAAAGTCTGAAAATGAAAACAGACTCAATATAAACAAAATATATAAATGTAAAAAAAATTACATATGTAAACAAAGACTAAATGCAAACAAATGACTACAGATGTATACAATCTAAATGTAAAGAAAGATTGTAAAAGTAAACGAAGACTCAAAATATAAATAAAGACTGCAAATGTAAACAAAGACTCAAAATTTAAACAGACTGCAAATGTAAACAAAGACTGAAACTGTAAACAAAGACTGAAAATGTGAACAAAAAATATAAATGTAAAAAGACTACAAATATAAACAGACTCTCAATGTAAACAGACTACAAAATGTAAACTAAGACTGCAAATGTAATCAAAGTCAATATATGTAAACAAAGACTACAAATATAAACAAAAACTTTAATTGTAAACAAAAACCACAAATGTAAAAACATTTATAAATAACAGACTCTAAATATAAGCAAGACTACAAAAGCAAACACACTAAATATAAAAAAAGACTAAAAAAGTAAACAGACTCAAAATGTAAACAAAGATTAAAATGTAAACAAAAACTGTAAAATAAACAAAGACTCAGAATGTAAACAAAGAAACAGAAAGTAAACAGACTACAAGTTTAAACAGACTACAAATATAAACAAAGACTCAAAATGCAAACAAAGTCTCAAAATGTTAACAAAGAGTACAAATGAAAACTACGGTTCTAAATGTAAACATTTTTTTAAAATATAAAAAAAGACTCCAAATGTAAACAAAGAATTAAAATATAAATACTGCAAATATAAACAGACTCAACTGTAAGCAAAGACTGCAAATGTAAACAACGAATCTGAACGTAAAAAAAGACTACAAATGTAAACAGACTCTAAATGTAAACAAAGATTACAAATATAAGTAAAGAATCTAAATGTAAACAAAGACTCTAAATGTATACAAAAACTCTAAATGTAAACAAAGAGTCTAAAAGTAAAAAAAATACAAATGAAAATAAATATTCTAAATGTAAACAAAGACTACAAATGTAAAAAAATTACAAATGTTAACAGACTCTAAATGTAAACAAGAGACTACAAATGTAAACAAATCACTGAATATAAATAAAGACTGTAAATGTAAACAAAGACTCTATATGTAAACAAAGAATACAAATGTAAACAAGGACTACAAATGTAAACAAAGACTCAAAATATAAACAAAGACCCTAAATGGTGACAAAGAAACTAAATGTGAACAAAGAATCTAAATATAAACGAAGACTACAAATGTAAACAAAGACAGCAAATGTGAACAAATATAAAATATATAAACAAAGACTGCTAATAAAAATAGACTCTAAATGTAAACAGACTCAAAATATAAAGACTGAAAATGTAAACAAAGAGTAGAAATGTAAACAAAGACTGCAAATATAAATAAAGACTAACTGTAAACAAAGATTGAAAATGTAAACAAAAAATATAAGAGTAAAAAGATTACAAATATAAACAGACTCTGAATGTAAACTGACTACAAATGTAAACAAATAATACAAAAGTAAACAAAGACTCTAAATGTAAACAAAGGCAACAAATGTAAACAAAGCCATTAAATGTAAACAGAAACTGCAATTGTAAACAAAGACTAAATGTAAACAGGAGACTACAGATGCAAACAATCATAAATGTATACAATCTCAATGGAAAGAAAGACTACAAAAGTAATTAGACTCTAAATGTAAACAAAGACTGAAAACGTAAACAAAGACTGTGTAAGTAAACGAAGATTCAAAATGTAAACAAAGGCTAAAACTGTAAACAAAGAGTACAAATGTAAACAGACTACAAATTTAAACAGACTCAAATGTAAACAAAGACTCAAATGTAAACAAAGACTAAAACTGTAAACAAAAACTTAAAATGTAAACAAAGAGTCTAAATGCAAAAATATTTACAATGACTTTAAATATAAACAAAGACAACAAAAGTAAACAAAGATTCAATATACAAAAAAATGCAAATATAACACTGCAAATATAATCAGACTCTAAATGTAAACCGTCTCAAAATGTAAACAAAGAGTGAAAATGTAAACAAAGAGTAGAAATGTAAACAAAGACTCAAAATATAAACACTGGAAATATAAACATACTCTAACTGTAAGCGAGGACTACAAATGTAAACTACGAATCTGAACTTAAACAAAGTCTACAACTGTAAACAGACTCTAAATGCAAACATATGCTACAAATGTAAACAATCTACAAATGCAAACAAAGTCTCTAAATGTAAACAGACTAAAAATGTAAACAAAGACTACAAATATAAACAAAGAATCTAAATGTAAACAAATAATTAATATATAAACAAAGACTGTAAATGTAAACAAAAAGTGTAAATTTAAACTAAGAGTCAAAACGTAAAAAGAATTACAAATGTAAACAGACTCTAAATGTAAACAAAGACTACAAATGTAAACAAATCTCTGAATGTATAAAAAGAATCTAAATTTAAAGAAAGAATACAAATATAAACAGACTACAAATGCAAACAAAGAGTCTAAATGTAAAAAAAATACAAATGCAAACAAAAACCTTAAATGTAAAGAAAAATTAAAACTTAAACAGTCCTAAAAAAAAAGAAGGATTCTAAATGTAAACAATGACTCAAAATGTATACAAAGATTCAAAATGTAAATAAAGACTACAAATGTAAACTAAGTCTCTAAATGTAAACAAAGATTAAAAAAGTAAACAAAGACTACAAATGTAAATAAAGACTCAAAATGTAAACAAAGACTCAAAATGAAAAAATACTAAGATCCTAATCAGACTCAAAATATAAAGACTGCAAATTAAATCCGACTCTAAGTGTAAAAAAAGACTCAAAATGTATAAATTAGAAAGAATATCAAACAATATAAAAAAGACTCTGAATGTAAATAAAGACTACAAATGTAAACAATGACTACAAATACAAACAAAGACTCTCAATGTAAACAGACTCAAAATGTAAACAAAGATTTCAAATGTAAACAAAGAGTCTAACCATAAAAAATATTACAAATGTAAACAAAAATTCTAATTGTAAACAAAGACTACAAATGTAAGCAAAGACTACAAATGTAAACAATGACTACAAATGTAAACAAAAACTGTAAATGTAAACAAAAACTCTATATGTATAGAAAGAATACAAATGTAAACGAGGACTACAAATGTAAACAAAGACTGTGAATGTAAACAAAAACTGCAAATGTAAACAAAGACTATAAATGTAAAAAAAATTACAAATGTAAACAGACTCTAAATGTAAACAATAGACTATAAATTTAAACAAAAACTCTAAATGTAAACAAAGACTACAAATGTAAACTAAGGCTCAAAATGTAAACACATTTTCAAAATAAAAACAGACTACAAATATATAGAGAATTTAAATATAAACAAAGTCTCAAAGTAAACAAAAACTACAAATGTAAAAAGCGTCTCTAAATGTAAAAAATAAACTAAATATAAAGTAGGAATACAAATGTAAACAAAGATTATAAATGTAAAAAAAAACTACATTTATAAACAGACGACAAATGCAAACAGATAATCTAAACGTAAACAAAGATTACAAATGTATACAAAGATTCTAAATGTATACAAAGTGTCTAATTGTAAACAAAGAGTCTAAATGTAAAAAAATACAAACGTAAACAAAGACCTTAAAAATAAACAAAAATTTAAACAGAGCTAAATGTAAAGGACTCAAAATGTAAACAAAGACTACAAATGTAAACTAAGTCTCTAAATGTAAACAAAGGTTAATATGTAAACAAAGACTAGAAATGTAAACAAAGACTCAAAATGAAAACAAAATCTAAGAACTTAACAGACTCAAAATATAAAGATTGAAGATTAAGGTGAAAGAAAGAAGAATGAAGATTAAACAAGGTCTCAAAATGTAAACAAAGAATATAAATGTAAAAAAAAGACTACAAATATAAACAGACTCTGAATGTAAAGAAAGACTACAAAGGTAAACAATAACTATAAATGCAAACAAAGACTCTAAATGTAAACAGACTCAAAATGTAAACAAAGACTGCAAATGTAAACAAAAAACTAAATGAGAACAAAGAATGCAAATGTAAATAAAGACTCTAAATGTAAATAAAAATTCTAAATTTAAACAAAGAGTCTAAACATAAAAAAATTGCAAATGTAAAGACTCTAAATCAAAACAGATTACAAATGCAAACAAAGACTACAAATGTAAACAAAAACTGTAAATATAAACAGACTCTATATGTAAAAGTATACAAATGTAAACAAGAACTACAAATGCAAGCAAAGACTATGTAAACAAAAATTACAAATGTAAAAAAGACTATAAATGCAAACAAAAATTAAAAATGTAAACAAAGACTACAAATGTAAACAAAAACTACAAATATAAACAAAGACTGCAAATGTAAACAAAGACACTAAATGTGAACAAAGAATCTAAATGTAAACAAAGACTTCAAATGCAAACAAAGATTCAATGTATAAACAAAGACTGCAAATATAAATATATTCTAAATGTAAACAGACTCAAATTGTAAACAAAGACTACAAATGTAGACAGACTCAAAATGTAAACAAAGACTGAAAATATAAACAAAGGCTACAAATATAAAGAAATACTAACTTTAAACAAAGACGGAAAATATAAACAAAGGCTACAAATATAAAGAAATACTAACTGTAAACAAAGACTGAAATTGTAAAGGCAAAATATAATTGTAAACAAAGAATGCAAATGTAAAAAAAGACTCTAAATGTATACAAAGACGAAAATTGTAAACAAAGGTTAAAAATGTAAACAAAGACTACAAATGTAATCAAAGAATCTAAATTTAAACAAAGACTACAAATGTAAACAAAGACTCTAAATGTGAGCAAAAACTCCAAAAAGTCTAAATGTAAAAAAAATTACAAATGTAAAAAAAGTTTCTATATGTAAACAATAATTCTAAATGTAAACAAAGAGTATAAATGTAAAAAAATTACAAATGTAAACAAGGGCTCTAAATGTAAACAAGAGACTACAAATGTAAACAAAGAATATAAATGTAACAAAAGACTCTAAATGTAAACAAAGACTACATATGTAAACAAATACTACAAATGTAAACAAAAAGTCTAAATGAAAAAAAATTAGAAATCTAAACAAAATCTCTAAATGTAAACAAAAACTACAAATACAAACAAAGGCACTTAATTTAAACAAATACTATTAATGTAAACAAAGACTATAAAGTGGACAAAGACTACAAATATAATTAACCTAAATGCAAATAAAGACCTATACTTAAACAAAGACTATAAATTTAAGTCAAAAAAGTAAATATAAAGAAAGACCCTAAATGTAAAAATAGATGATAAATGTAAACTAACACTACAAATACGAAGAAAAAAATAATAACAAATATAAACAAAAACCTAAATTTAAATAAACATCCTAATAGTAAACAAGGACCTTAAATGTAAATACAGACCCTATATGTGAAGAGATTCTAAATGTAAACAAAGACTACAAATATAAACAAAGGCTAGAAACTTAAACAAAGACCTAACCGGTGTCAACTGAGAATTGGTTCCGCCAGCGCAACATTAAGGTACTTCCTTGTTTACCAAACTCACCAGATATTAATCTCATCGAAATCTTATGGGGTATAATGAAGAAAAATCTCCAAGAAAATTCTTCTTCAAGTAAATCTGAGTTAGTGGCACGCATAAAGTCTATTTGGGCAAAAATTGATAGAAATGTTTGTAAACATCTTGTATATATTATGCAAGATCGTTTGTACACTGTTATTAAAACTAAAGGGGATGCTAGAAAAGATCAACTATCATTTACTTCATATTCATAAGGTAATATTTTTGCATAAAATAAAATATTATAATATTTTGAATCAATCTACATTTTATTCTAATATTTTGATATGTTTCAGAAAGTTATTGTACACCTAATTTATTTTATTTTATATTTTGTAAATGTTAAAATCTTATTTAAATATTCCAGATTTAAATGCATTTACTTAGTATCAAAAATGAATAAATGGGAAATAATTTCTTTCTTTTACTTTTTCTCAATTATTCTAATATTTTGAATATGAGTTGTATATAGATAAATATACATAAATATACAGGGAGAGTTTGACATAATCTGCCAAACGAAAGGAGGTGATAGAAGAGCCACTGGGGAGCATAAAAAACCACAGAAATCAAATCCTATATCTAATCGTTTCCGAGTTATGGTAAATTGAAGAAAAATTTGTTTTTTCCATACCGTCTGAAAAAACCCAAATTTGTGAGTTTTCTAAAGGACTTACATGCAAAATTTGACGGCGAACTAAGAGCGCTAATATTTTGGCGAAGTTTAAAATCGAGTTGTCACCAAATTCTTTAACCGGCAATTCTGAAAACACCATTAAAGCTACAATCGGTCAAATTTACCAAAAACTTCTCCATTCCACAAGTTTTAGAACGATCCGAAAATAAACCATATCGGTGTTCTAGTTCAGGAGAAATTTAGCCTTTTGTTTGAAATACATCACTGAAAACGGCGTTCGTTACAAAAGTATGGTGAGTAAATGGAACGCATGCAAATTCGTGACAATCTGCATATGGACTCTTAGTGATATGCAGATGTATTCTAACCTTCCTGCGCGCGCATCCCACTCGCGGGAACAAAAGGCGAGTCAATCTGTAAGAGCTCATTATTTCGTCAGCTTCTTTTACGTTTTATGCTGCTTATTGCTTTAGCATTTTCTGGACTTTGCCTGAGTTCGTCCGATTCTTTTTACGCTACTCTAAAGTCTACCTGCTCTCTTTTAGTTCATACTTAGCATGTTTCCCTACATTGGTACGAATTAACCAAGTTGGGTTTTTTCTTCTACATTTGTAAATTAATATTGAAATTTTATCCCATTTTGTTTACACTTTTTAATTTTATTTTCAATTGAAGTCATCACAGGGATCAAATTTTCATACTTTCCAACCTGTAAACAGATATGCCTAGTTTTACAAATGAAGAGTACGCGGATATGCATTTTGTGTATGGATTTTGCGATGGTAACTCTCGGAGAGCCGAAAAATACAACAGCCTACGTTATCCACATCGTCGCTGTATTTTCCTCAATTCATCGAAGGCTTAGAAAGAGTGGGTTTTTCGCTATGGTGTACGAAAGGGGCCGTGGTCGCCGCTCCGCCACCGCTGAGGAGTCCGTACTCTACCGAGTGCAGGAAAATCGAAATATGAGTTCACGTATACTTGCGAGAGAAGGCGGAATATCCCAAAGTAAAGTAATGAATGTTTTGCGCAAAAACCAGTATCACCCATACCACTTCACACCGGTACAAGAATTACGCTGCTCAGATTTCCTAATGTGGGTAAAATTCTGCCGCTGGCTTTTAGAGCGAGATATTGAGGAACACCATTTCCTTAGAACGATACTCTGGACGGACGAGTAACTTTTCACTCGGGATGGCATGTTAAATTTACATAACTGGCATCATTACGCTCAACAAAATCCATTTGCAACACAAAACTCATCGATTAGAACGCGACTCAGCTAAAATGTTTGTCTTGGAGTGGTTGGCGATCTCTTGATAGGTCCACATGTGTTGCAATGTCATCTGACAATCAACACATATCTAGAGTTTCTGGAACATCATCTTCCAGGATTACTTTATGTCATTCCTGTACTCCAACGAGCGGAAATCATTTTGCAACACGATGGGGCCCCTGCACAGTCTTCCAATGCCGTTCGGGACTTGACTCAGCAGTATCCGCGATGGATTGGTCATAATGGACCAATTCTTGGCTATCTAGATCGCCAGATCTCACTTCATTGGACTTCTATGTTTGGGGTTTCCTGAAGCAAGAAGTTTACCGCACAGAAGTTGCCAGTTTGCAAGATTTAAGCAGCCGGCTCAATGATACAATAAAAAAACTGAGGAATGAGCTTTCGCTAAGAGCTACTGTGGTTTCCGTTCGTTAGTGGGCAAGGGCATGTATCAGGTGTGGGGGTGACCAATTTCAGCAGCGGCACTAAATTTCACACATCTTTTCGAATGCATATGTGCTTTAATCTTAAACGTGAGATACTTCATTTTTTTTTTTTTTTTCATATTCCTTTGTAAGGAAATATTTAGCGCTGCGGCCAAAACAAAACGTAAGAAATTTTCAAAAGTACGTTTCTTTTAAAGTGATCAAAAAGACCGAAGGAGAGATCAGATATTTCTCATTATTCATATTATTCATAGACTTTACTTTGTTTCCATTTCGTTCTTCGTTAGTCAAGCTGTTTAATTCTGGGAGAAAATATATCAGTTCTTCCGGTGATCTTCACAACTTTCTGGTACCACAAATGTTGCAAAACGAATATCTACAATGTTTATTTTAGATGGTGTGCCACCACACATTGTATGATGCAAGAAGAAAATTTTGCGACAGCAGAATAATACGTCGTGCCTAACGGCATGAATAACAAAATCTCCTGATCCTTGCATTCGTGAATTGTCGTTATGGGGAAATCTAAAAAGCGGCGTGTTTTTAGACATATTCTAAAATTTTAAATTTAACAAACCAGATATTTTTTTTAGAAATCAGATTAAGACCACAATGCTGAAACCTTCCATTAAAAATATCGTGTACCATATGAAAATATTGAAATGTCAGGATGGTGGTCGTATAGTGCCAAATTTTTAAGAAATAATAAAAGCCTTTTGTTAGAAATAAATAAACTCTGTGTTACTGTTTCAATTAAAGATTACATATTCATTTACCACAGATATTACACTTGAAGTTCCACAAATTACCCTATCGTTGTGTTTTAGTACTATTACTTTTTCATTACAAATCGTTTCAGTATACTTCACTGTGCATGGATGAAAATTTTTATAACCTTTTTCTCATTATACTAAGATTTAAATGGCTTTAAACATCTTACTTCATTTTATACTCACGTTGATTATATATATTATTAGACATATTTTATATTTGTAGATTAATTAGAGGCAATTTTAATACATAAAGTATTTAAAAATAAATGTATATTTTTAATATAATGAATAAATTGTAAAAAGGCATTTTTGTAGTAATAATTGTAATTTGTTTTATTTCTGAAACAGAATTTTCTTATCAATGAAAGTGTGGTGCTTTTTATCGAAAAAAAAAAAAAAAGAACTAGAAGAAGACTCCGACTTGAAAAAAAAAAAGGGCTTTTTATATAATGGTTCGTATTTCGCATTATTTTTTTTTTTCAAATGAGATTTGTTCCCTATATTATTTTTAAAAGGTTAATTGATATTATATAAACTGAAACCTTTCTTTGATTTACAGTTTTTTTTATTAATATTTATTCGCTAAACCTGACAAAGAAAGTGATTAGAGCTAGTTATTCATTTTAAAAAGCATTTTAAAAAATTTCCCGTCTCCAATTAACGTAACTTTAATTTGAAATTTTATTCCTTAACCGCTCAGATTAACACATTAAGTAATTAGTTACATTCAAAACGAAACGTTGTCAACCATAAAGATTATTTCAAACCTCCCTTTTTAGCTTATTAAAAGTGATATTTTAAACTACAGAGTAGAGGAATTAATTAATTTTGAAAAGTAAAATATAGTTTTTTTTTTTTTTTTTTTTTCTTAGCGTTTTATTCAAATGCCTGTTAAAAAAAAAAAAAAAAAAAAAAAAAAAAAACTTCACAAATGATAATAATAATAATAATAATGTTTTAGGAGTTTTGCTACAAATAAATATTAAATAGATAACAAATACAGGGTATTTCTGAACTCCAATTATAAACTTGGCGGAGATTTAAAAACTTAAAGCTTGGTGATTATTACAGTATGTAATAAAAATTGATGGGCTATCAGTTACCATTTCACTGTAACTTCTGTATATGGACGAGTTCTTTCAAAATCTTTCCCAACTCTCCCTTTTCTTTGAATTTGCTGAAAGTTTTTTTTTTCCCTCCCGTGGACATATATACATTCACACACACACACACTATACATATATAAATATATTAATTTAGTTGGTTTACCACATACTTCTGCGCATTTGATCATGTGATCTATATGTGCATCTGTTGTGCGTCTTCTTTAAAATCTAAAAAAAAAAAAAAAAAAAAATAAGATTTTTTTTTTTTTTTTTTTTTTTTTTTTAATGCAAAGTTTAACCTGGAATGTTAACAACATTCTATAGAAATTTTAGCGTCTTAACCCAGAAATCTAGAGTAATTCTGGGATTGTTCAATCATTTCTCAATGAAGTAGTCGTAAAATTTTCACAATTTTTCATTTTCGAAAGAATCATTAGTTATTTCAAGAAAACCGTCTTCTACCAAACTTACAATCAAATAAGGAAGCTAAAGGAAATTCGAATGAACACCTTACATCCAACTAACCCAATTCTACATGGACAATCTACACTTTTACCAAAACCAATGAGAACTAAAAGAAAATAGAATTGACAACTTACCCTAAACTAACCAAACTCTCAACACACAATTTATACTTACAATCTCATGAAATTCAAGCGATTGAGTGATGATTCACCAGTCGCCAATATTCACTTCGCCAATTTTCAATACGGAATTACTTATGAGTTTCAATCTACTTTTAACTACTTAATATATTTTTAATGAAATATGTATATATATATATATATATATATATATATATATATATATATATATATATATATATATTTCTTGAATTACCATGAATAAAAGCTCACTCAAAATTTTTTTCTTTTAAACATATGTTTAAAAAATTATTCAAAGAATTATAGGAATTGTAAACAAAAACATAATGTGTCTTCTCTTTAGATACCACTGAATGTATATTTACTAAAAGTTTTGTAGTTTAATATAGGAACTTTTTTTTTTTTTACATTATTATCATCTCCAATTTGTATCACTTCGAATTACCATGACTACAAAATCACACAATTTTTTTTTTTTTTTTTTTTAAGATAATATGTTTAAAAATCCATTCCAAAATCAATTGAAATTGTAATAGAAAACAAAAACATAATTTGTCTTTCCTTTAGATACCACTGAATGTATATTTGCTAAAAAGTTCGGAGTTTAATATATGAACTTATTTATTTATTTATTTATTTTTTTTATATTAATATCATCTCTAATTTATATCACCTCGATTTACCATAAATAAAAACTCTTATGTGTTTGTTTTAAACATAATATGTTCAAAAATTCATTCAAAGGTTAATAGAAATTGTAATAGAAAACAACAACATCATTTGTTTTCTCTTTAGGCACCACTGAATTTATATTTACTAAAAAGTTTGGAGTTCAATATATTAATTTATATATTTATTTATTTTTTTTCTTTTATACATTAATATTATCTCCAATTTGTATCACCATGAAACAGTACATTTAGAAAGCTTGGCATTACAGTTTTTAAAAAATCTTTATGATATATGAAATTGGCAATTTATAAGATCTTTTTCTATTAATTTCGTTGTTTAATTTACTGATCAGCTATATTCGATTAACCTTATGCGTAGACATCAAATAGACTGCCAAATAGTATTTATTTATATATTTTTTGTAGTTTTTGATTTTTACACATGTACATAAGAGTTAGATGCATAAATTATATTATTGTCCTGATGTCTTCTGGACAGTTATTGCTTCTGTCAATGCACCTGGGATGAAAGCTGTACCTACATCTTCATTTTGCCTTCATAACGTAAACTACTCCATGTATATTAAAACCGGCAGCTGGTATTTATTTCACAAATTTCTTTATATTTATAGTTATTAATTCATTTCGGTGTTAATAATATTATTTTAACTGATTTATCGTTACTATTTCCAAAAATAATCATAATCGCTGTTGAGTCGATCACGTACACCTTACCCTAAACGTGTTAATAATAATCGAGAGCAATACAAAACATGATAGCCTTAATTTTAAACTATTATATTATTTTATATTCATGTAAGAGGTAGTCATGCAAGTATTTTTTTTTTATTATTATTATTCAGTTGTAGGCTCTTTACTGTTTTATCCTAGTATCAAAATTAATTTATTTATCTAAAGGTTATATAAGTTTAAGTCTAAAGGTTTATTTATCCAAGGATACTTCAAAGATTCTTATCTTTGAAGTATCCTTGGAAGAGAAGAATCTTTACTATCCTCTATTATAATACTTTATAGACGTTGAAGTTTATATATCAGACATTTTTTTAAAATACTTTTTTACAGGTTTTATAAATTTACACAAAAAACAATAAAATATATTACCTTCAGCAGCACCATATTTACTTTCTTCTACACCATCTACCAATAAGTATTTGAACACTTTCGAAAACACACATTTTATGAAATATCTAGAAAAGTTCTGCAGGTATTATCTTGAAACTTTAGTAGTGTAAAGAACATATTTTATCTCATATATTTCAGTAAAAGCTGTGTCCTGAAGAGGAAAGGGGGACCAGTAAAAAATTAAACAACAGACAAAATGTTTTGAATCACCCTGTAAGAAATAATACTTGAAATCCATTTTGGTTGTAGTATGTGATTACGAAAATTCTTCTACCTATCTGTATAAATTTCTGCGAAGCTACCATATGTATTCATGGAGATATAGTGGTTTCTTTAAAAAATCGCAAAAGATTATTTAGATGATGCTCGTCTGCGTGCATCTAGTTTGTTTTTTCTCTGAATATTAAAATTTTTAAGTGGAATAAAAGTAGCAAATAGATTTTGTTGTTGTTAGAATTTATTTAGTTTTTTAGAAAGCTTAGGAGTTTAAAATAACTTCTTTTGTATGCTTTAAGTTTATTTGGCGTCCGCAATTATATCTAGTAAGTTAGAGAGTTAAAATAACTTTCTTTTCGTACGCTTAAATAAAACTGGCCACTTGAAAATTTTAAATTCACATAAAAGCTATTTATGAAATTATTTGCTTAAAACCCCATATGTGGATAGCCTACATCAATATTTCTACTAAGTCCATTAATAATTTGTAGCCGCCATTTTGAAACAAAATGACGGCTACTTGATAAGTTTAAAGAAAGCAACCTAACCTTCCGAATAAGCCAGAAGGACTTGTTTTAAATTATAATACATAGGGTATTAGACTCAGAAAGTGCAAAACCATTTTTAGGAAACTTGGCATTCTACATTAGACACAGCATACTGCAATTATAATTCAAAAATGTTAAATATCTTTAAAAATATGAGAACTTTTACTAAATATTTTTTAACTACGCATGCGTAAGCTTTTAAAAAAATTCATTTTCATAATTTAATAGCCTAAAGTATTGAGCTACTTATGCAAAAGCTACAAAAATATATCGTGTAAATTAAAAAAAAAGTTATGACCAATAGAATAAACAGAAATACAGTTCCTTTCAAAATGGAAGCTAAATTGTAAGGGGTTTTACTCCCATTTTATTTTGATTCAGTCAAACAGCAATTATAATACAGTGTTCGCTGATTATAAATAAATATTGACAAAAACCCCTATCACCTTCCTTTCTTTTTGAGAGGAATCGAAATACTGTTCATTTGGTTCATTCACCAAATTGAATATAAATTTGTATGTAAATGTACCTTAATATAAATTAATATTTGTCAACTTTTGGTGTCAATCGTTCTAAAGGTGGTGCTACTATATAGCGATATCAACAATATAAAGGTTGGCTATATCTCAGGAACTATTGCATAGAATTGCATATAAATTACTTTACACGCTTTCCAAGTTTTTGCATTGAATCGAGAGTTCAAGTTAATTGTGAATGAGACCGTTAATGATAGATAATGTGTAGCACATTATTTACTAATAGTTAAAAAGTTGAAGTACCCCTTAAAATGTAGAGCATTTATCTTTAGTCTGTTACCAAGATGGTGATGATGGTGCTCATTTGAGAGTTTCTATGTACCTCAGAGAACCTCCAAAAATTTTCAGCCAGCCACATCGAACAAGACAAACAATTAAAACACCATAATATCCAGGCCATTTTCTTCACCCTGTACACAAAATAAATGAATTTGTTTAGATGGAATATAAATCCCGCCATTAAATTGGGAAGAGTTGCAAAGACGAAGGCAAAGGGGTTCACGAGTCTAGCGTCATAGAAAAAAAATAAGTGGACGAGGATGTTTTCATTTTGTACGACTAAATTAAAACTATACAAAAATTAAATACCCTGTTTCAAAAACGAGCACACAATTCCTATATTCGTAGTTGATCTCAAATGTTGAGTTAATTGGAATTGAATAACTGTAAGGAACCATTCTAATAAATATAACCTATTTTTCCTGGTGAATTCAATCTTTGTACATTTAAGCAGAAACTTTTGGTCAAATGATATTATTTTTTTCTGTGTTCTGGTTAAGTAACCCAATTCATATCACGCTATGTCAACTAAACATTATGGGTTTGCCAACTAACTTCGCATCCGGGGTTAGTTGAATTAGTGCGTCCAGAAATGGCCTTCATTCCATTTTTTTTTTTTTTTTTTTTTTTTTTGGCAACTTTGATAGTTGCGGTTTAAGTATTTTGATGGTATAACCATCAATGTTTATAGAAAAGATAAGATGTCAGTTTAATAAATAATTAGGGTGGAGCAGAAGGACCAGTTTTCATACTGCGAGCAAGAAGGGCTTCTCTCCTGAAATGAAACTTTTATTGGTTTTTGATATTTCAACAATTAATCAAAAAATATATGTACAAAACTCGTTTTTTTTCTCATTACTTACAATTAAATATGTTAAAGAAAAGTTTCATTCTTTGAAAAAAATATCCACACACAATTAAAGATGAATATTTAGGGTTGTGTCTTAGAAAATTGAGATAAGTGCACATAATTTTACATGCATGCAGAAAGGGCTTCAATCTAGGGCCTTAATTTTTTTATGTGTGACGTAAATAGGTTAAATAAATGTTTCAAGCTTTGAAATACATCATACATGAACAAATAAAGATGAACATTTAAGATTATTATTATTATTATTATTATTATTATTATTATTATTATTATTATTAGCATTATTATTATTTTTTTTTAAAGAAAAATGAGAGAAATCTACGTTTTTACTCATGCGTACAAAAAAAAAAAAAAAAAAGCTTCAGTCCAAGAACTGAATTTCTGCATAGCCTTAGTCGAAGCTGTAGATAGCGCCACTTGGTACAAATTGCGCTACTTTTGTATTTAACAGTCACGAAGTCAACAGTCAAAAGAATCGAAGAAACGTCGATTATATATATCATGTATCACTTCTTTAAATTATTCGTGACAGTTGAATAAGCAAGTCCCATAATCTGTACTAGGTGGCGCTGTCTACCGTTTCAACTGTTGTCTAGTTTCTGAGCTACGCGACAGGCATCTAGTTAAGGAGGCTATGGACCAGAAGCGTTTATTTTTTCAGATCTTTCAACTTACAGGAAAGAAAATAAAAGTTTTTTTTTTTTTTTTTTTTTTTTTTTTTTTTTTTTTAACACATATTTAATTAACGAGTCCTACATGATTTTCTAGTATAAAAATTAAGCTTTCTAATGAATTTATCAGAATTTCTATAAGTATTGCACAATAAATAAAGGATATAAAAAAAATAGAATCATTGAACGCAAAATCTATGTCAACTAGCCCCGTTCTTTTGACATACTGAAATTTTGAAATTGAGAATAAAAGTTTTTTTTTTTTTTTTTTTTTTTAAATAATTAAACAAAATAGTAATTACGAAATATAAAATTATGAATTTTTATCTTTTTTTTTTTTTTTTTTTAATAATCTGATAAAAAGTATTATAAAAGGAATAGTTAAAAAACTACCTTGAATTTTGGAATAAACGATAAATAAATTTATTTTACATGTAGACAATTACGCAATTTCTTGAGTAATAACATAACTAAATAAACAGAAACGGAAATTACAATTTGATTGGGCAATTTACGCTTCATTAAAAGTATGAAATGATATTTTTAATCAGGAAGAGTTTTAATTCTCTAAATCTATTAAAAAAGGGACCAATTTGCTTTTTAATAAATTAATAAATACCTTTTTTTTTTTTTTTTTTTTTTTTTTTTTTTTACTTTCCGAACACTATAGTGAGGAAAGTATTGTAATCATGTCAAAAATCCGAATTCGAGATTTTGATGTTTCTATACGTTTTGAGGTCCCCTGAGTCCGTTTTCACTATTTTTACGATGAAATATGTATGTGTGTGTGTATGTGTGTATGTGTGTATGTGTGTATGTCTGTGGGTGAACACGCTAGCGTCTAAACGCTTCGTTCGATTAACCTGAAAGTTGGTACGCATATTGTAAGTCACCATAGTACGAACCCTATAGATTTTGGTGAATCTAGCACTTATAGTTTTTTTACAGGGACACAAAGAAAAATTCTTTATCATTATGGCCTATGGGAGCAAAATCTTAAAAGTGCGATAGCATCTAAACGCCTTATTCAATTGAGCAAAAATTTTATACACATATTATAGATCACAAATACTCAATCTGTATAGATTTTGGAGAATCTAGCACTTACAGTTTTTTTACAGGGACACAAAAAAAAATTCTTTATCATTATGCCTATGGGGCCAAATTTTTAAAAATGTGATAGTGTCTAAACGCCTTATTAATCCGAGCAAAAAAATTGTACACATGTTATAGATCACAGTTGAACTAACTGTATAGATTTTGGTGAATCTAGCACTTACAGTTTTTTTACAGGGACACAAAGAAAAATTCTTTATCATTATGGCCTATGGGACTAAATTTTTAAAAGTACGATAGCATCTAAACGCCTTATTGAATTCAGCTGAAAATTTATATGAGTATTATAAATCACTGTTGCACTAACTATAAGCATTTTGGTGAATCTAACATTTATAGGTTTTACAGGGACACAACGAAAATTTCTTTGTCATTATGATCTATGGGCTCAAAGTTCAGTAGCGTTAAATAAAACAACGTGTAATAGATGGAGAAAAATATTCAAACACTCTATTATGGTTTTCTCTCTTTTGTTTGTTTAACAACTACTCTTTCTTTACTTTATCTACAAAACTGTTAATTACTCAATGTTCGGAAAGTCGAGTGGAGTCACTCCAGATTTTTTTTTTTTTTTTTTTTTTAATGAAGTGACAGTTTAAGGCACCTTTGACGGAGCCATTGAAGTAGGTTTCAGAAAGAAACTTATATATATATATATTTTTTTTAATCGATTTGAAGACTTTAAATTACGTTTTCTCATTTTGCATTATTTCATAAATTCATGATCATCAAAATGCTAAAACTTTTAGAGATATATAAGATTCTTCTTCTTTTTCTTTCTTTTTTTTTTTTTTTTTTTTTTTTACAGAACGTAATTAAAAGAATTAGTAATGGATTTATCAATATCTTTCACAGAAGAAAAAAAAATCAAAACATAAAAAGCATGTTTTTTTTTTTTTCAAATTTTTACAAAGATACTTTTTTTTCGAAAAAAAAAAACTAAATAACAAATTTAAAAAACACACTTCTAATTCTTTAAAATAGGTTCTATTTAATATTGAAAAAATTACTAAATCTTTTTTTTAAGTATCTCTGGAAGTTTTACCATTTTGAAGTTCCCGAATTCATAATAATTATAAGATAACGAACTTTTTATGTACCATGTTTTTAAATTTTATATTGAATCATAGCTATAGAACTGTGTCCTTTATCCATGTGTAGAAATCTTTTAAAGTGTAATGGCTTCAAATTTTCTGAGATGGACAATTGAACTTTTTTACAATTTTTTAACGTTCACGTTTGACTTAATGTACTTATATTTATGTCGAAAGAGAATGAACTCGTTTTTTTTTTTTTTTTTTTTTTTTTTTTTTTGAAACAATTAAATTACAGCTAATATTTTAATGGCTAATTTTAAAGCTATTAGGAGGTTATTATTTTCATATTTTAATTAATTAAAGAAAACGAATCAAAAATTCGAAAATCGGGCTTCGAAGTATTACGTTGTCTTCGGGTTCTGAGCTATTCTGCAAGTTTCAAATGTCTAGCTAGTAGGGAAGTTAGTTAAAATTTGATTGCAGGATTTGTACCGTACAAACAAACAAACAAGATTCGAAGTTAATAAAAACATGGCAAAAAAGTACAAAATGAGAAAAGTAATTTACAGATTTCAATTATGTAAAAAATGTATAAAAAATACATAAGAATAAGTGCTTGCATATATATTTTATTGAAAAGAAGCTAATACAGTTAAATTTATAAATGTTAAATGGAAATGTAAATTTTTATATGAAGGATACGTCAGTGGAGCTGTCAAAAATGTCAAGTCCCCTTAACAATTTAAATTTGTCTTTATTGCATTAAATAAAGTACATATGTTTAACCTTGTAATAGTTAATTATACAAAATGTAAAATTATTATACTTTTTTAAAATAACGATTTTGTAGTATAAGATTTTGTACGGTTTGTATTGTACGAATTTTTACTGTTAATAGTTAATTTTTAATAATGAATATGGAAATAATAAAGTGTGTGAATTGTGAATTAAGAGCTTGAAATATTACTATATTCAAACTATTGTAAAGCGCATAAAAACACACAATTTTTTTTAAGGGGCAAATAAATTTGAGAGGAGAAAATACCAGAAAAAAGGACCATATTTTTATACAATTAACCCCCAAAATTTATTTTTAAAACTTATAAATTTTAATAGATGTTAAGTAATATTTTATCTTGCTATTCGGGGACTGGAAAGTAATGTCTTTTATTTATTTATTTATTTATTATTTTTTATTTTTTTTTGACAATAAATTAAAATAGATATTTTTTTTTTTATTATAATTTTTTTTATGTAATCTCCTTCGTCATCAACAAACTTTAGGCATGTAGTGTGCAAGTCGATTAACAATTGATTTTTGCACAAAATATCTGGCTATTGCATATTGGACATCATCCAGATTTGCAAAATTTTTTGCTACATAAAAATAATGTAGCAGTCAAAAGGAATATAATTCCGATGGCGCAATGTCAGTCGAGAATGGTAGGTGAGGCAATACTTTGCATTATCGTTTTGCAGAATAATGACTTTTCTATTCAGAAATTAAATCCATTGATGAATTTAATTTCTGAATTGAAATTTCGTGGCCGTTTGTAATTATGCCATTTTCAAATTTGTCACTTGATATAGCTGCTTTAATGCAGACTCGGTGACCTTGCCAACGTAAATTATTTGAGAAGTGCCGGGCTGGTTATCAGCCAGGGTAGCTCAGTGCCCGGGGTGCGATTCCCGGCTCTGGCATTTTTCACACAGTTGGTAAAAATCAGCCTTCTACTCCATTCTATCAAAAATTAATGACTTTTCTGTTGACTATCGCTTGGTATTTTTTAATTAAAGTTTGATTTACTTGATAAACTGTTCACAGTTTTGCCAGATTTCATCACTTCAAAGTAAATTACCCCGCAAATACTCCAACAAACACACAAAAGCTCCTGTTTATTGTGTAAACCTGGCTTGGCTACATTTTGTAGCGATTCATTTGAAAGGATCCACTACCTTTTGCATTTTGGGCTATCATAAAGGTATTGTGCCGCTGAAGCAATAAGTTCCATGTGCTCTATCAGTTAGCTTTGTTTCTTTCGGACAGATTATGAGAAACCCAAAAACTTACTCTGCTTACTTTACTAATTTGCTGCAAAAATTCTTGGATAGTAGACCAAGACTTGTTAAGAGTGTTTGACAGTTTCCCGATTGTTACACGGATTTGCTTCCACTTCCGCCCTTAAAATGTCATTGTCTAATGATATTTGTCTTTCTGATCGATTTGTGTTACAAAGATCAAATTACCGAATGTGAACTTAAAAAAACACCTTTAGCATTAAAAATGGTTTAATGCATTTGAATAAACAATGCAAATGGCTTTTGTAGCAACTGTTGCGTTACTATCCATTCGAGACTCAAAAAGGATACAATGCCGGATAGATATAAACCTCTACTTTTATTTGCCTGACCATTTCACGATAAATAAGAAAAATAAAGTAGAGTAAAATAAATAAATAAATAAGCTTGATAATTTTAAAGTAAACAAGTCACTCTAACCTTGGAATGCCTTTGGCATCAAATATCGACATACGCAAAAAACGACATTAGTTTCCGGCCCACTTAATAGTACATCCCTTAAAATATTTCTATCTTAATTAATTAATTAACTAATTAATGTATTTATTACTATTATTACTATTATTTTATGAAAAATTCAGAGCAGATATTTTTATAGAAGTATGTTATTGCACGCACAACATATCCATAATAGTCGGCCAGAATTTTATGAAACATTATCAGATTTTACATGATGCGTATATATATATATATATATAGGCAAAATAACGAAAGAATAGCATTTTAAAATTAAAAATTTTGTAACTGCAAGCTTAATATGCAAAAAAATGTAATAAATGTTTTTATAATAGTTTACTTATTTTTTTTTTTTTTTTTTTTTTTTTTTTTTTTTTTTTGATTTATGTGATTTATCCTTTGTATAATAATCCTATGCGCAAAGCTCTTATCGAAAAAAATTAGGTCTAACAATTTTAAGAAAAATAATCTGGTCTGTCACTCACACAACTTTCTCTTACTCTGAAATTTAATACTATGAATATATGTTGGATATTAAGAGGTAACATAACGAGTACTGTTATGTAATCTTATATTAAAACAATTCAAATAAGGCTTCGGAAGAGTTTTATATGGTAATTAGTTTTGAGTGAGGCGGCTACCACCCCCCTCCACCCCCCGTTTCATTACTGCACCTATATTTATACAGAATTTAAATCTGTTATTCAAATTAAAGTTCACTTAAAATTATTCAGACAACTTTCACACGCAACATTCCTTGAAACTTATCAATCTTGATCAAACCTTTCCAGCAACAAACTTATATTAACTTCAAAACATTTGTATCTCCTAAAATTATTCGTTTTCAAATCGGTCTAAAAGACGCAGACAAAGATCAAACGTTCAAAAACTTGACTACGGTAATTATGGAGCCTCAAAACGTGTAAATATACAAAAAACAAGCAATGAATGTTTAACTTAAAAACATACATTATTTAACATATCTCTATGAGGAATCCATTTCAATTCCCGAAAAGCTTTCCTGGAAATGATAAAATATTATTAGTAAAGCACATCCACTAATAACAAATAACTAGTGCATTGTGGCAACTACACGACTTTTTTCTGTACTTTTCTATACAAATTCACTCAGTAAAAATAATTTATTAAAATTATTATTTAAAAAAATTATCTTTCATGATAATGCAGACGATTTCCATATTAAAGAAGTAATATAACACTAAATATCCAAACAAAGTTGAATTTATTCTAAATATTACATTTATTATTATTATTATTATTATTGCTAAAAATGAAAAAAAATTGATAACTTTATTTTAAATTATCGCAGATCGATGGTTCAACCATCCGTTTCAAAGGTATTGGCGAGCTCTTTTGAAAGATACCCATCATGAAAATTTACTTCCCTCAAGAGGGGAGTCGAGGTCTTACATACACAAATTTTTTCCCCAGTTGACTATCTCTATTATAAAAAATATATATTCGTTTCATTTTCTTTAGTGCAGTCTATAGATGTTAAACTCTACTTACATTCAATTTCCCCCATAGACGTAATGCACTTGAATACATTTGAGTGTCCCTGTACACGAACCATTTGCTTCATTTCAAGGAAAAGCTTAGTGTAGCATCCCTATATGATACACATTTAGCATACCGAGTTTGGAATTTCTGCAGACTCACAGACCCTTCGCTAAAAACATGATTTCCGTATTCAGGGGACCTCAGAACATGGAAATATAACAAAAACGCACGTTCGAAAATTTGACCCTAAAACAATTCTTTCTCGACCCTACGGTTAAGAGAAAGTAAAAAAAAATATTAAAACTGTTCAAACATTCTAACATCTGTAACACCCCTTTAAAAAAACAAGTTTTAACAGTTTTTTTTTTTTTTTTTTTTTTTTTTTTGGTAAAAAATAATTATGATAAATTTTTGCTGTTATTTCTACCGTACAAATTTTATTGACCGCTTAAATTTCCAAGCAACATTAGTCATCAAGTCGTACTTTGTTAAAGATCTGTTTCCAGTTTGCAATCTCACGGGAAAATGAACTCGAATTTACATTAAATTAGTTTCGTGTTTAAGAATTACAAGAGAAATTTAAGAATATCATATATTATAAGCAAATAGCGTTAATACATACATTGCATAATTTCCTTTATTCATTTCTTGCAATTTGCATGGAGGTAACCTAACAACAAAAACTTTACTATCATTTAATTAAAAGCATCTGAATTTTTGGTTTTGGTTTTATTGCATTCATCAACACTTAATGCAAAAATAAAATTTCTTCATTATTACTTTCTGTCCATTAAAATAATATCATCTCTAAAACAAATATTTGTGTAGGACGCTACGCATTAGTCACATGAATAAATCATGATCTTACTAAATATTCTGCAATAAGTTTTTGGAATAAGTCTTAAGGTTAATTCTAAATAAATGCTATTTTGTATGAAAATATTAATGAGGAGATCTTAGAAATGCAATTATGTAATTCAAAAGCAAATATTAAATTTGGATTTAATTAACAATTAGTCGATTCATGAATGTTTGCTTTAGATCATTATATTCTTTAACGAATATTTCAATTTGTCTGACTATTTACGGCCTTTGAATAAATATTAATTGTTTAGAAATCGAATCTGTAAAAAGTATGTAGATGAATCTCATTTGACTTTAAGAATTTTTCACACATTATTTTTAATCGATTAAAAAGAAATGATTAGTGAGTTAATATAAGCTCTTTTAATTTTTTTGAAAATTAGTCGCACATATATATAAAAAAGAGTTTACACATTAAAGATAATAATAATAATATAATGGTCTTTTTTTTTTTTTGTTTATCACCTATTTCTGAAATGTAAAACTGACCTAATCAATTGTGACGCCTGTCATTTTTCCTATAGCAACCAAGAAATACATACTAAAGCACTACTAAATCTATGTTTGTGTAGTAAATTTAACCCTTTCAGTAGCGATGGTATATGTTTTGTACCACCTAATTTTAATACCCCATTTCGAAAATTCAACCCAGATATTTTTAATAAATTTTTACCTTTTTGACTTAGCCGGAAAAATTCATTTATTTCTTATCATCTAACTCTGTTTTCAAATTCTGGTGGCACTTGATATTAAGTGAACGTAATTACATTGCCACTCAAAGGGTTAAGGAAAATCATTAGAACTCTTTTTGAGACGTCTTCTATTGCTCCTACTTCCGATATTAACAGAAACTTAGCAAACTGGTTTCTTTACAGGAAAAAAAAATATATAAAAAAAAATGTATGTACAAAAAGACGTCTTAAACGGCGATAGTGTAAGTAACTGTGTGTCTGTAAATTTGTTAGTGTAACTTTCTAGAAAATCCGCAAAATTCTCTCTTTCTCCAACCCTTTTTTTTTTTTTTTTTAAGAACTGATTTTGCGTTCTTAATTTCATAAAGCTAACTTCATCTCTTTATTTTATTTAATAGTTTAACGTCCATTTCATATTTTCTTTTAGAAACGCCTAAACTTATTGCACATATGGTTGTTAGCCACATAGTTAATCATTATTATGAAACAATTAAAAAGAAAAAAATAGCACTTTGTAAATTTTGTGGTTAGGAACATTTATATTTTAACCTGAATAAATTGAAATAATGTTTAATTTAATTACTTAATAACTTTTAATAAGCAAACTTTATAAGTTACAAATCTCACAACAATGTATTCTGATAAAAATATTAGCACGATACTTCATCAGGTGAACACAACAGCATTACAAAATCAGCAAATTGCACTCCCGCACACTAAGAAACCCCAAGTGACATTTGTATTTCGTTGAAAGATCATTCGATAATTTCCCCATATGTGCTGCTAGATAAAAAAAATAAAATAAAAATATATTAAGACAAGGAAAAAATATTAAAAATATAAGCATAAAAAATGTTAAATAATGTTTTACAATACGTTTCAGTAAGGCATCAAAGAAAGACATCGTGTCGAAAGATAACTATGTTTGATTATAAAAACTATATCTTAACTTGTTTAAATTTAAATAATATTCAATACAATTTAACTTTTTATTTAAATATTCTTGAATTCAAAAATTCACAACTGTTATTTGAGGTTAAAGTAATAGCAAGACTTTTCATCAGGTCAACAATATCAAAGAAGCAAAGGAAGTCTAAGGCATTTCAAATGACATTCGGCATTCACTAAAAGTAATTTGATAAATTTCAAAATAGTTAGGCTATCTACCGAACAAAAAAGCAAATAATAATAAAAATAAATGAAATTAAAATCAAAAATTAAAATTAAAATTAAAATCATTTAAAGCTATGTATTGAAAAATTGTTAGATAAAAATGTTAATTGGTGCCTTATACAGTAGAACTTGGATAATTCGAAGTTGAAGGGACCAGAGAAAAATTCAAAATATCCAAAAATTCGAATTACATATACTATTCTGTCAAAGAAGATATAAATTAAAAAATAAACTCTACGATCAAATATTTAACACGTAAACTTTATCTAAGAATATTGCTGCAGTTTTTTTTTCATTAAATCAACATTTTTTTATGCGATTAATTATTCAACATTTACAGAAAAATAATCTGATATTTTTGATTGCTTCTTTAATCTTTGAGTCATGGCATATGATTCTAACCTATTAATTGATACAAAAACAGAATCTTCTACATTACACTGACCTTCAAAAAAGCCCCGAAGTTCATGTACATGCATCATAGCGTCTGGCACACTAGGTAGGGGCTTCTCTTCTATTTCCTTATCCTCTTCATCTCGGGACAATTCCTCCTCAGTTTGGTTTTTATCTAGTACTTGAGCAATAATGTCTGTATCAGTTGCCTCGGCACACGCAATAACATTTTGATTTACGTTTACATAGTCATTAAACAAGATTGATGGATTACAATTTACGTCTTCCCAATTATCGGCAGCCAGCTCAGGATCAGTTTCATCCAAGTTTTGCACTACATTTATACCTTGACTTTCTTCCTTTACAAATCCCGCCTTATGAAAACATTTCATAATCGTTCTCTCACTAACCTTATCCCATGCCGGTTTACACATTCGTGAAGCATGAAGAATGTTGAGATTTTCAACGTCAAAATATCCGATGAGAATGTTTTCAACTAAAAGACGCCTGTATAAATGTTTAAGGTTTTTGATGATGCCCTGGTCCATAGGCTGAATAACAGATGTCATGTTGGCCGGAAAAAAAAAAAAAAAAACTTTCATATTTTCCATTTTGGGGATGCTGTTGTGAGCAGTACAATTGTCAATAAAAAGGAAAGTATCACGTTTTTGTTTTCCTAATTTCTTGTTCATATTTAAAAGCCATTTTTCAAAAATTTCAGAGGTCATCCATGCCTTTTTATTTGAATTGTAGGACACAGGCTTAGATTTTACATTTTTGAAACAGCGTGGATTAGCAGATTTACCAATCATTAATATTGGCAGATTTTCGGATCCGTCCATATTTGCTCGAACAAGCAGCGTTACTCGTTCTTTACTTAGTTTTCCGCCATTACATGTTTCTCCTTTGAAAGCAAGAGTTTTATTTGGAGTGCACTTATAAAAAAGTCCGTTCTCATCAACATTAAAAATATCTTTTGGTTCCTTGTCTTGAATAATTTCTTTTAAATGTTTTTTCCATTCATCAACTGCTTGAATATTCACTGCACCACTTTCACCACACACTGCTTTGAAAGAAATATCGTTTCTGTCTTTGAAACCATTCAGCCAACCTGTGCTGGCTTTGATATCTGGATTGCCTAATACAGAGGCAAAATGCTCCGCTTTGACTCTCATAATTGAGCCACTTATCGGAATGTTCTTATCTCGGGCTTGTTTAAACCACTTAAGAACACAACCATCCACATCTGGGTTGTCAGGTCCTCTCACACTTTTTCTATTTTTTCCAGCGTCATTTTGGGTGCTCAAAATTTTATTTTTGTTCTTCAAATATGTCGATAAAGTGTTAGGTGGAGTTCCAAATTCTTTTGCGAATTCCGATTTCTTTTTAAGGCTTTTTTCCACTTCCTTAATCACTGCTACCTTTTGAGCTAATGTTAATGACTTATAAGTTTTAGATTTTGACAATTCCGTAGTAAGAGAAGAGCATAGGAAGAAAAAATTTTTAAAGCACAAAACGCAAAATATACAAACGCATTAATTTATTCATAAGAGGCGCACGTGACACTTTGAGCTTCGATTCTTTCAATGAGCAATAAAATAGATTATCCTGCCAAAAGGGGTGCGCGGAATATGCAGACGATCTTTGAATGACGTAAATGCAGTAGGGAGGGAGGGATACACTGTAAGGTGGAAAAAAAAATCCACACAGTGATATCCCAATCATCGCTTTTTTCTTTCTTTTGAAAGACTGTCAAAATAAATAATCGCACTTTAGATGAGAAAAATCTCAGAAACAATTTTTACTGCAATATTTTAAAGGTAATCGTATGGAAATTTCAAATTATTCAAAATATAATTCGAATTATCCACGATTTTTTAACATTATTTTAATACAGAATTCTAGGGACCGAGTAAAAAATTCGAATTATCCAGAATTTTGAATTAAACAAGTTCGAATTATCCAAGTTTCACTGTAATATGTTTCCGTGAGGTATGAATGAGCTACAACGTGTTAAAAATAAAATTGTGTACTATTTGCAACAATTTTATTTTATTGAATACAGTTTTATCATGAAAAGTTTTATTAAAAATGTAAGTAAAAAAAATAAATAAAATAATAATAATAATGCCTATAATATCTTTCATTTTCTACTACGGGATTTAAAGCATTAAATAACCGCTTAAAACATTTTTTTTTCTTCGATAGAAAACTTTAAAATATCCATGTACTAGACAATGTGTCACCTCTAATGTCAATTTTTTCATTAGTTTTGTTTTTCAAGATATATATATCTATATATATATTGCGTCAAATTTCCATTTTTTTTTTTTTTTTTTTTTTTCGAATCTTATCGACCTGATGTTCATTTATTTAACACAACAAAAGGGACAATAGAAGAGATTTTTTTTCGCGTTTTCAAGATGAAAGAAACATAAAAAAGTATTTTCTTCCAATTGATGCAATAAGGCTTTAAACTCCTATCCACTAACTCTGTCAATTAGAATATTAAGTGATTAGTTAAACCTAAAAAATTAAGCTACTGGATTTATCTTTTTTCCTTTATCTTTTTCCTTTATTGTATTTTAGCAAAGTAGCTTTTTTTAAGTAATATTTTTTTAATTATCTATATTTTGCAAACGAAAGTATTGTACATTTTTTTTTTTTTTTTTTTTTTTTTATCATGGTATGATTTTTAATACAGTTTTAAATTTAAATACTTTGTTTTCATCAGTTTTCTTTTCTTTTTTTTTAAGGAGTTTTTCATTAAATAATTGTAAAAGTATTTATTTTTTTAAAGGACTGAGGACTATTAGATTGGATTATCTGGGATTTTTGCGGTGTCATTTTTCGATATTTGGACATTTGTCGAAACCATTTTTCGATAGTTGGACGTTTATCGAAATCTAAAATTTATCGAAAATATAATTGAATAATTTGAAAGCGATGTTATAAATAAAAAAAGAAAATCTAATAGTACTTCGTCCTAAACAAAATTCTACTTTTGCCAAAATTTCATCAAAATCAGTTTTTTTTTTTTTTTTTTTTTTTTTTTTTTTTTTAAAAAGAAAAAGAAAAGAAATATAATAATAATCAGTATCGTTACAGATGATATCAAAATAGTTTCTTTTTTATATAATTTTGAATTAGGAAATAAAATGTGCGCTAGCAATATAAAATAAAAATAAGTAAAAAAATGAATTTGATGATTTAATTTTTATATAAAACATGATCGCGTGCTATCTTAAAAAGTAGATGTAAAATTTAAAGTTTAATTTTTTGGAAAAAATTATAAATTAAAATAAATAATTTAATGAAAGTTTAGAAGTTAGAATTTCTATTTATTTATTTATTTATTTATTTATTTATTTTATTTTTTTAACAATTATTTTAAAGAAAACCTTATATCTCCATGAACATATGTGCTAGTCTCATAAAAATGTATACAAATAATTTCAAGAATCCTCATAATTAGTTGCTACAGTCAAAGCGCATAACAAGCATTATTTTTACTTTCTTCTATATTCAATAGAAGAAAGTATTAGATTCGTAAAAATTTTCGACCTCGGGTTTTTGCTGGATTTACACCTTTTGAGAGCTGTTGAACACGATTTGACCATTTTTAGAAAATGTCTGTCTGTCTGTCTGTGTGTGTGTGTGTGACAAAATCTTGTGGCGATTGTATCTCAGGAACTACAGCACAGAATTTCATACAAGTTGGTAGGTAGTTACACACTGATATAAATTAGAGCCTATAAACTTTCGGTAAAAATTGCCTAACAGCTTGCGTTGCCATCTCACTTTTTCTAAATTTTTTAACATGGTGGTATAGGACAAAATTTTGTATAAATGTGCATAAAGAGAATTATTTTTTAATAACCATTATGAAATTTAAAAGAATTATTTTACTTGTATGGGGAGTAGATATTAAACATGCTCTGAGCTAAAGATATCACATATTTATAAAATCCGTACTTGGAGGTAAAATATTTGTCAGCATTAGTTTCATTTTTCTTTCTTTCTTTTTTTTTTCTTTTGTTATTATTATTATTATTTGAAGCATAATATTTCTGATTTGTATATTTTCCGTGATTTATATGCCTAACGAACTTCTATTGTAGGAAGCCGTAGTTGCCTGATATAAATAAATAAAATGAGTTTAAATTGCAATAATAATAATAATAATAATAATAATAATAATAAAATATCTTCTAATCCTTTCGCATTCATATAGGGCATTTAAGTGTCCGATAATTTTGTAATAAATGCCATATAAAGTAAAAAATCGTACATATTATTTTACGAAAGCAGGAGAATTTTCACATTTCTAATATTAAATAACTTCTATTATAAAAAGTTATATTTTCTACTTGCAATAAATGAAATGAAATTAATATAAAAAAAAATACAGTACTTTCTTTTTACTATATACTGTTAACTTCTTCTTCTTTTTTTTTCTTTAAGAAATATATATTAGTAAAAGAAAAAGGATTAGGTAATGGTTATTTTATAAAAGAATGATTATTTTTTTCACACTTGATTTTAGATTTTTCTATGCTTAATGATATTATAAATTAGAAATAAAGTTATATTAACATATTGCAGCAAATAAAAAGAGTTTTAACTGTACAAAAATCCCGTCTTCTCTCTCAAAAATATATCAATTTTCGTGCATCATTTTTATCTTATTTTTGTAACAAATATATGATATATATATATATATATATATATATATATATATAAAAGGGAGAGCGGATAAAATATATCTTATGCATGAGTGGATGATTCGTTATGCATGATTTCACCCATTTTTAAGCTTAAAAATATTATGATGTAGAAAAATATTTTTTCTAATTGCAATAACAAAAAAAAAAAAAAAGAGTTACTTTTCTAACAAGTGTTTTTTTTCCTCGAGAAAAAATAAACAGAACTTTCAAGTTTCTACGTGTTTTAATGTCATTTTTGTAATATACGACTGTCATACCAATAACGTCAATTTTGTAATGAATGATTAAGAAAAGCAACGAAAACCGACAAAGATCATATTTTTACAATCATGATGGGTTTTGTTTATAAATATATTTACACATTTTTAAGGTTATTGTGCTTCTAGAGCAGAAAATTACATTTCCTAATTTCTAAAAATGAAAGGGTTTCAACTGTATAAAATTTGTTTTCTCGAAAAGATATGGGACTTTTATATTTTGTATAACTATTTACTTTATTTTTGTAATAAATGTATGACCTATGAAGCGAAAGAAAACTGGTTAAATGCCAATTACATATGCATAAATGCTGAAATCTCTTTAAATATTGTTTATGTAAAAGTTATTTTATTAAATGCATTAAACAGTTGTGTAATATCAGATATCCAACCATTCGGATTTCAAAACAACGTTAATGAAAGGCTACCTAATGATATTAGTATATGTAAGGTCACTAATTCAGTAACTAATATTCATATTTTTCAGTTTAATTTGTTAAAGAACATATACTTCTTTTATAAACATTCTCGAGTACTGGTACTTAAAAACCTGAATAAAAAATTTTATGTTAACTTTATAAAATGGAAAAACAGGCAGTGTTATCTTGAGTCGAGATTAATCACGACTTTTCATCTGACTAGAAAATTATGAACGAGATTAACAGAAAATCAGAAATGTAAAAAAAAAAAAAAAAAAAAAAAACAGGGTAATACGCTACATTGCATTGCTGTGCTGTTGATGCACGATTGCCTACAATTTGGCATCTGTTGAACGATTTTACTTAATCATTTTGACTCTAATTGTTTGTGTGTTTTAGTTTAAGGGAAAAAGATACTTTTTATATTTGCCGTTTCACATTTGTAAACATTTTGGAAAAATGTGGTGTTATAATAGTTCACATAGCTTGAAATTCGAATAAAACACAAGAAAAGCGCTATATCTAAAGTCATAACCACACTAAGAAGTTTCCATAGATAGAAAAAGAAATAACAAAAGAGAAATTTTAGTAATCTATTCAGAAAATTCTTTTTTCATTGGGTTAGATATTAATATCATTATAAAGATGAATTATTAAAACATGAATCTTTAATAACAGTTTATTCATCTATTTAACCTCATTCAGTGTGATAACCTTTCTTGTGGATTACACATTGCTGTCTGTAGATAACATTCGAAATGGCCAAACGTAATATTACTCCAGAGATATTCCATATAATCCCCCCCCCCACACACCTACTTACATATCCATATATACAGAGCCTGATTTAGGCCGGGGCACTCTCTCACCGGAATATTTTTACAATTATTTTTTACTGCATATCATAAGAATTCCACGTTTTGACTAGGAAATTATTTTTATAAAAAATGAACGGTGTAAAATAATCGAATTTACTCATGATTATTAGACACCAGAATTCTTTTAAAATAACTTTTAATGAGAATTTTTTGATTATTATAAGAGGAAAGTATTGCTAAAAAATAATGGTGTAAGTGTAAATAATGTGTGCCCCGGTCTAAATCAGTCTCTGCATATATACATATTCATATGCATTCGCATATATATATATATATATATATATATATATATATATATATAAGAAAAGAATGAGGAATACATATCAACTATACCAATAACCGCAAACAATCATATTAACCCTTTTAAAAGCAGATACATTCTGATCCATTTTTACATTTACAGGCTTGTGACTATGTGTAGTCTAATTTTCGGGTAGTTTGTAACTCCGCCTACTTTGTAAAATTTAAAAACTTGTAGCTTGTAGCATTCATCATTTCACGAAATCAAACCGAATATTCGTATTAATATGATCAGGATTTTAAATATACATCGATTAGAAACACCATTAAACCTATGTATTATCTTTTTATATAACAATTTGCACGAAAAAAAAATTATTTGATAAAAATTCAAAATTTTAAACCCACGCCCACATTAAAAAAAAAAAAAAAAAAAAAACACCGCAAAACTCCCGGTTCTGAAACATTTGCGGACATGAATTCTTATACAATTTTGAATCTTTATGACGTGCTCTATCTTCTATTAATGTTTGTCGCTGCAATTTTGTGGCACGTTGTATATCTTCAATACGTATCAATGCATAGATTTAAATAATAAATATTGTGATTGTTTAAATTGTTTGAGAAAAACAAATACTGGTGCAAACACATTAAACTTGCTTTAATCTCATCCACTTCTTTATAAACACTCGCATAAATTTATGTAAGTAGCTACATATTCTTTGTTTTAATACATGCAGTAAAATTTTCTGTTTCTAATATTTTAGTTTGTCTTTTATTATTTATTAAGTATCTTTTTTAATCGACCTCTTCACTTTATGAAATTGATTAGACACCTTATACGTTTTTCTGAGTTTTTTCTTGTTCACTTTCATACTTTAGTATTTTATTTTAAACCTAAAATTAGGAACTGTCTGTAATTTATTGCCAAACAAACAATTTTTGATACTTAAAACTTTACATTACATCTAAATATTTAAAAGAATGTTTCTTCTTAAAATAACGAAAATAGAAATTTTGTTGTTCATTACTTTAAAACGACAGCACTTATTTTCTTTTAAGTAGTAATTTAACTTGTCAAATAATATCTTTATAAAGTCTCCAGAGACAAAAAAGTAAATCCATAAAGTTTGAATGGATTATACATCTTGACATGTTCAAGTACTTTTAATTATTATCTTTTTAGAAAGGAAATGTGTCTTATTGTATTTTTAAAATCTTAATTTTTCACGAAATGTAACTTTTATTTATTTATTTATTTATTTTTTACAAATTCTTGTAGCTAAAATAATTTTAATTTTATCTTCTTATTTATACGTAAGAAGTTATGCATCATATTTAGAAAAGAAATAGTCTTATATTCATTTTCGATAGATTTACACGTTTGGAAAAGTCCTAAATACGACTTGACGATTTTTAACACGCTTTTTTTAGCTTCACCTGTATGTATGTTTGTATGTTTGTATGTATAATGTATGTTTGTGACCGCTCTGGGAGCAAACAAAAAATCTATATTGTAAAAAAAGACTTTCCCTACGTGAACGCTGTTATTGTGTGGTAAAGCTCCGCGCTACGAACCTAAAGGTCTACCGTTCGAGCCCAGTCAGGGGAGATTTTTTAAAAATGTTTTTTGTTTAATTTTAAATTATTTTTATTAAAGTTTTGAATGTATGTAAATATTATGGTGTGTCACTCACACGATTTTCTCTTACCCTGCATTTTAATACTAAGATAGATATTTTGTGCTTTTTAGTTCACATTTCTATAAAAGCGTGGTATTTCACTTTTTAAAACTATAATATTATTAGATAATAGCTGCGTGTCTGTGTATGTGTTATCAAAATTTTGTGAACGATGTGTCGTACGATGTAATGCATATAATTTCATAGAGCTAGATATTTCGTTAAACTTTTATAAAAATTTATTCTGATTAAATAATTATCATATACTCTCTACAGGTGGCGCTATTATATTGGCGCTACAGGTGGCGCTACAATAAGGGTATATTTAAATTTTTGTCGTGTATAAATACACTAAATTTGTCTAAAATAAATACAATGGCTTTAATAAATCCTTGTGTATATAGACCAATCTGTGCTGTACTACAATTTTACTCACGTAGGAAAAAACAATATGGTATTGTGTATGGATGTACTAGGTATGTGGAATTTCGTTGAATAATGCAGCATAGCTGTAATGTACTCTCTTTAATGTTTCTCACAAATTTCCGACTGATTAATATAATTATATCAAAGCCACTATTGTTGTTGCTAAAGCAAAATAAATTTAAATTTAAAAATAAATAGCAATATTAAAAAGCAGAAAAAATAAGAGTGTATATTTATATATAATTCCTAAGGTAAATAAACTTTAAAAATATTTATTTTGCTTATTTATACGAGGCGTTTTGAACCCTCGACGATAGGTTGTATGCCCCAACCGTAACCTCCCGCTTCTTGATGTCTTTTTCTAGTCAAATTTGCCCTTATATTCCGTCTGGTGTTAGCCTTTTTCTTTATATATATATATATTTGTTTGTTTAACACACTGAGTTTAGTTTAACACATTGTGAGTTTTTCTGGTTTCCATCCCATGCTTTTTCTATGGGTTTTTTAATGATTTCCCCCCCCCCGTTTTTTTTATGGATTTTTAGCATTTTTTCCTCGTTTTCTATATTCTAAAGTCCGGTGGCTCCCTCTGGGGGTCACCGAAGTGGGAGAGCCATCCCTTCCATGGATGATCAAAATTTTGATGGCATGTCTCCGGACCACCTCTAGGGGTGAGTGACAGACCGTCGCAATCTACCCATTGCGCAGCGCTAGTACGACGCAAAACCCATCCAACCAACTAACCAACCAACCTGTTGCCTTTGCATGTATTTATTTGGCATTATTTACGTATTGGATTATTTACTGGAATGGATGCCACATGTATCAATTATCATCTGGACGCAAGCTTGAAATGGGTTTGTTTTGAAGAAATGTATACCTTATAAAGCTCCTCAACAGTATAAAAAAAAAAAAAGAAAACAAAGAAAAAAAAAAAAAAAAACACGGCAGCCGATATTTTTACATACAGTTCCAAACTATCCATACATTTATTGTGGCCAAATAAGGAATCTTCACTCAATATCTTCTTGCTATCTGGTCCAAAATATTAGTACCATATTTGGTCAAATTCTAAAATATCACAATTTTTTTAAAAGTTATTTGAAGTGAAATTCTAACATTGAGTATTATGTATTCAAGAGCAAAACGCTCTTGATATCCTTTCTGTGTTAGCAAGCATGTGTTACATTACCGTGGTAAATAATTTTACTCGAGTAGAGAGGATTTCTCGTTTTTTTTTTTTTTTTTTTTGGATGATCCAGGTACTTCCCTCTTTAAACGATTTACTATAACAACGCAACTTATCCACGATTTTCTCATTCATTTTATTAATTTGAGTGAATGGTAGAAATTCTCGGTTCTCAACTTTCCTTCAGTGTTGCAGTACGGTTAAAGTAAGCGAAAAGCTGAATGTTCAAATTACGATATTCGACTGAACCACATTTTTTTCCAAATAAGGATATCCATTTTCACAATAAAAATTTAAAATGTACAGTCGGAGAAAAAAAAAAAAAAAACGCAACACTCAACGTAACTTCGTTGCTAATCGATGTAAAAAAATGTAATAGGTATCATTCGACGGGGAATTGTTAGTAGTTTCAGAAAATTAACTGAAATTTTGAATTGGGGGTCGTCTACATATTAAAACGCGCACCAACTTTGATTTTTTGAATCGTAATGCCACATTTTTATTTTATATTTGAATTCCTGGGATCGCGACAACGCGAAAAAGTATATTGGTTGTATATTTTGCTTATTTTTTCACAGAGTTATAAGCAATCAAAGTTTGAAGGTGCTAATGTTAAATTCATATTTCAAACTTTTATTAATATCTTCACAAAAAATAGCTTGATCGATATAATTTTTTTTTTTTTTTTTTTTTTTTTTTTTTTTTACGCGATAAAGTGAAGAAACCCAAACATAATCCATCATAACTTTTGATTTTGAAAAATATTTTTAATTCTGAAAAGTATTAATAAATTCATATTCACAAAAATTATGAATTATGACCTATGTTAATTTTTACATAAAATGAATCCCAATGCTGAAAAATATGGGTATGCAAACTTGTAGCTCATTCCAGTTATTAGTTTTCGAGATATAAATAAATCTTTCTTTTTGAGTGGTTTAGGGGGCCATCGCTTATAACGTTTTGCATGAGATAACGAATCAAATCTTAAAAAATAACAAAGAAAATGAAACAAAATATTTTTATTTTCTATTTACGAGTCAAATTATATAACATCAACGTCAGACGCAAAGAAATGAAACAAAAATGATGATTTTTAGACATTAGTGTTAGCATCAAGAATTCCTGTTTTCTAAAGAAGACATGCCCTGCCTTCATCGTTCTTCAAAACAAAACAATACAGAAAAGTAAAGTAAATGTGACATTGAGTATTCGTGTTAAACCCCTTGTTTTATGTTGACAAAAATATGCACAAGTGGTATTTACTTCATCGATTAATTGGTGATAAATTTTGAAACTTTTAAACGAACACTAGAAGAAAAAAAAACTAAATAGGCGGGGTTTATTGGTTTAAATAAAAAAATTAGGTTTAATGTGAAATTGTCAAATATAAAAAACGAATGGAATTCGAATGCAAGATAGACTTGGAAAATTGTTTCTTAACTATCGTCATAGTTAAAAAAGACTTAATCATTTGCTTCATATATTGCTTTATTTTATTTTATTTATTTACTTATTTATTTATTTTGTAGGGGGGAGGATTATTATGTTAAGGACACTTTAGTCTTTAAAATTTTATTAATATATTTTAACTTTATACATTTTTAAAAACATGCTTTTATAAGTATATTTTAACACTTTTTGCGACCGCAAGATTTTGTTTTTTTGACAGTAAGACCACCTAAGTGCGTTATATTATCAAAATAAAATGTTTCAGAACAAATTTTCTGTATTCACAATTATATTACAAATGGACATACATTATAATTATACTCTTTCCAATCAATATATTTCTATCTATAGTATATTTTATTGCAAAAATATGAACACTGGGTACACACTTAAGAAATATGTAACACACTAATTACGAAAGAAACGCCCACTGACAGAGTTACAGATTTTCAAATGGCGTGAATCTACGTCAGCAGTTGCGAAAGAGTTAATTAAGGAATTATATTTTCATAGAAATTATAAAACGAATCGTACAGTTCCAAAGAGTTCAACTGACCCAAAACTGGTAAGTGCGATTAAAATTGTTTAATATTTACTTCATGAACCATTACCATAATTTATCCGAAAAGATTTAATTTATGAGCTGTTGTATATATATATATATATATATATATATATATATATATATATATATATATATATATATATATATATATATATATATATATATATATAATATTTCATTTCGTATACACCTACGAAAGAAAATTTAGGCTTGATTGGTGATCAGTACAGTCATAATAGACACTTTTACTTGAAAAATATTGCACTTTTTTCAAAGAGTACTGTATGGACCAATCGCAATCTTATTTAAATAGACCTAAAATTATCTAAAAAAATACTGAAGTATATACAAATCTAAAAAATTTAATTCAAGATAATTATGGAACTGGAAAAAGAGCAACGTTTTAATAATTTTTATAATTATTATTTTCCTGAAAGATTTCTGGTGTGAAACATTAAAATTTGGTCTATATTTTATAGGATCTTAATTTTATTTTTCTACATTTACAGATAACCCCCTAACACATTTTTGATTATAGCTCTATAAATACTAAAGATAAAGTATACAAACAGTATACTTTTCCGCACTGCCAGACTCTCAGAAATTCGAAAATGAACTCAAAATTGGGTGTTGCTATTGAAAAAATGTTGGCGCTCATTTCAATATGTAGATAACCCCTAATTCAAAATTTGACGACATATTCAGAAAGTGCTTTTAATTTCCTGTTGAATTATGTCTATTATATGTTCCTGCGTCAATTAATAACGAAATTACAGCGGGTGTTGCGTTTTTTTTTCCCCGACTGTACATGAGTTAAAAAACAGAATTGCATAGCACATTTTCTGTTGCATGCTTTTTAAGCATATACTGAATAAACCGGCATCGTGTCTTCGTGCTAAAAAATTGTACATGAACTGTAATATTTTCGCCTGTCTTAAACGCATTCCAGACATCTGAAACATGTACAAATGCATCAGTTTTCAATCTTTGAGAAAGTTTCAATCTTTCAGAGAATCTTTCAGAGTTTCAATCTTTCAATCTTTCTTTTTTGAGATCAGTTTTCAATCTTTGTCTTCAAAATATGATGTCCAACTTATCCTGTTTTATAGGCATATATTGAACAAACAGTTGTCATCATGCCTTCATGGGAATTAATTATTCATTAACTGTAATATTTTTTCCTAGCTTACAATACATCATAAACACTATAAATACATTATAAACATCTGAAAATATATACAAATGTATCAGTTTTCAAACTTTGAGATGTAGTGGTCTTTAAAATATGATGCCAAACTTATCAATTTTTTTAGGCATATATTGAACAAACAGATGTCATCATGTCTTCATAGGAATTAAGTATTCATTAAATGTAATATTTTTGCCTAGCTTACAATACATCATAAACACTATAAATACATTATAAACATCTGAAAACATGTACAAATGTATCTGTTTTCAACCTATGAGATCTAGATGGTTTAAAGTCGAAGCTTAAATATTTAAAAATTTATAGAAATTTAAACAGATTTTACAGCAAAAGTACAACAAGCATGCAACAGAAAACTGGAATCGTGTAACTCGTCGAGCGACAAACACCAATTCAGATTTCCGGATTTCTTAAGCACCTGATTTTCAGTGCACTCTTTAATATGACGCAATATTATTTCATTTATAAATAACCTTTTCCTACTACTTGAGTTTCCTCGTCAGTTATGTTTTTCTTAGCATAAGAAGTTTCTTCCGTTAGTTCTCGTAATATTTTCTGCAGTAGACGTCTTCCAGTAATATATGTACATAAATTTCATATACACCAAATGGAACCATCATTTGGCATTTCTTCATCTACTTGATATATATATATATATATATATATATATATATATATATATATTTACTTTGTGTGCGTCCTCCTCATTCTCGACTATTACTTCGTTTTCGGCCTTTACACCTTTTTTTTTTTCTTCGAGATTGAATAATGTTCCATTTTTCACTTTTTGAATCTATACTAAATGCTGGCAAATAAATAGCTTCTTGGTTGATATTTTTACTATATTTGCTCTTGTGTGTAGATTTTCTCCATGAGATAAATCAAACTTACTTGTTCAAGTAGTAACAACCCCCTCTCCGTCGAACAAATCTGACCTACTTTCCCTAAAAAATTATTCTTGGGTTCTACTTCTGATCCCTAGATTTATCTTATCTTCAGGAAATTTCAGTGGATCTCCTTTCGTTAAGTATTTCTACTAACGTTTCTACTTAACATGGCATGCACAACAGAAAATACTAAACTCAACAATGTTGATATCTAGACAAAGCGAAGTTCTGCATATGCATATTTGTGAAAAGATAACATTTCTAACATAGAAGATAGGCGCAGTCCAAAAATTTCCAGGAAGATATTTCTACTTCTCCTCCAATGTCTTCGCCTCCCCCATCCTCGTGAAATATACTGTCCATCCCTCCACATGTGCACTTGCTTCATAATCGTACATGAAATATTCCAGAAAACGATACGAATAAAGCGATTTCTTTCCTGATACAGTCCAAGCGGTCGGTAGCCGTAATTTAAGATATAGGTACACAGAAATAGCGGCAAAAAGAATTGATTAAAATGAAAAAAAAAAAAAAATTATATAACATTTTAAAGCTTTTGGAAAAAGTGAAGGGTTAACAAAGTTATAGACATCGAAATCAAAAAGTAGCGTTCCATTAAATTTGATGTTTGGTCAAAATGGCCGCTACCATGCTTCTAATGTTAAATGCAATACAGCGGTTTTTGATTAAGCTTATTTTCTGGGTTAATTTATCTTTAAAAATCTCACGTAATTTTATCTTTTGTCTACATTTTAGTTTTTGAGACTCTTTTATAATTTTCAGGTAACATATATAAGTATATATATATATATGTATACTAGCGCACTATATTTAAATGAATTCTCAAAATTCTATATGATTATTAACAAAAATATACCTAAATAAAATCGTTGTAATCAGTCAAAAACTCAAATATTAATCGCTATCGCTAGTGCTTTTCTCGCTCGCAACATTACAAACCTTGGACCTTACTGCCTTCAGCAGTGCCTTATTCGCTTTTTACGTTTGACTTACCTGCCTTTTTTCCCGCGGATAAAGTTAAAAATATCACAAAATCCCTTAAAATTGCATATTACGTACTCTTTACCAACACCGCACAGCAAAACTCGCCATTCGGAGGTAATTTGAATCAGAGTAAAGCTTGAAATCGCGTTTTTGTCCTTCTGATTTAAGGGTGGAGTGGATAATTTCGCAAAACGTTTTCCAGTGCGCGTTGGATACACATAAACAACCGACGGAACAAAAAATCGCTTGCTGACATAATTTAGAGTATAGTTATGATTGAAAACATGTTTTTTACCTCAGTCTATAAAGGGACGAAGGGGGGGGGGATTTCACAAAACCTCTGTAGTCTACGTGTTAGGTACGTATAACCCTCTCGCACACAATAAAAATTTCTTTTCTAAAATAATATATAGCACAAATATGCGTGGAAAGATGTTTTTGACCCCCCCCCCATGGGAATCCCTTTAAGGTGTGTGTTGGATACGTAATACCAAAACCACGAAAAGAAATTAATCTTACTGAGATAATTTAAAGCGAATTTATATTTATGCTTAGAAACGTTTTTATTACCCTCTTCCGTCTCCAAAGGGGAAGGGGTAAATTCGCGAAATTCTGCTACAATGGGTGTCGAATAGACATAATCAATCCATAGACCAAAATTTTTGACATCAGCTTCTATAGATTCTCCAATAGAAATTTCGTGCTAAAAGTCTCTTGTAACTTTCCCCAAAATCAAAAATTCCAAAAAACCCAAAAATGGCTATTTGAAATATTCCCAAGAAGATGTCAAGCCATTTACAACATCTTTGTTCCATTTTTTGTAGAGTTGTGCTCAAAAGTTTGGATTTTGTGAAATTTTCCTCGATGATTTTTTTTCCCTTTTCCATAATTTAAAAAGGAAAATTCCAAAATCGCAGAAAACTGTTTTTTTGTACTCAAGTTCAGTATCTCCATATGTAAATTCGTCACCATAAAGTAATTTCGAGCCGAGTTATGCTTACAAATATGCTTTTGCCTCCTGCCACGAACTCGGAACGGGGGAGGGACATTTCTCAAAATCCCATCTTTGTGGATGCCAGGGTTCTAAAACCACCATTCACGTCAAATTTTGTGCCTATATCGCTCATAGAATCGCCCTGACTGTGTTGTACTAAAAAGGGGCCTCGTATTTGCACCCTCCTAACTGTCCCTCAAAATTGAAAATCGCAGAAAACCGAAAATGCGTTTTGGAAATATTCTCAAGAAAACGTACAGCGATTATCAACATCTCTGTACTACTTATTGTTGGTAGAGTTCTACTTGAAAATTTAGATTTTGGAAATTTTTTCCCGAAAATCATCTCCCCCCCCCCCCACACACACACACTTCCGTCCTTTAAAATTCCTAAATTCGAAAACTGCAGAAAATATGTTCTTTTGTACTCAAATGTAGTCTTCCAATGTGAAATATCTTCATTGTGAAATTATTTGGAGCTGAGTTACGCCTACAAATGTGTTTTTTCCACCTGCCCTCCTCCCTCCTCAGTGAAAGAATAGGGTGGAATTTCGCTAAATCCCTTCTTAATGGGGTGAAGGTCCTAAAACCAACCTGCTCACCAAAATTTGTGACTCTATCTTCCATAGAATGAACACGGCTGTTTTGAGTCAGTGATTTAGTCAGTTAGTGAGATTACTCTTATATATATATATATATATATATATAGATAGATAGATAGATAGATAGATATTTAATTGTTGTGTTGGCATATTGACAATCAATGCAATTGAAACACATGTAGATGTTATTTTTCGTACTGTTGACAGAGAACCCTTCGAGAAAAAAAAAAAAAATATTGCTTATTTTAGAAACAATGCAGCAATATGCATATTATAGACTTGGAATTTGGGGAAAATTCCGTTTTCTGAAAAATGCGCGTAAATTTTTTGAACAGTATATTATGCATGTACAGGGTTCTAGGAACCATATTACAGTATATTAGGCAAAATCATGAAACCCTAAAAGTTGTATATTATAAAAACTAAACTGATATTTTGAAGTTAACCCCGATATCGATGATAATTAAAATATTGTTCTGAAAGTTATTTTGCCATCTTCATATAAAAAATCGCCAAGATATTTGTTTTAGAATTATTTAGATGCGATGTCAATTGTTCATATTAAATTGACGATTGATTATCTTTAATATTTAAACTCAATCATAAAGGTTAAATCTCGTCCACTGGGCGATACTAGTTTTCTTAAATTTTGCAACAAGAACAAGTTTTTTTTTTTTTTTTTTTTTTTGGCGCCATTGCTTATGTTAAATATTTTATTATCCGTCTGTGCAATTCCTTACGCATTTCATTTTTTACGTATATACTTCTCTAAAAAGACATAAGGTAACAGAATTTATTTAAAAAAAAAAAAAAAAAATGAAGAATACAAAGCATATAATTAAAAAAAAGAAATAAGACGCAGAAAAAAAATTCAGCAAAATAAAATTCATTTTATATGCTATATTTTGTTGCAATATATATATATATATATATATATATATATATATATGTGTGTGTGTGTGTGTGTGTGTGTGTATTAATGTGTGCGTGTATGTATAAATGCATGTTTTTTAGCTAAATATAAGATACTTTTGCTCATATAACAGCATGAGAAAAAACTCATTTATAATAAGAAATATTTTAAATACATATTATTTTTCTTTTTATTCACATAACGTACTTTTCATAAATTTTCGGTTTAATATTTATTTAACGTCAAAAAATATCAGTATTAAAAGAGAAGGAGGTTGTGTAAATATGGTATTTTCTAGATATTTTTATATCTGCTTCAAATTAAACAGAAATTTTTATTAACGTGATTCTAAGCATCGGTACAAAGTTTATTTAACTTCTTTTTCTCAAGTATTTAACTACTGATTTGCATTTTATGTGACGGGCAATCATTGAATGAAACATTTGGCGTATAATAAAAATTCACTTGTTCAGGTAGAATAAGACAGAGGTTTGTTTTTTTGTTTCTTTTTTTTTTTTTTTTTTTTTTTTTTTAAACTTAAGATTTTTGCAAAGAAGTGTAACTTTTAAAGAGAAATGTACATTTTGTAAGAGAGTTGAATTTTAGTTGAAATGCAATTTTTGTAAATATTACTGCTTATAAAAAATTCAGATATTAATAAATATTTTGTTTACTTACTTATTTTTTCAATATAATAATGTACGAGTAGCATGTGAAAGAGGATAGTATATTTTGTTTCTAAAGAATGTTAAATAGTTTATACTTTCGAAACACTGAACTTTTACAAAAGTTCAGCAAAAATTTTAAAGAAAACTATAAAGGAACTATAAAAGAGAACTATAAAGGAATTAAAGAAAAAAGAAGAAGAAGAAAGATAATCATATTTATTAATTGCGATCGTTAAAAATAAAAAAATAAATAAATGAAATACAATCATTCGAATGTTTAAGCTAGGTAGCTCAGGCATTATTTTGAGTAGACTACAGCTTATGTTGTCATTCGAATGTAAAAGCTACAGATACGCAACGGAAACAAACCTTTCACAAAAATTCGACTTATTTGCTTATACATTCGACTAAAATTCTAGAAAATTCTACAAAAATTCGCCTATATATTCGTAAAAATTCTCTTATACATTCGACTGCGAATGTATAAGCTACAGATAAGCTTTCCATAGAATACAAAATGATTAGTATTAGATATATAGGGCACAGAGAGAGCTACATTCAGCTACATTAATGTATATTATTGAAAATTTACTGGAATTGTATTTTCGTTTATATTAATCGTTTTTATCACTCTCTAAATGTTTTTATCAATTTTCAACAAGGTTGAAAAATGTTACTGGCTTTCATTTGTCTGTCTGTCTATCCGTGCTCTAACTTCCATAAATATTCACGAAATATCTTGAACCTGATATATAATATTTGAGTTCTCTATCGGCTGTTCCCTATTTAAAATAGAGTGAACATCTTTACTGGCTTGTGTACAGGGCTACTCAAAAGTATCCCAAAGTATTGTGTTCTATAAGAGGAATTTTTTTAAACTATATTTTATTTCCTTCATTTTACATAAATTTCAATGAAATTGAAATATGTTATTCAAGTTCACTATTGGATGTTCGCTATAGAAAACTGAGTATATACCATCACTGGTTTGTGTTCAGGGACATCCGAAAGTATTCCAAAGCATTCGATCTATGAGATGTATTTCTATAAACCAAATTTGAAGAACTTTACTTTTCCCAAATATTAATAAAATTTAAATATGTTATTCATACGCACAAAGGAATGCTTTCTACAGAATGTAGTAAGATCATCATTAGATTTACTAGACCACACAAAAATATTCAGTTTTATTGAAGACTTTTATTGGAAATTTTCTGAAGTTGCATTTTCGTTTTTATTAAGCGATTTAATACTTTTTAATATTTTTAAGAGTGGATATGATTTCAATTTGTGAATCTATCTGTCGGACTGTTCATATGTCTATATGTCCGTCTGACCACCCCCAGCGTACGTAAATATTTCCATTTTTTTTTTTTTTTAAATGTATAATTAATCACATTTGCTATGGAATGTTCCCTATTTTAAATGGCATTAATAGGTCCTGTGCAACTGGTTTGTGTACAGCGACACTCAAACAAATGCCAGTGCATTGCATTTTATGAGAGACATTTTTTATAAATTACATTTAAAGACCTTTCTGTTGTAAAAACCATAAAGAAATTGGCCTTTATTGTTAATATACTTAAATAATATTTTGTGTCTGTGCAACTGGTTTGTGTAGAGTGACACTCAAACAAATGCCAGTGCATTGCATTTTAGGAGAGACATTTTTTTATAAATTACATTTAAAGACCTTTCTGTTGTAAAAACCATAAAGAAATTGGCCTTTATTGTTAATATACTTAAATTATATTTTGTGTCTGTGCAACTGGTTTGTGTACAGTGACACGCAAACAAATGCCAGAGCATTGCATTTCAGGAGAGACATTTTTTATAACTTACATTTAAAGAACTTTCTGTTGTAAAAATCATAAAGAAATTGGCCTTTATTGTTAATATACTTAAATAATATTTTGTGTCTGTGCAACTGGTTTGTGTACAGTGAAACTCAAACAAATGCCAGAGCATTGCATTTCAGGAGAGACATTTTTTATAAGTTACATTTAAAGACCTTTCTGTTGTAAAAATCATAAAGAAATTGGCCTTTATTGTTAATACACTTAAATAATATTTTGTGTCTGTGCAACTGGTTTGTGTACAGCGACACTCAAACAAATGCCAGTGCATTGCATTTTAGGAGAGACATTTTTTATAAATTACATTTAAAGACTTTTCTGTTGTAAAAATCATAAAGAAATTGGCGTTTATTGTTAATATACTTAAATAATATTTTGTGTCTATGCAACTGGTTTGTGTACAGCGACACTCAAACAAATGCCAGTGCATTGCATTTTAGGAGAGACATTTTTTATAAATTACATTTAAAGACCTTTCTGTTGTAAAAACCATAAAGAAATTGGCCTTTATTGTTAATATACTTAAATTATATTTTGTGTCTGTGCAACTGGTTTGTGTACAGTGACACGCAAACAAATGCCAGAGCATTGCATTTCAGAAGAGACATTTTTTATAACTTACATTTAAAGAACTTTCTGTTGTAAAAATCATAAAGAAATTGGCCTTTATTGTTAATATACTTAAATTATATTTTGTGTCTGTGCAACTGGTTTGTGTACAGTGACACGCAAACAAATGCCAGAGCATTGCATTTCAGGAGAGACATTTTTTATAACTTACATTTAAAGAACTTTCTGTTGTAAAAATCATAAAGAAATTGGCCTTTATTGTTAATATACTTAAATATTATTTTGTGTCTGTGCAACTGGTTTGTGTACAGTGACACTCAAACAAATGCCAGAGCATTGCATTTCAGGAGAGACATTTTTTATAACTTACATTTAAAGAACTTTCTGTTGTAAAAATCATAAAGAAATTGGCCTTTATTGTTAATATACTTAAATAATATTTTGTGTCTGTGCAACTGGTTTGTGTACAGTGACACTCAAACAAATGCCAGAGCATTGCATTTCAGGAGAGACATTTTTTATAAGTTACATTTAAAGACCTTTCTGTTGTAAAAATCATAAAGAAATTGGCCTTTATTGTTAATATACTTAAATAATATTTTGTGTCTGTGCAACTGGTTTGTGTACAGTGACACTCAAACAAATGCCAGAGCATTGCATTTCAGGAGAGACATTTTTTATAAGTTACATTTAAAGACCTTTCTGTTGTAAAAATCATAAAGAAATTGGCCTTTATTGTTAATACACTTAAATAATATTTTGTGTCTGTGCAACTGGTTTGTGTACAGCGACACTCAAACAAATGCCAGTGCATTGCATTTTAGGAGAGACATTTTTTATAAATTACATTTAAAGACTTTTCTGTTGTAAAAATCATAAATAAATTGGCGTTTATTGTTAATATACTTAAATAATATTTTGTGTCTATGCAACTGGTTTGTGTACAGCGACACTCAAACAAATGCCAGTGCATTGCATTTTAGGAGAGACATTTTTTATAAATTACATTTAAAGACCTTTCTGTTGTAAAAACCATAAAGAAATTGGCCTTTATTGTTAATATACTTAAATTATATTTTGTGTCTGTGCAACTGGTTTGTGTACAGTGACACGCAAACAAATGCCAGAGCATTGCATTTCAGGAGAGACATTTTTTATAACTTACATTTAAAGAACTTTCTGTTGTAAAAATCATAAAGAAATTGGCCTTTATTGTTAATATACTTAAAAATTATTTTGTGTCTGTGCAACTGGTTTGTGTACAGTGACACTCAAACAAATGCCAGAGCATTGCATTTCAGGAGAGACATTTTTTATAAGTTACATTTAAAGACCTTTCTGTTGTAAAAATCATAAAGAAATTGGCCTTTATTGTTAATACACTTAAATAATATTTTGTGTCTGTGCAACTGGTTTGTGTACAGCGACACTCAAACAAATGCCAGTGCATTGCATTTTAGGAGAGACATTTTTTATAAATTACATTTAAAGACTTTTCTGTTGTAAAAATCATAAAGAAATTGGCGTTTATTGTTAATATACTTAAATAATATTTTGTGTCTGTGCAACTGGTTTGTGTACAGTGACACTCAAACAAATGCCAGAGCATTGCATTTCAGAAGAGACATTTTTTATAACTTACATTTAAAGAACTTTCTGTTGTAAAAATCATAAAGAAATTGGCGTTTATTGTTAATATACTTAAATAATATTTTGTGTCTGTGCAACTGGTTTGTGTACAGTGACACTCAAACAAATGCCAGAGCATTGCATTTCAGGAGAGACATTTTTTATAAGTTACATTTAAAGACCTTTCTGTTGTAAAAATCATAAAGAAATTGGCCTTTATTGTTAATACACTTAAATAATATTTTGTGTCTGTGCAACTGGTTTGTGTACAGCGACACTCAAACAAATGCCAGTGCATTGCATTTTAGGAAAGACATTTTTTATAAATTACATTTAAAGACTTTTCTGTTGTAAAAATCATAAAGAAATTGGCGTTTATTGTTAATATACTTAAATAATATTTTGTGTCTATGCAACTGGTTTGTGTACAGCGACACTCAAACAAATGCCAGTGCATTGCATTTTAGGAGAGGCATTTTTTATAAATTACATTTAAAGACCTTTCTGTTGTAAAAACCATAAAGAAATTGGCCTTTATTGTTAATATACTTAAATTATATTTTGTGTCTGTGCAACTGGTTTGTGTACAGTGACACGCAAACAAATGCCAGAGCATTGCATTTCAGGAGAGACATTTTTTATAACTTACATTTAAAGAACTTTCTGTTGTAAAAATCATAAAGAAATTGGCCTTTATTGTTAATATACTTAAAAATTATTTTGTGTCTGTGCAACTGGTTTGTGTACAGTGACACTCAAACAAATGCCAGAGCATTGCATTTCAGGAGAGACATTTTTTATAAGTTACATTTAAAGACCTTTCTGTTGTAAAAATCATAAAGAAATTGGCCTTTATTGTTAATACACTTAAATAATATTTTGTGTCTGTGCAACTGGTTTGTGTACAGCGACACTCAAACAAATGCCAGTGCATTGCATTTTAGGAGAGACATTTTTTATAAATTACATTTAAAGACTTTTCTGTTGTAAAAATCATAAAGAAATTGGCGTTTATTGTTAATATACTTAAATAATATTTTGTGTCTATGCAACTGGTTTGTGTACAGCGACACTCAAACAAATGCCAGTGCATTGCATTTTAGGAGAGACATTTTTTATAAATTACATTTAAAGACCTTTCTGTTGTAAAAACCATAAAGAAATTGGCCTTTATTGTTAATATACTTAAATAATATTTTGTGTCTGTGCAACTGGTTTGTGTACAGTGACAGTCAAACAAATGCCAGAGCATTGCATTTCAGAAGAGACATTTTTTATAAGTTACATTTAAAGACCTTTCTGTTGTAAAAATCATAAAGAAATTGGCCTTTATTGTTAATATACTTAAATAATATTTTGTGTCTGTGCAACTGGTTTGTGTTCAGCGACACTCAAACAAATGCCAGTGCATTGCATTTTAGGAGAGACATTTTTTATAAATTGCATTTAAAGACTTTTCTGTTGTAAAAATCATAAAGAAATTGGCATTTATTGTTAATATACTGAAGTAATATTTTGTGTAGAATATGACTTTTTTAACCTTCGGATTTATAGAGCTATTGTAAAATATTCAGATGCATTAAGGGCTGCGATTAGAATATAAGGCTACGTTTTCTTTAGTGTTAAGCACTTTTAATACTTATAACAGTGTTTAAAAAAGAACGGAAATTCAATTAGTCTATCTGTATGACTTTCAGAGCTACTGTCTGTGGATTGTGTGATTACATAGGCAAAGAGCATTAAAAGTTATACAATACAACAATTACGTACATATGGAAAGTGTTAATAATCAATGCGTACGGCATGATTTTTCGTTCTTGTTTACGTTAACGTAAAAGTTCTTTTTCCATTCCACAAGATAACTAAAAGTGTTAATTGATGATTTTAAGGTAATGTCTCCGTTTTTAAAGGGAGAAATTACCTTAAAATCATTACCTTAAAATAAGGTATTTATAATACAAAACTGGATTACATAACCCCAGAATTAAAAAAAAAAATCCTTTTTTTTTTTTTAATATCTTATTAATATTTTTTACAATGCATTTCTAGCCTTTTTTAACAAATTCATCACATTTCAAACAAAGAAAATTTTTTATTCACGAATTAATTTTTTTTTTCTTCTTTTTTTTTTTCTTTTTCTTTTTTTCTATCTCAATAAGATTTATTAATCCAAAATGAAATATAGTATATTTTTTTTTCTCATTACGTAACTGATGAAAAATCAGCTATCTTCTAATTTAAGTAAACATACATTGAACCATCATTCCTCTACTATTATAAGCAGTTTCTAATTATCTAAATTTAAGACTAAGAAAATGTCAATAATTTAAAGAAAAACTTTGATGGTTTGTGAATAAGAGTTTTTTTTTACTTTTTGAAGAAGGTCACTTTGCTTTCAGGTTTATTGTTTATTGTTTATTGTTTATTTTTAACTCTTTTTTCTTTAGTTATTTTTTTTTTAACTAAAGTAATAGTTTTTTTTTTTTTAGTTGAAAGTTCTTTGTAATTAAATGGGTTCTTGTGAATAGCTTTTCATTAGTACTACTAGTTTGAAGTTGACTATTAATTTATGAGATTATAAGGAAAAATTTCGATTAAAAAAGCAAATGTTAACTGATTTATTTCAATTAACATTTTCATGCACTCGTTACAGACTCGAATGTTTTTTTTTTTCCTTGTTTGTTTGTTTAAAACAATCGATTAACTTTTATAGCAAAAAACTCTTAACTAAGACTAATAGATGAATATAATAGTATTATCTCTTTATGAAAGACTGAATAATTTATTTGTTTGGTAAATTGAACGTTTAGAAACTAGTTTTTATTAAAAGTTCTTAAATTTTCTAAAAAGAGATTTATAAAATTTTATAACCCTATAGAGTATGAATTTTATTTTTTTTCAAATATGTATACATATACATTTTAAATATTTCTTACTAATAAATATTAACGTTGTTATTCAAATAAATAAGTTATATAAATCAAATATAATTATAGATATGAAATTAATAAACTTTGATTGCTGAAATATAAAAACAATACAGATTATTACAGTTTGAAAAAACGTAACTACTGTCACATTTTTGATTAATTGGTATTCAAGCACTGTAAAAAACGCCTTTTTCAAAGGATAAATTTTTGAAATTTTAGTCTAACTTTAGGATTAACAAACACACACACACACACACACACACACACACACACCCATATTTGTTAAAGTTTTAACCTTTAAGAAAATATTCTCAGAATTTTTTTTTCAAATTCCAATATGTTACGGAGTTATAGATATTTTAGTCACACAGCAATTTAGCCCAACTTCATATAATGAAACATTGAAATTAATAAAGCTGATATATGAAAACTCGAGATCAGAAAACGTATTACGTAGGTATTCGGGGTCAACAAACCAAAATAACAATGAATCGTTAACGCTAGTAATATGAACTTCTCTAGTCAAATTTGTAATGACATTTGTCCGGAACATTCTTAGGGGTTCGCCCCAAACCGTCGCCAATTTCCCACTGAGGAGTACTTGTGCAATGTTAAACTCAACCAAACAACCAACTGACTTCTCTACCAAAACATACTCATGCTGCAACACGGACAATTGAAATTGTAAAATATATAATTATTTTTTACATTCTCAATGAAGGATAGTTTCACCAATTAAAAAAAAATAATGAATATCATGGGAATTACCGTTGCTTCTGAAACTTTCGCGTTAGCTACTAAACACGACAATATTCCAATTGAGCTCTCCAACAGACGAGATTCTGATGCTTCTAAGTAAACTAGACCTGCTTGTAAATTTGGACGAGTTTTTCGCAATATATATATTTGAGTAGACGAAGAGACACTATGTGGTTCAGGAATGGAAGAATGTAAAATATCATCAAAATCTAAATATGACGTACCGTTTTATAAAGGATGAATGCTACACTGAGAAGAAATAAGTATACTGTCTTCATCTAGAATGAATAAGGGTCATTTTCTAAATCTCTTAACTATAAATGTAGATTTCGGAGCTATGCGCATAAGGCACGCCAATAAACTTAATAGACGAAATAATCGAGAATTTCTAGTGTACACATTTCTAGATGGTTTAACAATATTCTAAATAATCTGAATAATCTGAATCTTTTGTATTGCGAGAAATTCTCGCTTGATTTTCTAGAATTGGGTAATGAAGACGTTACTTCACATATATGAGTTTTAATTAGAGTTTTAAATAAATGTAATAATTAATTACTATATTTTCATTAATTAAATGTCTAATAAAATATATAACGAAATTTTAAATTATCTTTTATATTTAAACACATTTGCCTCTCTGTAAATAAATATCTTAATTAATTAAATAGAATTTACCGTTTTCTTTTCAAATCAAAACTGATTCATTAAACAGCCTTTCATTGTCTTTTAATAGAAGCATATTGGCACCAGAGTAAAATAAAGGAATTTTTATTTCAGGGTTTTGAAAAGTAATTTTAATTCATACTCCTTCCCCTAAAGAATTAAACCGTTTTCGCTATAATTTATTTATTTATGAATGTTCATCCAAAATATTTACCAACATATGTCTGTATAATATTAAAAAAAAAGGAAAATCCGTTAATAATTATAATGCTTCTGTTTATATAAAAAAGCTATTATTATTTTCGAGCAAACGATTATAGTGCCAAAAAGACATTTTTAATGGGTTTTTGACGTCTCGCTGGCGAGGGTTATAAGCTCATCTTGTGATCGTCTGCGTCCGTTGCTTTGATTGATAGCTGGTGTGTATTTTTTATGCCAAAGTAGTTTGACTTTTGTAACGACAAATTAGTTTAAATTTTTTTGTATTAAAATATTTTAGAGACAAAGGTATGTAATTGACTAAGAATTTGACGGTAAAAAAAAAAAAAAACATGGCGTAGGATCATGATTCGGCAGTAGGATCATGACTGCAAGATTGAGAACACCACTGTACTAACAACACGCTATCGCGAAGCCCTCGCTCTCTCACCTAACCCTCTGAATGTTTTTAAAACTATGTAATATATCTTTTAAGATACTTTAAAACATTTTATTCAAATCCTGCTGAAATAATGATGTTTACTGCTATTTAATGTTTTTCTTTTTCACGACCTGAATTCTTATTGCACCTGTGATTGTGCGGACTTTATTTAAATAGCCCAAGTTATCTCCTTCACAGTAATAAACCATAGTTACTGAAACTCGCCTCTTTTATTCTCGTTTATTTGCAGAGATTTTTAAGTAACTTTGCCCTCGACAATATAGGCAAATGCTCTAGAATTCTAATAGGGATTTCCAGTACTCGCTTTCAAAGGGGACTAGAATTTATAAGGATAACATGGAACTATTTCTTCTAGAGCCACAATTTAGATTCTAGATGTCAGTTACAGAAAGGTTTCTCAGTGTGCTGTCCGAAACTTGCTCAAAACTTTGAATGCGGTTTTCTAAAAATCTAAAATTCTATTTAACAAATTTACTTCAAATGTTGTACGAATATTCATTATAACATCTTCTATCTCCCATTCCACTTTTGTATCATAGTTATTTTACTTTTTTTATAAATTTAAAAATTATACCATCTAAGAAATTATACTATCTAAGAAAATTCGAAAATGACTTTTTTTCTTTTGCCATACTGCGGGAAAAAAATGATTTTCTTAGGTAAGAGCTATAATGACATTCTTAATAATTACGATTATTTTTTTTTTAATTTTGTTTCATATGAACACAAGGCATGCAATCGTATTAACGAGGACATCATTTAGCAACTACAATACATTTCCATAAATGACCGGACACTTTCGATTTCAGACGTTTTTTTTTTTCAAATATCTCAAAAAGTACTAAAAAAAAAAAAAAAAAAAGAAAAGAAAAGAAAATCCCATCTTGAAACAACAGTGTAAAGAACATATTATATTCCATATATTTCAGTTAAAGTTTTACTCCGAAAGTAAAATGTAGACCAGTAAAAAAATAAAGAAAAATGAATGTGTTTGGCATCACCCTGTAAAAAGTAATGCGTGAAATGTAGTGTGTAGTTATAGGGCGCTTTTTTATTATCTGTATTAATTTTTATGTCTAAACCGGGTGTAATAAGGAACATGTAATGGTTTCTTTAAAAAATTGAAAAATAAAAATCACGTTTAGCTATAATACCAAGGTATTAAACCCAGTGCAAAGCTATTTTCAGGAAATTTGACATACGATATTAGACACAGCATATTGCAATCAGGATGAAAAAAAAATATATTTTAGATATCTAATGAATTACGAACATTTTTACTAAATAATTTTTAACTGCGCATGCGCAAGATTTAGCAAAATTTCATTTGCATAATTTAATAGCCAAATGTATTGACCTACTTATATGAAAACTCCAAACAAGTATTATGTAAACTCAAAAAGTTGTACGCAATAGAATTAACTGAATTTCAACTGTTCCCCTAAATAAGAAAATGATCAGGGGGTTTTCTCAATTATTATTTACAATCATAGAAAACTGTATTACCATTCACTAAATAAAAAAATAAAAAAAACGTGAGTGAATAAAAATAACTAAATAAAAATAAAAATCACTAAATAAAAATAAAAAATGTAAAACCAATTATAGTTTAATTAAGATTAAAAACTATTAAAAGTTTAAAATTAGAAAACATTTCACGTGTATATATAATATATAAAAGGTAACAAACCACTTCAAAACACGTAGATACAATATTTTTATTAAAAACGACACAAAGCTTTTCGCCATTATAACAATAGCATCATCAGGTGTAATTGCGTTACATAGAACCAGCAATATATAAACAAGAGAAGTTCAAACGGTTTAAAGTTACGGTTACAATAACAATTTTTTAAAAGTTACGGTTACAATAAAAATTTTTTCATTTCAATATCTTTTTCAGCATTTTTTTTTTCTATGAGCACAACACATGCCATATTTTATGAAGTGATGCAGCATCCTTGGAGTTAATAACTTTATTGTACTTGATAATATTCACTGATTCTGTCATTAGCAGGTCTTGAAAGTCGCGAGGGGCTGAAATAACTTGGGACTGGGTCCACAGAGGAATAGCTTCAGGGTGCTCGTAAAGAAAGTCTACTAGAATTGAACTTTTTTTCTCTTTAACCTTACGAATGTGTTCAGTAATTCTTGCTTTAAGTGTGCGACGTGTTTGCCCAATGTAGTAAAACAGTTCATCATTATATTTGATAGGGATTTTATCAACCCCTCCAGTAGGTCTGTTGATATCTCTGTCATTAACAACTAAGTTTTTAATAGTACAAGGGTTAAACCAGTTATCCCCACTTTTTATCGTACAGGCGTTGTTTAAATAGGTGTAAATCTTTGTAAAACCTTTGTAAATCTTGTAGTTGGTTTGTATTGGTCAAACTGACCGTTCTCTTCATACTGGAATTCTCGAACATAAAAGAAATTTCAAAAACCGTGATACACGTTTAAAAATTGTACAGCATGCCATAGAAACTGACCATTTACCTAATTTTATCAGTACTAAAATAATCATATCTAACTGTTTAAAGTATCATTCAAGAATTTTCCTGGAGGGCTGGTACACAAATCAACATTTTTCACCACTTAATGAGGCATGCGCAGTTCCCGATGAATACGTTGTACTCACTTAATGAAAGTCTGTAGATATTCTCAGCATTTACATTTCATGTTTTTTACTGGTGAGGAGCCTGTATAAAAGGCTCGAAACGTTTAAATTTGTGTTTCATGTTTTTAGTGCTTTAAATTGTATATTTTTAGTGTATATTGTCTGTCTCAGTTTTTAATGTGATTAAAATTTAATTTAAATACGAGACGTAATGTTTTGTAAATATTTTAAACATAAAAAATTACATAGATAATAAGAAAGTGCCCTACAATCACATGCTAGTGCTAGATCGCATTGAGGCAATACATTTTACAGTGTGATGACAAACAATTTAATTTTTCTTTAATTTTTTACTGGTCCCCTTTTTACATTCGGCGCAAAACTTTAATTGAAACATATGGAGTATAATATGTTCTTTTCAGTCCTGAAGATTTAAGATGATATGTCTAGTATTTTTCGAGATATTCCCAAAAAGGTCTGAAATCGAAAGCGTCCGGTCATGTATGAAAAGGTAGTGTGGATTAAAACCCTATATCAGAAAAAAAATGAGAAATCCAGATTTAAATATATAATCTAACACTTTAAAGAAACTTTTAAATAATTTATTTTATTTAAAAATTTTAATTGATTTTTCTGAACACCTTACTACTTTTTTTCAATAATTTATGAAATTTTCTAAAAAAATTTTATTGATTTTTAAAATTAAAGGCATTATTGTTATTATTATTATTTTTCTCTTATTATTTTTCTTTTTTCTCTTATTATTTTTTTTTTCACTTAATGTGACGTATTTAAATGAAAAAAAAAGTAAAAAATAAATATGCTTTTCTCATCGTGACAATGCACAAGAAAAGGAAAAAAACAAACAAACACGAAATTGTCTAATTAAGGTAATTATACATTGAAATGGGATTCTTCTCTACATCATTTAGCAAATTTTATAATTATTTTATTTTAAGACTTAAAAAGTTTCAAGTTTTAAAGAAAACTTTTAAGGGTTTGAAAATGAAAAAATGATCTAAAATTTCAAAATCTTTTTTTTTTTTTTTTTTTTTTTAATTGTTAAAAGTAAAGTACTGCAATTCCTTTCCTTTTTTTTCATTTTTTTTTTTTTTAGTTAAATTATTGGGTTAAAAAATATTGTTTTTTTGTAAAGTTGATTTCTGTGTTATAAAGTGCTGTTTCAAATGTTTTAACAATAAAATAATACAACATTCTCCTTCAGAATTATACATAAGATCAGATAAAAATAAAATAACTTTCCATTTTGACTGTTCTCGTAAATAATACTTTTTTAAGTATAATTTTAAATGTAATAAATACTTCTTTATATTTTGCTAAATTTCTAAGTAGTTAAAATCTGTACTTCATGTAAAATATATCAATACAAAAAACCCTTAACGGGTTAAAAGTTTGTGACGCAGCACTGTACTTTATGGCTATAAGAATTAGAAATACTGGTCTTAAAAATAATGATATCAAACTTTCAGTGACGCTTTGATATTAATTAAATTATACATAGATTTTCTTATTTGAATTTGCTTTTTCCTTTTATTTATATTTACAGTGTAAACGTTATTTTCAACACAAAATAATATATAGCATTTACTCATTGATACCTTTCCATTCACATCTCTTATACTATGAAAGTATGTGTTTTAAAAGAAATTATGTGAAATTCCAGTAACGCAGTGGTGTTACATTAAGTGATTTGTTTTTAAATTTCTCTGCAATTATTTTGTTTTGCATATTAAAGTATATGTGCACATTGAAATATTGCTTTTAATTTTCAAATACGCTGTCAAATATATCACTTTCATTAAGCTTATATTATGTACTGAAATATATTTATTTCAATGAATTATTCTATCTTTTGCGTCACGCCATCCAAAACTGAAAAAAATTTCACAGTTTTTTTCTTTGCATCACGATATCTATTTGCATGCATTTTCAATTTATTTGGATGAAATGACACAAAGTAAACATTTCCATGTATTTTACTTACAGTTTTGGATGGCATGACGCAAAAGATAGAATAATTCATTGAAATAAATATATTTCAGTACATAATATAAGCTTAATGAAAGTGATATATTTGACAGCGTATTTGAAAATTAAAAGCAATATTTCAATGTGCACATATACTTTAATATGCAAAACAAAATAATTGCAGAGAAATTTAAAAACAAATCACTTAATGTAACACCACTGCGTTACTGGAATTTCACATAATTTCTTTTAAAACACATACTTTCATAGTATAAGAGATGTGAATGGAAAGGTATCAATGAGTAAATGCTATATATTATTTTGTGTTGAAAATAACGTTTACACTGTAAATATAAATAAAAGGAAAAAGCAAATTCAAATAAGAAAATCTATGTATAATTTAATTAATATCAAAGCGTCACTGAAAATTTGATATCATTATTTTTAAGACCAGTATTTCTAATTCTTATAGCCATAAAGTACAGTGCTGCGTCACAAACTTTTAACCCGTTAAGGGTTTTTTGTATTGATATCATTACTTTTTAGGGGTTAATGATCAAAACGTAAAATTAAAGGAGCATGGTAATGAGTTATAACACTGTATTAAAAGTGTTGTTTTATAGGTCATGCTCGAACAAAATAACAAACTAAATAAAATTTCAAAATTTTATAAAAAGTGATAAAAAAGATGGACACATGCAACATTACAAAGGCATAATATAGTACATTTTAAAAATGACAAAAATTTCTTATTTATATTTATTTCTTATTATAATTTTTTAGGTATAGATTTGATTTAAAACAGAAAAATAAATAATAATAGAAAAATCTTTAAAAAGTGAAAATTTTATACTGGTAAATATTTAAGTAGTATAGTTTGTTATGAATTTAATTATAAAAAAATCTTAATCTATTCAAAATTTTATTATAGCTTAACATTATGTAATTTATATATTATATATACTAGAAACTTAATGAGCAAATTAATTATTTTCAAATTCTGATTTAAGAATTTTTTCAATCCGTAGTTTAAGTGATTTATCACCTAATTTTGAAAAAAATACAAATATTTGCATATGATTATCATATTATTTGTCATTTTTATGAAAATAAAGGAAAAATTTTTTGTTGTTACAATCACCTTTTAAAATAGAACCAATTTTGAAAGTTAACAACGTATCAGCATGAAAACAATGTAAATACAAAGAATATTTTTGATAAACAAATGTCATATAAAATACAAGTACCTAAATAAATAACTCATTTAATATATATATTAAAAAAAGAAAAATATTTTTTTTTTTTTTTGTGTTTATTTTTGACGCTCTCCGATAGATGGCGCCAAAACGATTATTTGATATTGAGTATTTCAGAATATTCTTTGGACTGTATTCGTCCGCGAAACTGCCGCATCACGGTATTTTCGGAGTAAAAAATAGTTCGATTTTTAAACTGAGTTATAAAAGAAACAAGAGTTTTCCTAGGGAAAAGGGAGACGTCAGGCACATCAGATAAAAGCGATTAATATCATATATCAATTAAACGACATTCGGTCGAGCCATATTCGAGAAAAATTTATACCTTACATACGCCGCCCATTTACAACTTAAATGAGCCAATTCATATCTCGAAATATATAGCACGCCGAAATATAACGATTTCAGGGTAGGATCAGACAGAAGGTGAAACTCTATTTTGAAAATATCAGAACATAACCTCCCATATTTCCTGAGATATTAAGTGTCGGCTTTCAGCGGTTTGTTTGATCTTAAAATTCTTGTATATATAAGTGTCGCAGTTTACGTTCGTTTTTCCGTTTCCGCTGAGTGTCGTGGCGTTCGTTTGTTTTTGCGCTTGCGTCACTAGAAAAACTGCCGTTTTTCATGATATAAAACATATGGCATTAAAATGATAATAATAATAATAATAATAATAAAGAAAAAAAGAAAGAAGAAGAAGAATTTCCCAAGATGTACGATAAAACTGCAGCATAAACACATGTATATTTTTTCATTTCAACTAACTATTATTTTCATTAGTATTAATAAATCATATAATACCCATTGAAAAACAGTTGATTATGCAAGCTTTATATGTGTTAAATATTATTATTATGAAAATTCCATATGTGTTGTTTTATATTCACTAGGCTATAATAAACATATAAGTAAACGCGATTTTCTGCTTTTTATTGCTGGTAATTAAATTATTCCTGAGCAATATTCCGAAAAAGAAAAATGAGAGACAGAAAGAGTGAGAAAATTTCTTTATAAGAAAAAAACAAACAAACAAGGATTTATTGATTAAAATCATATTACAATGAGAATATATATATATGTATATATACAGCATTCATCTAGAATGAATAATTGGACATTTTCTAAATCCCTTTACTAAAAATATAGATTTTTGAGATATGCGCATTAGGCACGCCAATAAACTGAATAGAGGAAATGATCGAGAATTTCTAGTATACACATTTCTAGATGGTGAAACAATATTCTGAATACTCTGGATTAGAGTTCTGCACGTGTCAGGTTTTACCCGACTCGAAACCCGACAAATATTTCATCAAACCGAAACCCGACCCGAACCCGACAATTTTTTTTTTCATCAACCCGAAAACCGACCCGAACCCGCAATAAAGATTTTTTTGCGACTGAATGAACATTACTAATTCATCTAATTATAAAATAAGGTACGTTTCCACTGTCACACGTTGGTAAATTATTTTCGAAATAATTTTAAATGTTATTACTAATTGTATATTATATTAAGTTAAAATTTTAAAATTCTGAAAACGGATTAATAATCATTTTTAACCATCTATGTAAGTTGTGAATTTCAAAAGCTCAAAATTATGCTTTATGTTAAATGTTAGGTGTTTATTGTTTGTTTAATGCTTATATTCTAGAAAAAGAAAAAAAAAAAAAAAAAAGGAAAGAAAGAAAGTTGGTCGGTTATTTTACGTCACACTAGTGCTGTGCAATGGGCAATTGGCGACGGTCTGGGACTCATCCCTAGAGGTGGTACGGAGACATGCCTTCACAATTTTGAGCTTTCACGGAAGGGATGGCTCTACCACTTCGGTAACCCCTAGATGTGCAATTTTTGATGGGAACATGGAGGAAATTGCGACCACGGCAGATTTTACGTGGACCAGCCATCATTAGTGTACACGACGGTCTTTGGCTGGCTCGAGTACCGAACCCGCAATCTTCCAATTACAAGTCCGACTGGGCTTCAGAAAGAAAAAGACAAAAAATAAAATATGTATCTTCAGTTATTTTTTTCGTTCGATCTGAATATTTACTTTACTACAATAATTTGGGTAGCAGTAGCATGAATATGATTCGTAACTAAATATCTGCTTTCCTGCGATCACTTTCAATTTACTCGATCAGCAAATTAGCTTCTACCAGTTGCGATTTCGGGGCATTGATTATTTGTTCTAGAGAAGATGATAAAAAATGTTATTTGCCTTTATGGAATCCGTTTCTTCAAATGTGCTTATTTTACATTTCTTTCTTTCGTTCATATATATATTTTTTTTTTGTAATAATTAAACCACAACAAATATTTATCTTTATTTGCTGTATTTACAAGTATAGATGGAGGAAAAATCATAATTTCGTTTACATAAAAGCGAGGATTGAAGTTCCTTGAAAATAAAAGTAACTAAAAAAAAAAAAAAAAAAATTAAATTGAAGAATCTTTTCTATTTCCAGAACGTAAAAGTGAAGTTATACTGCATTTCTTTTACTTATATATTAACAATAGTCAAAAAAGATTTATAGTATTTCACTTTTCATACAATTTCTACAAAACGTATGTATTAGATCTTTTCAAGAAACAAAAACAAGTACGGATATTTTTTTTTCTTTATACGGATCCAGATACGAACACGGATCATACGGATACGAATACAAAGCTCCGACACATATTTAGTATATATAGTATGTTTAAATTAGCTATTAATTATGTCTACAAATTTATGCTTATAATTGTAAAAAAACAATTTTGAATGACTCGACTCGTTGAAAGCTAAACCCGACCCGCAAGAAAAAAAAAATCAACAAACCCGACCCGCAGGAAAAAATGATCACCCAATCTGACCCGCAAGAGAAAAATGTTTGTGAACCCGACCAGCGGGTCGGGTCGGGTTCGGATAAAATCGGGTTACCCGTCCCGATGCAGGACTCTACTCTGGATATTCTGAATCTTTTGTAATGAGAGAAACTCTCGCTTGATTTTCTAGAATCTGGTAATAAGCCAAGAGTATAGTTGCTGAAACCCGCCTACTGTATTCTCATTTATTTGCAGAGATTTTTAAATAACTTTGCTCTCGAGAATATAGGCAAATGCTCTAAAATTTTAATAGGGGTTTCTAGAACTCGCTTTCAAAGGAGACTGGAATTTATAAGGTGGCATGGAACTATTTTTTTCTAGAGCAACATTTTAGATTCCAGATAACAGTTACAGAATTTTTTCTCAGTGTAAAAGTTTAAATTATTTAAATGAAATAAAAAAAAAGTAAAGTAAGTAAATTAATAATATGCATATGCTGAAATAAAAGCAATTTGTTACTAACAAAATAAAAAAAAAATAACCCCTTAACTGCCCCGTGCATATCTATATTAATAAAATCAGACTTTTGTCAGTAAATTTGTCGCAATCAAAAAATTTTGCAATATCTTCACGTTTTACACACCATGAAAGCCGAAAATGGCTTCAGAAAATTTTGCCTGTGTGTGTACATGTGTGTGTCATCGTGTCTGAATGTCGCTTTATTTGTCCGGGTATCACTCGAAAATGGTTGGACGGAATTCAACGGCGCTTGGCAGAAACTTAGATCTTTACCTAACTTAAAATTATATCTATAGAAATTTTCAAAATTTTTATTAGTTTTTGAATTGTGGGTAAAAAACGCTTGCTTATGCGCCATAAATATTTTTTTTCAGTAAAACTCTTTAAATGGAAAAATAAAATATAAAAATAAATTTTTAAGTTAAAGACTCGCGTGATTCGCACTACAAATTATGAAAAGATTGAAATGAACTGTTGTCATCTAAATTCCATACTTTAGGTAATTTTAAAAAATCTAATTGTCGTATCGAAAAACTTTTACACCCCAGGATTCAGAAAAATCACCCCTTTCATTTGGTACTAAATATGTAACAACAGGTCTGATATTTCTAATTAAATTTTAATTTTTCCGTTTTTCCGTTGCCACCTAAATTTCATACTTTTGAAATGAACTGTTGTCATCTAAATTCCATAACACCCCAGGATTCAGAAAAATCGCACCTTTCATTTGGTACTGAATATGTAACAATAGGTCTGATATTTCTAATTAATTTTTAATTTTTCTGTTTTTCCGTTGCCACCTAAATTTCATACTTTTGAAATGAACTGTTGTCATCTAAATTCCATACTTTAGGTATTTTTAAAAACTCTAATTATCGCATCGAGAAACTGTTATCACCCCTGGATTCAGAAAAATCGCCCCTTTCATTTGATACCAAATTTATAAATATTGGTATGGTATTTCTAATTTATTTTCCCCTTTTTCCGTTTCCAACCCAGATTCGGTAGAATGTTTTATATTTATATATACGCATATATATATATTTTTATTTTCCAGAAATAAAATGAAATATTTTTAATTTCACGTGAATAATAATAAAAATTAGAGAGAAAAAAAATAGTTGACCTACAAAAGTTGGTTATTATTATTATTATTATTATTATTATTATTATTATTTAATTCAGGAATTGGCGCGTGTGGATAAATATTTTCATACAGATATTTGGCATTAGTTTAATATTTTTGTTTAATTAAGCAGCACTTTTCTTTACTGCAGTAAAACACAATTTTTCTTTGTTATTATGCACCTTATGAGATTCTTTTATGTTCTCCCCTTAATTGTAAATGGTTATAATTTGGATTTTATTAAGATTTTTTATTTTTATTCTGTAAATATCATAAAAGATTTTTTATTTTATTTTATTATTTTATTTTATTTTATTTTGTTTTATTATTTTATTTTATTTTATTATTTTATTTTATTTTATTTTATTTTATTATTTTATTTTATTTTATTATTTTATTTTATTTTGTTTTATTATTTTATTTTATTTTATTTATTTACTTTTCGTATGGAACAGCTTTAGTATCGGATCTCTTTTGCAAAATTTGAAATTTGGCACCGAAGTACCTCTGACGTTCCTCGCCAAGATCTTTAGTTGCACAATTGAGATAGCCATTTCAATTCATCGCAAAAATGGCTTAAAATATTTAAATCACCAAAGGGGTCCCATACTAAAGCTGTGCCTTTTGTATTTATTTATTTATAATATTTTCTATTAAAGACTACTGTGGTCACGAAATTTGGTGCGTAATTTGTTTGTATGCATACGGCACTTATTGTAACGGGATTTTACAAAATTCGAAATCCCCCCCTTCTCAGAGTCGGTCTCGGAGTCATAAACATATGTAAAAACATGCTTTCCCGTTAGAATTCGCTTTAAATTATCTTAGAATGGCGAATTTTCGAGTGTGGATATTGATTTAGTGTATGCGTTATGTACATTAGTGGGATTTTGGAAAACTTCGAACTCACCCGCTGACGAAGGGGAAGTAAGAAGTGGGTAAGTTGCTACAGAAGGCAGTGGGGACCCAGACTCCTCCCTTTGCGAACGAGAAAAGACTCTACTGATCACAGCGAGAACTTAGGTTATTAATAAAGATATGAGATTTTGACAACTCATTTAAGTTTAATGTCCAGCGAAGCGGGCAAAGCCTGCTAGTATATATATATACACGTTTTTTCGAAATATGACCCTTTCTATTTTGCTGCTACCAATGAAACTACTGACATATTTTAGCAATGCAATAAAACTTCCTTGAAAGTGATCCTCGAAAAATTTACTCAATTAAGAGCTGACAGAAAACGGTGGCACTTAGAAACAATTCTCGTAAATTTTCGTCGACAGCTAAGGGGTTAATATATACTTAATTTCAAATGGTTCTATGAAGCCTATTTCAATTTATTTTCTATATCAGACAGACCTAAAGTTTTTGTTTGTTGTTGTTGTTGCACAGTTTAACTTATATTTAATTAAAGATTGCATTATTTGTCTTTTGTTCATTATAAAATGTTTTTGGAACTAAAGTTGTTCAAAATCTTTCTCTCTCTCTCTCTATATATATATATATATATATAAATTAATTACATTTTAAAACAAGTATCTTAAACTTCCATGTTCAGTTTAGCAATATATTAATGATTTGAAATTTTTCTATGTATGATAAAGGAAACATTTTTTACAGAATATAATGGAATAAAAGTTGGTGTTAATTTAGATTTCGAACAGTTTTTTTTTTTTTTTTTTTTTTTTCCTTAAGACTCAAGTAAAATTGCATGTATGCCATTTTATAATAACTAGACCAAATGAAATACACAAGTAAACTTTATTTTATGCTTCTTATTGCTGCTAATTAAATTATTCTTGAGCAATATACGAAAAAGAAAAATAAGAAGGAGAGAGAGAGAGAGAAAGTATGTCTTTATAAAAAAACTATAAATAATGATTTTTTGCAAAAAATATATATTAAAAAATTAAATTATTCAAAAGAATATAAAATATGTAAAATAATAACTTACATAAGCTAAAATCAAAAGCAATTTTGCCATTAACAGAAATAAAAGTTTAATACATACTTATTTACAAATGTTTCTATCAAGTATATTTTATTCAGTATAATTTATTATTTTCTATAACATATAAGATATAGCCTTATTAAATGTACGTATTTGAAAATGTTGTATTTCAAATTTTACATTTTTACATTTTTTCTTTTTTTAAAAAATACTTTTTGAGTTATGCAATTTAACTTGCACAAGTAGTTTGAGACATATAATTAAAAATTGCATTCTCTGCCCTTGATTCATTATAAAATATATTTGAAACTACAGTTTTTCACAATATTTTTATTTCTCTCCATTTATACATATAATTAACTTTTAAAACAAGTTTATTAAAACTTTTATGTTCAGTTCAGCATTATATTAATGGTTTGAAATTTTTCCACGCACAAAGACGGAAACGTTTTTATAGAATATAATGGAATTAAAGTTTGTGGTAGTTAGATTTCGATTACGATTTTTTTAAGACTTACGTAAACAGAAAAATTTAAAAGATATTTCGGTTACTCTTGAACTTACTCACTAATTAAATTAGAAATTAATTCGGAATACTTGTATTCAAAATGCAATGTAGTTAGAAAAAAAAAGTAAAATTTGTTAATGAAACGAAATTTAAATGTAAGCATGACTTCAAAACGTGTTCTAAATTTTAACATGAAATATTTTTTTATGTCCAAACGATTTTCTGTATGACTTTTTGAAATATTATTCAAAATATTTTATCGTGTTCTCATTATTACTAATATTTTTTTGTCTAACAATCGTCAAATAAATTTAATTATTTAATGTTTTACTCGTACGTCAATTTTGAAAAAAAAAATGTTATAATACGAGAAGAAGTTAATTTAGATAGCATAACATGAACAACATAGGTAATAATATCTATATATATATATATATATATATATATATATTATTTTAGAATTTCCTACTTAAAATAAGAAAATAAATATTCGGACCACCTATATTTAAAAATAATTTGTTTAGTAAAGTAATAAATTGTTAAATGTATTAATAAAACAAATTATATCAAAATTTGTGTACATCACAATTATTTCTAGATAACTATTTGAAATATTATTCAAAAATCGTTTTGACGTTTTATTATTATTTGATAATAACTTAGTTTATTAATTTGTCAAGTCAAAATAAATGTTAAAAACTTTACTTGTATCGGTAATCGTTAAAGAATACGTCACAACATAAAATGAAGGTCATTTAGATCTAACATAAAAACGACTTTTGTTGCTTAGATGCTAATTTGTATAGTTTTTTAACACCAGTATTTTATTGAAAAATAAATTTATCAAGTTTAATCACAGAAAACTGGTTTAAAATTTATTTTAAATTTCGATTAAAAATGTCCTGTAACAATAAACGTACAAACTATGTAATCAGAGTAAAAGAATTTGGATTTTTTATGTGGCATGTCTCGCACAAATAGAAGAAGTTAGAAGATATTCAATGTTGAAGTTATATATATATATATATAAATAAATAAATATATATATATATATATATATATATATATATATATATATATATATATATATATATATATATATATATATATATATATATATATATATATATATATATATATATATATATATATATATACATTAAGATTTGATATGAAAAATTATTTTACATCAAGACGTTTTTCTGGATGACATTTTCAGATATTATGTGATTTTTGTTGTACTGTCCTGTTGTTGTTAATTATTCCACTCGTAAGCTCCGAGCCCCATCCGAATTTAAGGAAGTAGGGGAGCAATAAGTACGAAACTCTGAATAAACACCAGCCTGCCGTTTTAGAGGAGAAACACAATCTGTGGAAAAAAGACTTAGCTCGAGAACCTGGAGAAAGATGAGAGCAACAACAAACAACATGAGCTCGAATTTTGATAAAGATCAGGGCCGAGTAAATCCCCTGATCTAGTACCCCCAGAGGTATAATTTTAATGGGAACTTGGGGGAATATGCGGCCACGCCAAATTTAATGTGCACCAGTCGCCTTATCCGTATACGACGGTCTTCGATCGACTTGATGATTGAACTCGCAATATTTCAATTATGAGAGTCCGCTGTTCTTACTGACAAGAATATCACGACCGAAATATTAAGTAAATAATTTTAGAGTATTTTATTTATTTACTGATACTAACTTAGTTGAATAAAATTAATTGTTTAAAATATTATTCGAATTAAAAACCTTTTAAATATACTTTAAATCATGAAAGAAATTGAGTTAGGTCTTCCATAAAAGTATTTTTTTAATGTTAGTAAAAGCACTATGACTTTTATGTGGCATGTCTTGTATGACTCACGAAAGTGAGCAATGGTATGCTAAGCAATACTTTATAAAGAATATTCACTCATATTACAGACCAGTAGACTAGTCTGACCGTCCTCGAAAACTACCTTCGTCCCCAAAAAATTACAACACATTTTAAGACGCCGGTCATAAAGTTATTAATGTTTTATTATAATAATTTATTATATGTATAATAAATAAGCTGAAATAAGTTCTTTTAGGTGCTTTAAACATAAAAATTACTAAAATTTTACAATTGAAGGTGATTTAATTAATTATTTTTTTTTTGTCCTCGAAATTCGAGGACGCCGCCCTCAAATTTGCCCTCAAATTTGTCCTTCTTTTGTCCTCAAATTCAACGAAAAAAATATAGTCACTCTACATAGACTGGACAGAAAAAAAAAATACATATATATATATATATATATATATATATATATATATATATATATTTCTCATGAGTATTCCCATATTACATATTGACTGTTTATATTAAAACCGCTATTATAAGTTTTTGTACAGAGTATGCATAAAAAAGATCTAGGTCGCATTCGTAAAGTCAAAACTCGTTCAACTGGTGCAGTTACTTTTTTGAACTAGCCGTTCTTAAAGTCTCTAAGTGCATTTAGTGCGTTTCTAAAATATGTTCACAAACTGAATTTTGTGCATTTATTTTTCTAAGTAAATGCACTTTAGAAAAAGTCAGTTTACTTCGTGCAGATTAAAGCGGAAGCAAAAGATAACATTTTTTTATTTTATTTATTTTTTTTTTTTGTGATGCCGCGTATTTTTGTCAAAACATTGCGTCTATTTTTATATTTATTTTAATTATTTAATTTAATTTAACTCTTCTTTAGAAATATTTTTCAAAATTTCTTTGAATTGTTTTTAATTATCAAAAATTGAAATTACTTTAAAATAATAGAGGTTTTTTTTTTTTTCTTATTTTTTTGTAAATTACTATTTTGTTCCTTTTTAATTTTTTTTAAATAGAATTAAGTTACTAAAAATATATTTCTTTATTAAAATTAAAATTTATTTTTAAAAAAAATACAAAATTAATTTTTCATCACACAATAAATTAAAATAAATGTTTGAAACTGAGAAATTCTGAATAGCATTTTGATGCCCTTAATTAAATGTACAAAAAAATTTATATATTGATATATGTACAATATATATATATATATATATATATATATATATATTTATATATATATATATATATATATATATATATATATATATATATATATATATATATATACATATAAATTTCTTTTATTTTACATATTTATGTATACATTTAAATTATATACTTTTTTACATTAATTTTTTTAGAGAGTACTTTTATTTTATTTGTTAAGAACTCTTCCTTCCCACTTAAATGTGTTGCATAAAAAATGTGATATTTTTCAAAATTAGTTTTTTAAATATGATTGTCATATCATAGAAGTAAAGAGTAATAAGCAATTATTTCTTTAACTTTTTTTTTTAAAAATAAAATTTTGAAAAAGTCTATATTTTTTTATTCAACAAATTTTAATGGTGAAGAATATTTTTTTCTCCCTACTTAAACAAATAAAATTAAGTAAAGTGCATTTTTAAGTGCTCTTAAAAATTAATTTATAAATTATTAATTTTCTAATTTAGAAATTAATTTTTTATACATTAGATTAAGGACATGAAGCTGATTTTCTAAATTACTCAATTGCAGAAGTTTATTTTACGTTAATAATTAATGCTAAGTCAGTCTTGAATTAATAAAGATAATGTAATCCGACATAAAGTTAATAAATTAAATTTTAAATATAAATTTTGTAATTTGAATGTAAATTTTAATACATGCTCTCGAATAATTACTATTTTTTAAATCTGCTAAACAATCATTTTTTTTTTTTTTTAACCAATTTTTTAATGAAAGAAAAATAAATAAATAAATAAATAAATTTAATATAAGCGATATAAACAATATCTAAATGACAAAACACGCTAAAGAGATTAATTGTTTAAAAAAAGTTTAGAGCAACACTAGATGCACTAAAAGTCGTATGTAAACTCATAGAAAACTGATAACACTGAGCCGTAACAAACCACACTGATTTCAGTTTTGCCACAAAAACTAGTGCACTTAGTGGGGAGTTTACGAATTCGACCCTAGAGTTGCTAGACTAATGAAACTTTATTTGATAGACATAGTTCGGTCCGTACACATTTTACATGATATATATAGATATTTTATTAATATTAATAACGTAATGTGTTATTTTAAAAACTTTTGTTTAAAACGCTATAGTCTTTGTCACAGTTAAAACAGATTTTTAAAATCCCAATGTTTTTTTGTAAATTGTCTATTAAATGACGTATTTCTTTTCGCATGAAATCTTCAAAGACATTGTTATTATTATTATTTATTTATTTTATTTATTTATATGTTTATTTATTAATATTCTTTTTTCGTAATAAATTTAATAACAATAAAAAAAAAAAAAAAAAAAAACTATTTGCAATTAAGTATTTTATTCTAAGGCTTAGAAATTTTTTTCCAGCCCAGACAATTATGTTGCCGAATAATTTTACCTTTCTTATCTAAGACGATTTAACTGTTGCATAGATATTCAAATATTTACAATGCTTTTAGGATAAAGTATCTATTTATTAATGCGAAAGTTTCGAGATAAGCAAATATAAGCATCGTCAAGATAGATAAACCTTCTTTTATTTACGTAGGGCACATTAGACTAAACAAATAATACGAATTTACAAATAATGTGAAAATTTCCAGTGAAATATGGTCATACTAATTAATCTTACCTTCAATCATACAAAAAGTCTATTAATATATGGATTAGGACATTATATGATACGTATGTAGTATGTATCAAACATGACGCATAGTATCTCATAATCACTTTCATCTCATGATCTCTTTTATCTTTTGATCTCTGAAAAATTTTCAGGAAAGTGAAAAGTCGAAACTTAAGCAGCAAAATTTCCTAATGAAGATGTTAAAAGAAAGATTTTGGAATAGTAACTTATACAGTTTTAATCTAATTAAATCTAAATAAGACTACAGTGGGATGTGTTGGTTAATATTGAGCTATATAAAGCTAGTTTAAGGATGGAAGTAAATAGATAACGAGTAAATAAATAGTGTTAATCTAGTGAAATAATTGTATCATATAGGATTTTTTCTTATTTATATTTATGTATTTACTTTACAATATATTAGTCAGCGAGTCCCCGAGAAAACCAAAAGAAATATTATACTCAAAACGTTGTAAAGTATGTATAAAGCTACAGAATTATACTCAATAGTTTTGTACATAAAGATTAGAGCGCGGTCAATGTTCTTTTTTTTTTAAATGCTACCCATCACGTAAAATTTATTTTTAAGTTAACACTATCAGTTTAACTTCAAGAAAAATGCCACCATGTTAAAACTTAAAATTAAACTTAAAATTATTACTTATCAACATTAGTTTAGAAGCTCAAACTGGTACCAAGTCGCTTGGGTCAACTCTACTCCGATTGCGGGTTACAGTCAGTCAAATAATTAACTGTACATGAAACCTTTCTCAGAATACCAAAGAACGAGTCAATATTAAAAAAAACCTTAAAAAATCTTTTTTTTTTTACTTTAAATAATTTTATTGAAATAATTTTGTTAAAATTGAATTGCAATTTACTTTTTAAAAATGTATCAGATCAAAAATTATCATGATTTATATTTATCAAATCACACAGAGTTGAAATTCAAAACTTATCAGTTATTTTATTTTTTTAATTAATTGTATATAAATTATCGTCTTTTAAAATAAATTGATCTCTAAATATAAGTATTGAAATTCTAATGTTGTTTTTTTAAAACAATTTAAAATTTGAAATACAATTTACAATTGACATTTCATAATTTTTAGATTTTATAAATTTCATCATTTTTGAAAATTAATTAATTAATTAATTATTAATTAATCCTTTCTAGAGAAATTTTGCCTACTTCTTAATTTTTTTTTTTTTTTTTTTTTTTTTTTTAAGTGTGGGTATAGTTTAACTCTATATAAGTATGGGTTTTCCACGCTCACCTGACATTTTGTCTTGAAGAGATTAAATATATACTTAAACATAAAGGAGATATATAGTATTTATTTAACGTTGTTTAAATTTTGGTTTTGCTAGAATAAATATAGTATGGATAATATAGAAGTCATATTTAGCTACATGCGAGATGACTACCATAGAACAATAGCACGTTTAGAGTCTTCGAAAAGGATCGTTGATAAAGAATCTCTCAATAAAATAGTCAACGATTTGGTTGCCAAAGACAAAGAAATTTTTCGCATCATCGATTTCTTGACCATTGTGGAAACCACGTTCAGCAAATGGTATTTCGAATCCAGACAAGTTCATCAGATTGTTCGAGATAGTGTAGCACGGACAGACGGCACTTCGAAAGATGATGCAATAGCGGACGCCATAGAAAAGTTGAAAACGTCTTTGGACTTGATAAAGAGTTATTGCAATGATGCGATGCTGATGAAGTTGAAATTTTCATGTAAAAGGGATTGTTCTACTAGACAATCGTATCTGGATAGGTTAGATGTCGCGTTTAATTTGATGTGGGACCAGTGGAAAAACGCTATTTGTGAAGCCTGAGGAGTTTCTTTTAAAAAATTTTAAATATTTGTATCATGGAATATTGAAAAAATGACACTTTGAATAAAGAAAATCTTTTAAAAATACATATTTGACTTTTAAGAAAAGTTACAAGTAATTGAATAAATCATCAATAATGATCTCATTATATTTGTTATAATCAAAGTTTTTTCCAAAGGGTTTAATTTTAACTTCTATCAACTGGTAATCATTTTTGTCATTTAATAAATCATCTCTTAAATATTTGAAATGTAATAAACTATAACCTGTTTCTATAGATAGATTTGTTAATATCAAACAATCTTCAACAAGTTTATATTTTTCCATTAAAACATGAGGAAAAATATCTTCACATGGGATTATTTGAAATAATGGTGCTTGTCTACATAATTTGCACCAATTGTTACAATTTTGTATATAATCTACCATTTTCCTACAATATTTTTTATTCAAAGTAAATTGTCTTAAAAAAGTACATGTTTGTCCACAAAAGTATAGTTTTATACATTTTAAACACAATTCAACAATTTAAGAATTTTTTGTAATATGAAATCGAATCAAAATTTTTTTTCCAAAATCGAATAAATCTAAATCCGAGAAAATTTTAACTGGTATAATTTTATTAAAATGATATAAAAGATTTTTTCTTTCGAAAATTACATCTTGTTTGGAAAACATTTCCATAACATCGTCTATAGTTATATCTTTTCGTAATTGTTCCATGACCTTTTTAAAATTATGACTAATACATAATTTTATAACTTCATCGAATGTCAACCTATTTAAAACTAATCCAGAAAATTCAAAGTATTTGTGACTTTGGTAAATAGCTTTCCGTAGAAGAGGTTTTGGTAATTTAAAATATTCAATATCGTGAAAATTATAAACATTTCCCCATATTGTTTTAAGTGTAAAATTCTCTAATGGATAATCAAATGTACACATCCATGTTTCGATTATCCAAATGGGTTTGCACGAGTATAAAATTACATGCTTGTCCAAGTCTTTATAAGTGATATAAATATTTTCTTTAGAATATTTAATGGCATTTTTAAGTCGTTCATATAGATTATTTTGTAATACCAATTGATACACAAAAATTACTCTCTTGCCGTTTTCCAATTTTATCATGGCAGATGTAATATGTTTGCAGAATCTCACATATATATATATTATTATTATTATTATTATTATTATTATTATTATTAGAAAATTAAATAAAGATTCAATTTTAAGAAAAATTATATTAAATTTTTCTAATATTATAAAGAATGATAAACACTCTACCTTCTGCAATAAATGGCAAATTTACAAGTAATCATAATCCTCCATATGATCAAGGAAATAAAGCCGTACTTGAATGTGATCTCGGATATAAATCAAACAATATATATTCTTTTTTAGTTAAAAATAAAAATGATCAATTGATGTGGAATCCGCCATCCATTACATGCATACCTACACCTTGCAGTAAACCACCTTTGTTAAAAAATGGTTATCATATCGGATCATTATATTGTTATCCTAACAAAATCACTTATAAATGTAATGAAGGTTATAAACTCAACAGTTTTATAGATAATCAATATTGTACTTCAATTGGTGAATGGTCTCCACCTATTAAAAATTTACGTTGTGATCCAGTACAATGTAATGAAATAAAAAATTTTAAAAACGGATTTGTATCTTATTATCCATCCAATAGATTTTTTGAATCGGTGGCAACTCATAAATGTCATTTGGGATTTTATATCGTTGATGATGCCGGTACTGATGGAAAACGAACTTGTTTAAATAATGGAATTTGGAGCGGTAAAGATATTTTGTGTGAACCTTGTCCAAAATTACCCGATACATTAAAAGTAAAACTTACCTTTCCAGGATTTGCCGTAATTAGTTGTGATGATGGAATTACAAATGCTACTATAAAATGTAAAAAAGATGGAACATGGACAAAACCGAACTGTCCAAATCTTTTAACCGCTCCAGTTAATTCATTGTCACCGGTGGATAACCAATTTCTAAATTTACCTGTTAATTCTCCAACAAAACTGACATCATCGGATAAATTTTCGTTATTTCAATTTTTTTTATATTGTTTATGTATCATAACAACTTTTTTAATATTTTCTGTAATAATTAAAATTGGAACAAATTAATATGTTAAATAAAAAATCCGATTATATTTTAAAATGAATTTTTTAAAATGTCATTTTAAAAAAAATCATTTTTTAGATGAAAAAAAAATATTATATATATACATATATATATATTTAATCGTCGTTAATTTTCTCCACATCGGTGACTGCAAAAATTTTGTTTGCTCTTAGTTATGTCGTCTAAATTTTTTATAGATTGGAATTCTCACCATATATTAAAAGTGACTAACAACTTAAAATTTTCAGAATATCGATCTTATGATACGTGTTACAATTTGCAAAAATATAATTTTAAAATTCCATGTAAATATCTATCATATGTGAATTCCCTTTTAATTGAATCTGTAGATGAAACTTGTATTTATTCTACAGGATCTAAAGTATGTTATTTTGATGGTAATATTTTACAAGTTGGATTAAAAGAATTATATAATATGCGAAAACTAAAGGATAATATATACTATTGTGAAAATATATTTTTGATTGTTGATGAGAAAGTCTTACATCTTCTAAAATTACATCAATTTGAAGAATTTCAGAAAATAATAATGAATTATTACCCTCTTACTGAATTGGTATTTTCCTATGCAAATGATTGGATAAAGTTGTATAAATGGAAAACGTTATATGATAAGATATGTAAAATACACATTGCAAAAGACTATCATAATGCTACTGGTTGGATAAATATGAAAATGGAACAAGTTTTACTCACTCATAAATTAAAAGATTTTTTTATCGTAGATGTATCTAAAGACAATTAATTAGTGGATATGTTATTTTTGTTTTTTTTAAATCTTGAAATAAATAAAGACATTGTCAAAAAAAGTTGTTTTTTATTTTAAACTAAAAAATACAATTATGTATTAAAAAACATGGTAATTCAATTATTTATATACAATAATAATTTTGTTTTTTACAGATTGCATATCATTTAATGTTTTAATTTTAAATTTACATGTCATACATAAAGAACATAACAATTCAAAATGCATAGCTGGATAACAATGTTGTCTTGACAAATCTTTTTTAGCAGTATAATATTTTTTATGTATTCTATCATACATGTCAACATTTTCTCTATAATATTTTTTGTTTAAAGTACAACAAGGAACTAGATACAATTCTGAAAATTTAGAAGCATGTTTTTGAAATATTTCAATTATTCGTATAGGTAATTTTCTACAAGCATGAATAGCTATCCATACATTATATGATAAAACTATTCTTTCAAATTTATTATCATTTATATCACATTGTATAAAATTACATATATCCATTTTCTGTAATAGTTTCATTCCATTGTATTGTTTCAAATCAATACATGTCATTTTGGTGTTTAAAAGATGAATTCCTCAAGCGTTTCCAGCACATATATTAACTATATTTTTATTTTTGAAATCTATGAGATTAAATACAGACTGAGTTTCTGAATATTCTTTCTTCAAAAAATGATAATCAAAACTATGCTTATAATAATAATCGACAAAGTATTTTCGCTTTAAATTTGTAGACTTGTTTAAAAGCAACAACTGGTCAAAAATAAAAGTAATAAGACATTTTGGTGTTGTTTCATTAATGTCTAAATAAAATCCCATATAGTGTCTTAAACTCAATTTGTAAAATATGTTCATATTTTGTCTATTGTATTTACTCATGTAAAAGAAAATTATTAAAATTTTCACAACAGGATGTATTTTATACAAATAAGTTATCATACAAATAAAATAAAACATTGATCCTTTTAATTCAAGATGTTTATTCACATTTTTAGAATCTTCATATTTTATTAAAGAACCGAAAAGTTTTTTACATTTGGAATCGGAAAAGGATTCATTAAAACTATATTTTAATGAATCTATATTTTTCAAATTAACAATAATTTTATCATAATAGAAAACATACAATTTATTAACATCTGTATAAATTAAAAATAAAATATAATAATAACGATATATTAACCATAAAATAACACAAATATACAATATTGACGAATCCATTTTTCCAAAATTATCAAAAAATATTTCAAAATGACAAGACTATATATATATGTTTTATTATTATTATTATTATTATTATTATTATTATTATTATTATTATTATTATAAATAATCAATGTAAAAAATAAATATTACCAACTACAAGAAACTCTCTGTGATTGGAGAAAATAATTATTTTCTCCAATCACAGAGAGTTTCTTGCAGCTGGTAATAGTTATTTTTTTACATTGATTATTTATAATAATAATAATAATAATAATAATAATCCATTTTCATCAACCTTCAGCGAGAGCGGGGCAAAGTTTAATAATTTTCTTGACGTTCATCTTTTACGATCATGCTAGTATTACGTGAAATACAGTATTAATTCGATTTTGACTCTGTGTCGATTTACAATTCGACCAATCTGTCAATATTTGTGCCACTTCTATTTCCTCTGGTGTATATTTTTCTCCAATGGTGGGAAAATTTGTTATTTTATAAAGTTTTTCTTGTTGGTTCGGAGAAAATAATTCTGTAACGTCTTTCGATTTACGGAGAGCTGCTCGAAATTTCATTTTGACCTAGTGTAATAATTTCTTTCATTCGAAGTTTGTCTTCCTTTCAATCTAGCCCAGTCTACAAAGATTGAAAAACGATCTCGATTACAATGATCATATTCTTTGCGGGTCCAATTTAATTGAAAAATGCCAGATTTTTTGTCCACCCATTGTAAGAAACAACCATATCTACCATCATTGAGAGCAGGTAAAAGAAAATCTCTAACGATCCTTTTATGCATATTCGTCGACAATGCTTCGAAATGAATCGAGAGCTTGGCTTTAAATACAATTAAAAAAAAAAAAAAAAACAGTGAGTCATCAAAGAATGATAATGGAAACTCTGCTTATAATAATAATCTATAAAGTATTTTCGATTTAACACTTGTAGTCAAAAAATAAAAGTAATAAGACATTCTAGTCATTAATGTTCTAAATAAAATTAATATAGTGTCTTAAACTCAATTTGTAAAATATTGTCATGTAAAAGAAAATTATTCACAATAGAATTTATTTTATACAAACAAGTTAACATACAAATAAAATAAAACATTGATCCTTTTAATTCAAGATGTTTATTTACATTTTTAGAATCTTCATATTTTACTAATAAACTGAAATTTTTTTTACATTTTGAATCAGACATCAAAACTATATTTTAATGAATTTATATTTTTTTTAATTACCAGTAATTAGATGTTTATAGTAAATAGAATATCTCCAATCATCCTTATTATTAAAAATTATTTCTCTTTTAACGTTGTACAATGGAGTCATTCGATCGTAAAATACATTATGTTTACTATAATCACATATTGTGTTTTCTTCATTCAATGTTATAGGATAATTTTTATCTTCTTTCCAAAAAGTATCAACAGGTAATACTTTTTTTGGTTTTTCGTTTCTATAAAGACATAATTTATGATACAACGATGTATACTCATCATAAGATAAATTATTATTGGTTATACTATACTTGTAACTGCTATCTTCTTTCCAATAACCTTTTATGGGAAAAACCTCATATTTTCCTTTTCTACAAGAACATTCACTTTTGCAAATGCATTTTGCAATTATTTTTTTATTTTTTCCCCATCGTATTGAATAAAACGGTTCGTCACCAATAGTCACGATACATTTTTCTTTGAAATGATAAATTTTAGGTTTTGAAAAAATATTATAACAGGGCCATCGGAGAGTTTTCAAAGAACGGTTCACAGCGACCTTAATCGAGGGAGATATGCGATAAAATTCGATGTCTTCCATCTTATCGACCGGAAAATAGATTTTTTGAAATTTATTTCGAAGATAAAAAGCAAAATGATTCCAACTCCAATTTTCATTTACCCTTTTCACATGATCAATACCACCTTTTATCAGATCGTCTAGAGACAGATAAGTTTTGTCTAATTTTTCAATGTTCAAATATTTAAAATAACGTGCGGATAAAGTCGCATTTTTTTCATCTACGGATATATAACAGGCATTGTTTTCCTCATCGAGATACAAACCCGGTTTCATTATTCGAATCGCATATATAAATCCAAAAAATTCATCATAGGGAATTGACCAAAGATTAGGATTTGATAATTTTTCGTGAAAATCGGGTGAATTTAATAACGTTAGTTTATCATGAATCGGAATATAGTCTTTAAAAATAATTGATAACACATCATTATTTAAATCAAAAAGGGTAAGCGGACTAGGCATACTTATTTTGATATTCTATTACGATAGAAACGGTTATGTCCCATAAATATATTCTTTTTTTTAATTACATTTCATCATTTTTAGTTTTTAAATAATTTTTTCACATTTCAGAATTATAAATTTTTAAAATAATTTTAAAATTATGAAATCCTTATATAATTCGCAAAATTTTAATTTTATGAATATATTAATACGACAGGACTGTTTCTAAATATAGTGGCTTAAACTCAATTTGTAAAATATTGTCATGTAAAAGAAAATTATTCACAATAGAATGTATTTTATACAAACAAGTTAACATACAAATAAAATATTGATCCTTTTAATTCAAGATGTTTATTTACATTTTTAAAATCTTCATATTTTACTAATGAACTGAAAATTTTTTTACATTTTGAATCAGACATCAAAACTATATTTTAATGAATTTATATTTTTTTTAATTACCAGTAATTAGATGTTTATAGTAAATAGAATATCTCCGATCATCCTTATTATTAAAAATTATTTCTTCTTTAATGTTATACAATGCAGTCATTCGATCGTAAAATACATTATGTTTACTATAATCACATATTATGTTTTCTTCATTCAATGTTATAGGATAATTTTTATCTTCTTTCCAAAAAGTATCAACAGGTAATACTTTTTTTGGTTTTTCGTTTCTATAAAGACATAATTTATGATACAACGATGTATACTCATCATAAGATAAATTATTATTGGTTATACTATACTTGTAACTGCTATCTTCTTTCCAATAACCTTTTATGGGAAAAACCTCATATTTTCCTTTTCTACAAGAACATTCACTTTTGCAAATGCATTTTGCAATTATTTTTTTATTTTTTCCCCATCGTATTGAAAATTGTGGTTCATCACCAATAGTCACGATACATTTTTTTTTGAAATGATAAATTTTAGGTGTTGAAAAAATATTACAGGGAAAACGGAGGGTTTTCAAAGAACGGTTCACAGCGACCGTAATATTGGGATGTATTTTATAAAATTGGATGTCTTCCATCTTATCGACCGGAAAATAGAATTTTGGAAATTGATATTTAAGACAATAATCAAAATGACGCCAACCCAAATTGTGAATTACCCTTTTCCTATGATCAATACCACCTTTTATCAGATCGTCTAGAGACAGATAAGTTTTGTCTAATTTTTCAATGTTCAAATAATTAAAATAACGTTCAGATAAAGTCGCATTTTTTTCATCTACGGATATATAACAGGCATTGTTTTCATTATCGAGATACAAACCCGGTTTCATTATTCGAATCGCATATATAAATCCAAAAAATTCATCATAGGGAATTGACCAAAGATTAGGATTTGATAATTTTTCGTGAAAATCGGGTGAATTTAATAACGTTAGTTTATCATGAATCGGAATATAATCTTTAAAAAGAATTGATAACACATCATTATTTAAATCAAAAAGGGTAATCGGACTAGGCATACTTATTTTGATATTCTATTACGATAGAAACGGTTATGTCCCATAAATATATTCTTTTTTTTTTTAAATTACATTTCATCATTTTTTAGTTTTTATAATATCTAACATTTTATAATTTTTTTAATTTCATAATATTAGATATTATAATTTTTTCACATTTCAGAATTATAAATTTTTAAAATAATTTTAAAATTATGAAATCCTTATATAATTCGCAAAATTTTAATTTTATGAATATATTAATACGACAGGACTGTTTCTAAATATATTGTCTTAAACTCAATTTGTAAAATATTGTCATGTAAAAGAAAATTATTCACAATAGAATGTATTTTAATACAAACAAGTTAACATACAAATAAAATAAAACATTGATCCTTTTAATTCAAGATGTTTATTTACATTTTTAGAATCTTCATATTTACTAATGAACTGAAAAGTTTTTTTACATTTGAATCAGACATCAAAACTATATTTTAATGAATCTATATTTTTAAATTAACAATAACTTTCATAGTAGAAATCATACAATTTATTAACATTTGAATAAATAAAAATAAAATATAATAACAATTCATAAAATAATACAAATATACAATATTGACGAATCCATTTTTCCAAAATTATAAAAAATCTATTTACATGTTTTATAATAACAACATATAATAATAATAATAATTTTTGTAGATCTCATTATTATTGATATTCTTAATCAATAATATTATTAATTTTTTGGTTGTGACATATTCTAATCCCCAAATCCAACATGTTCATAAATATTTATACATTTCATGGGAAGATAATCTGGAACAGCTTGCAAATATCATTTCAAATCTTTTGTTAGTTTAACATATGTTTTCAGGCATTGTAAATGCACAACATCTCATTAACTGAGAAGTACCTAAAACGGAAACCTTAAAAAATATCTCATTTTATTAAAATCATATCATAAACACTCTCGCTTCATTGTGGTCCCTACTTTTTAATTAAACAATTTGACTTTTGATGTCTTTCAAGAAAACTCTTAATAGTTTTATTTACTTCCGTTTCAATATCATTATGAATCGACGTTATGTCATATTTCAAATCTTCATCTTTCCGAATGACGGACATTATGTCTTTCACTGAATCCTTTATCATTTCTTCTTTGATTTTTTCCACATCGTTGCCAATTTTCGAATATGCAGAAATATATCTGTTGTAATTCACGTAATTTTTTATCTTGTATTTGTTAAGATCCCGTTCGTTGAACTTTTTTCGCTTCACTTTAAAAATTGTTCTCGAATAAGATGTTTCTTCTGCATCTTTTTTCAAAACAAATCCTTCCAGAGGACAATTTGCATAAGCGCTTGGATATTGCTCTACTTTTTCGTACAAATCTCCTATCGTTTCGTAGCCTAAATCTAAAATTTGCACATAGGGTAGATTCACTTGCTGGAATATTTTTATGGCGTCGCTGTACTTCATGAATGTTTTCGAATCCAATTGGTAAATGTCAAAGGCCCGAAAAAATACTGTTTTGCTTCCGAATACAGATTTAGATTCGAAATCGTAGTATTTAATTCTCTTGATCGTCTTGCCGAATACTTCTCCAAAAACGATGAAATTGCAATTTAAGATATCTTTGATTCTCTGCACTTTTTCTGTCAGCGGTCCCATGATCTCGTTCAAACCAAAATTGCTTGTATTTTCGTTTAATACTACGTTTCTAGACTGTATCCTGAATGAATTGTCAATGTAGCCTATTCCAACATTTGAACCATCAATTTTTTCTGTCACGATTAAAGATGTGTCTGAAATAACTCTGCTGGAGATGTCATGATACTTAATAACAGTCTCCATCATAAAAATGTTTAAAATCAAACACTTAGATTAAAGAGTGTCCTGAGAGCTGAGCTTTATATACTCTTCTAAAGGATGATGAAAAAAAAAAAAAAAAAAATCTGACTGACAGATTCATGCCAGAGGCCTATTATTTTTTTTATTTCGCTTAAAATATGAAGAATCTTTAAAAAATTAAATCATAAAGTTCTTATATATTTTTTTGTTAAAAGAACACAACAAAAAAATTTTTATTTATTTTAAAAACAAATCTGTAAAAAGAATATCTTTTTACATAAAATTAAAATTTTATGAACATATTAGTACAACTTGACTATTTCAGAGATCTCATTATTATTGATAATCATGATCCCTATTAATTTTTTAATTACATTCTCTAATCGCATAAATTGGAGTCCTCTCGATCGGAATCTTTTCTGGTATATATTTATCATGGTGAGAATTAAATCTAAAATATCTGGACAGCATTTTTTTTAATCGTTATCCATTGAATATCTCATATCATAATTATTAATAATTATTTCTTTTTTAATGTTATACAATTCAGTTATTTGATAGTGATCATAAAATACATTATATCTACTCTTATACACTGTGTTTTCATTCAACATTATAGGATAATTTTTATCTTCTTTCCAAAAAGTATCAACAGGTAATACTTTTTTTGGTTTTTCGTTTCTATAACGACATAATTTATGATACAACGACGTATATTCATCATAAGATAAATGATTGTTGATTATACTATAATTATATCTTTTATATTCTTTCCAATAACCTTTTATGGGAAAAACATTATATTTTCCTTTTCTACAAAAACATTTATTTTTGTAAATGCATTTTGTAATTATTTTATTATTTTTTCCCCATCGCATTAAATAATGCGGTTCGTTATTTGTACTCGCGATCATTTTTCTTTGAAATGATAAATTTTAGGGCAATCAAATGTATAACATTGAGGCCAACGGAGGGTTTTCAAAGAAGGGTTCACAACAACCGTAATCTTGGGAGATATGCGATAAAATTGAATGTCTTCCATCTTATCGATTGGAAAATATAATTTTGGAAATGTATAGTGAATATAATAATCAAATGATGCCCATTTCAAATTTCCACTTATTATCCTTTGCATAGGATCAATGCCACCTTTTATCAGATTGTCTGGAGACGGATAAGTTTTATCTAATTTTTCAACATTCAAATAATTAAAATAACGTACTGATAAAGAGGCATTTTTTTCATCTACGGATATATAACAGGCATCGTTGCGATTATCAAGGTACCAACCCGGTTTCATTATTCGAATCGCATATATAAATCCAAAAAATTCATCATAGGGAATTAACCAATGATTAGGATTTGATAATTTTTCGTGAAAATCGGGTGAATTTAATAACGTTAGTTTATCATGAAGTGCAACATACTTATTAAAAAGAATTGATAGCACATGATTATTTAAATCAAAAAGGGTAATCGGACTAGGCATACTTGAAAAATATTTTGATATTTTACACTGATGGAAACGGTTATAAAATATATCCCATAAATATATTTTCTTTTTTTTTAAACAAAATTACATTTCATCATTTTTAGATTATTTAATATCTAACATTTTACAATTTTTTTGATTTCATAATATTAGATATTATAATTTTTTCATTTAATTATTTTAAACATTTCAGAATTATAAATTTTTAAATTTTTAAAATAATTTAAAAATTAAAAAAAAACGAAAAATTTGAAAATTTAAATTTTGAAAAACAAAAAATTAAAATTTAAATTTTTGAAATGTAAAATTTTTCAAAAGTAAAAATTTGAAATTAAAATTTTGAAAAGTAAAAATTTTGAAATTAAAATTTTGAAAAGTAAAAATTTTGAAATTAAAATTTTGAAAAGTAAAAATTTTGAAATTAAAATTTTGAAATTAAAAATTTTAAACAAAAAATTTTGAAAAACAAAAAATTTTGAAAAACAAAAAATTTTGAAAAACAAAAATTTTGAAAAACAAAAAATTTTGAAAAACAAAAAATTTTGAAAAACAAAAAATTTTGAAAAACAAAAAATTTTGAAAAACAAAAAATTTTGAAAAACAAAAATTTTGAAAACAAAAATTTTGAAAAACAAAAATTTTGAAAAACAAAAATTTTGAAAACAAAAATTTTGAAAACAAAAATTTAAAATCTAAAATCTAAAAACATAATTAAAAAAAAAAAAATATTTTTTTTTTTTTTTTTGTTTTTTTTGTTTTTAGATTTTAAATTTTTTGTTTTTGAAAATTTTAGATTTTCATATTTTTTGTTTTTCAAAATTTTAGATTTTCAAATTTTAGAGTTTCAAATTTTAGATTTTCAAATTTTAGATTTTCAAATTTTAGATTTTTAAATTTTTGATTTTCAAATTTTTGTTTTTCAAAATTTTAGATTTTCAAAATTTTAGATTTTCAAAATTTTAGATTTTCAAATTTTTATGTTTTCAAATTTTTATGTTTTTTAAAATTTTAGATTTTCAAATTTTCTTGTTTTTCAAATTGAAAATCTAAAATTTTAAAAAACAAAAAAATTTTGAAAATCTAAAAATTTGAAAATCAAAAAAATTTTAAAATCTAAAATTTTGGAAATCTAAAATTTTGAAAAACAAAAAAATTGAAAATCTAAAATTTTGAAAAACAAAAAATATGAAAATCTAATTTTGAAAACAAAAATTAAAAATCTAAAAACATAAATAAAAAAATATTATAAACTAAAAAAAAAAAAAAAAAAAAAAAATTTATTTATTTTTTTTTTTTTTTTTAGTTTATAATATTTTTATTTATGTTTTTAGATTTTAGATTTCATAAATTTACATTTCCAATTTTTGGTTTTTCAAAATTTTAAATTTTCAAATTTTTTGTTTTTCAAAATTTTAAATTTTCAAATTTTTTGTTTTTCAAAATTTTAGATTTTCAAATTTTTTGTTTTTCAAAATTTTAGATTTTCAAATTTTTTGTTTTTCAAAATTTTAGATTTTCAAATTTTTTGTTTTTTCAAAATTTTAAATTTTCAAATTTTTTGTTTTTCAAAATTTTAGATTTTCAAATTTTTTGTTTTTTAAAATTTTAGTTTTTTGTTTTTCAAAATTTTAGTTTTTTGTTTTTCAAAAGTTATATTTTCAATTTTAGATTTTCAAAATTTTAGATTTTCAATTTTTAGATTTTCAAAATTTTAGATTTTCAATTTTTTGTTTTTCAAAATTTTAGATTTTAAAATTTGTTTGTTTTTCAAAATTTTTTGCAAAGTAAAATTTTTGAAAATCTAAAATTTTTACTTTGAAAATGTTATCCTATTGTACTAATATAAACTTTATCTGTAACAGATCTTTATTTTTTCATATTCATGTTTTTTTCGTAAAAAAATATATCATATTTTATTTATCATATATTTATATATTCTTTTTTTTCATCTTTATCTCTCCTGTAAAAAAAGATATTCTTTTTTATAGATTCATAAAATTAAAATTTAATGAACATATTAGTATGACAGGACAGTTTACATCATTATCAAATTTAAAGTTTTGAATTTTAATTATGAGAAATAAGAATTATCCTGTCGTACTAATATAAATATTATTTGATCTTTATTTTCTTTTTTTTTGAGATCCATATTTTTTGCTTCTTGTTTAAAGTAAAAAAAATCTTATATATTCTCTTTTCAATTCATTTTTTAAAAATATATCATACTTTTTCCATCAGTGTATATTCTTTTTTTTTATAATTTCTTTTTTTTTTTCATCTTTATTGTGAAAGAAAGCACAGCAATAACTATTATTTATTTTAAAAACATTTCTACAAAAACATCTCCATTAGACAAGATAATGGACAAAAAAGTTAAAAACAATTACAATCACAATCTTCAAAATTTACAGCATGAAATATTTTAAAGTACATAGAAATTCTGCCTGCCAAACAATCTTTATCATGACACTTGGTACATATGATTTTATCTTTCTTCACATTAAAATAATTAACAGTTACTCTTTTCATGTTTAATTTAAAATGTTTCTGTGTACGTATAAACAAAGTTTCAATTTTAAACTTTTTACAATAATGTTTTAAATATTTTTTCCATGAGTTCGGACACTGTTTAACACCAATTATACGTTTGAATGTTCCTAGAGAAAATGCATCAAATTGTTTATTTTTATATCTCACAGCTAGATATGCAAAATTAACATTTCTTTTTACGTAATATGAGTCCACAGGTAAATTTTGGTTTGTACAATCTTCTATATTTTGTGGATCTGTAAGATCTACAATATTTGTTTTTATATCCTCTGAATTTTGATTTATAGAATTACTTTTGTTATCCATTTCAATATTATCCTCTGGTGACTGTTTAATCCAGACATTGGAAAACAAATGTTTTGCTTTTAAAAACATAACTTGTTTTAATTCTTCAATTATACTTTCAATTTCTTTACTCAAATGTGACAAACAATCTAAAAATTTTGCATCATATGCAACTTTTTCGTCTTTTTCTGGAGGTTGAAGATATTCTATTAATATATCTCTTGAAAAAGAAAACATGCCTGAATAACATGTCTTTTTTTGAATTTGAGTTAAAACATATTGTGAAATATCATTGAAGTCCAAAAAGTTTGGTAATTTATCCTTTATGGTTTGTCTAATAAAATTTATCATAATACTTTCAACGAGATGTTTCATCGTGAAATGTAATCTAAGTGAAAACAGAGTGATATATATATAGTTTGAACAAAAAGGGTGGAGCTTAGTTTTTTTATAAAAAATTATAATAAAATAATATAAATAAATATAATAATATAAATCATGTCACAATTTATTAAAGTCAATTATTAATATCTCGACTTTTATCACTTTTAAAATTTATCCTTTTATAGTGACCATTAAAAAATCTTTTGTCATGATCTTTTAATTGAATTTAAAATATGAAAAGCATTTGTGCTTTTCGATATCCAATTTCTAATTAATTTGGGATATCGATATATATTTTCAAAAGGCTGTCGACAGATTGGACAAGTAGACTGCCATTTTGATAAACATTTTATATGAAATAAATGTTTACAACATAACATAATAATATTTTTGTCAAGTGAATTTAAACAAATAGAACAGTCTTCTAAAGATTTTAGACAATTTATAGAATGTTCGTCGCCATAATAAATCTTGCAAAATTCATTTTCAGGATCAATTAAATAAAATATAGCTAAAATTTGTTCTTTTGAAAAACCTAACAACTTTAAATCATAATGTGAAAAGCCTGTAGCAACTATACTTTCAATCAATTTAATATCAAAATCATTAAATCCAATTTCTGATAATATTTGAGATAGAATTTTTACATTATCAGAATTTATATCCATTTATGTCGTTAGTAATTGTCGTTATATATATATATATATATATATATATATATATATATATATATATATATATATATATACATATATATATTCATATCTTTTTTAAAAAATAGATAAATATTAAAATGAAAAAATAAAAATAAAAAATAAAATAAAATAAATGAACGACAGAAACAGTCAAATAACATTTTATTTGGATTGTAAATTAAAATGTACATATTATATATATAAATCTATAAATCTTTAAAATGAACAACATTTTGTCAAACATTAATTCTTTCCTTTAAAAAATGTCAAATATGTTTTTTTAAACACGAATGCTCTTCTTTTTCTTTATGAAATGCAGATGGTGATGTTTAGTTTTTAAAACAAATTTTAAATTTTTATTTGTCGAATATCCCAAATCGTTAATTATTTCATGATGACATTTTAAATTTTTCATAATGAATGATATCATTAGAAAGACTAATGAAAAGGGTTTAGTCTTTGTGGCGATAATTTTTTCCAATGAAGCTTCTTCCAAATCGTATAAAGCTTTCTCTAAATCATTTATTTTTTTAATTTCTCGAAAAATCATATGATTAAATGGCTCCATCTTTTTCATTATTCTTGAATGCACATTTATGAAGTTGTTAACATTTTTAATCATGAAGCTTTCACCAACATAACTTTCCATAATAATAAACAGAGCATTGAGTATCAGTTCGCGTAGAATTCTTGCTTCCAACTCCATGGCTATCAATCCAGAGATCTGAGATTCTAAAGCAAATGCCAAGCCTTTTTATACCTTATATGTGTTGCGTAATATTTCTTTTTTTCCCACCGATAACAATTAAAATGATTTTAGATATAGTAAAGGATTTGTTAAAATTTTTTTATATAAAATTGGATCATTCTTTTTATACCATTTAGGATCATAATCTGACCAATTCTTCCGATTTATTTTCTTTTAAACTTGTGAATTGTTTTAAATTTGCAATTTGTTGTTGTTGTTGTTGTTGTTTGAATAAATTATTCATAACCCTTATTTTATAAAAATTTTATAAATATATGTGATAAAACAAATAAAAATAACTTAATTATAAATATTTTAATAGTAACAACTTACATTAAATTGAAAATGTAGAATTTTAAAAAAATGTTAAATTACCCAATTGTAAAATATAAAGTTATGAAATGTTAATTTTTAAATTGTAATATTATCAAATATAAAAATATTAAAGTTAATATTATCATATTTAATATTTTAGATTATACAATTTTTATATTTTATCATTTATCTTAAATTATACAATTTTACATTTTATCATTTTTAAATTTATAATATTAAGCTCTTTAAAAAATATATTGAATTATTTTTTAAATTAAGTGTACCCATATTGAGAAATGAAGTTCTTGGACATTATTAGGAATTTTTATTCCCAATTTTTTCAGATTTGCTTTTAAAAAATCAAAATTATCTTTTGCAAAATTTTCCACAAGTTCTAAAGTTCGTTGAGCACATTGTTTCGCTCGTTTTGGATGGTATGGACATTTTTTATTAGGATATAAATACAAAAGCCATTTTATAGATGGTATACCCACAATATCAATATTTAAAATGTTTGGAATATTTGCGTCGTGTAACAATTTAGAATGGTCTTTGTAACAGAAAACAAGTTTTTCATCTGGATATAAGTTTTGTAATTCTTGGTATTTGTTTTGTAGAAAATTAATTAGAAATTCATAAGTTACAGTTGAACCAGAAGTATGTATTGGATTAATAAATGCATGATACTTATATCTTAACATTCCATCCATAATAATATCAGTGTATGCAAATTCTAAACAATAAAATTTTTTATTATTCACAAAACCTTGCAAATTTACAAATGCCACAACAATCATACTTTGTTTCTTCATTTTTTTAAAGAATATAAAAAGATTTATTGTTACTATAGGTATAGTCCAGGATTTTAAATATAAAAAAATCAAACTTTTTTTAAAAAAACAAAATTGTTGTTAAAAATTATCTTGCTCTTTTTGATAAAGTGTCATTGTTTTTTAAAAAAACATAAATATTAAAATTGATCCACTTTAAAATCTGTGATGTCCAAAAATTCGTTTTTCATTATAATTATCTCTATATATTTTTTGTAATATATTATAAATACAACTTTTATTCGTTATACCTTCAAAATCAGGCACTTCATGAAATTTTATATGAGCTTTTATGTCTTGATTTTTCTTATTATTCAAATGAATAAAAGTATCGGATTTAAATTCTATAGTTCCCATAACTTGGTATTCTTTTGTAAAATGTTTTATTCTTCTTTTATTCCTGGATGGGCAAATTAAACCTTCATTTTGAATGGCGTGTAAAACATGACATTTGTCATTTTCGTTTGGTTCTTTTAATAAAATTAATTCATTAGGATTATGTAATAAATATAAATGTTTATCATCAGATTTATAAATATTTTCATAATGACATTGATCTAAATATATTGTTTTTGAATCAGGAGTTACTAAACATCGTTTTATAGAATTAAAAATATAATGTTTGTCATTTCCTTTAATGAAAAGATCACCATCAATAAATGAATAAATTGTATCAAAGGAATTTATTAAGTTTTTTAAAACAGTTTTACGTATAGGTAAAGTCATATAAATTGCAGCACGTTCAAAATGTTTATTATATCGACCATACTCTGTTAATTTTATACTAGATTCAGACTGAATAATATGTAATATATGATAAGTGGTATCAACGTCAAAGAAAATTTTATCCATTTCTAATAAATTCAAAAAATAATCTATTTAATAACGTATATATTATTATATACATCTATATATACGCTTATATATATTCTTCTTAGCTATATATTTTTTTCTTTCTTTTAATTTTTTTAATTAAAATATTTTTTAAAAGTGGAAATGATTATAAAATATATTTTTAAATTTATGAAAAAAATTCTGAAGCAAATAATATTTTTTTATTAGTAAACAAATATTTCATTTCAAATTTGATATAACAAATGTAAATAATAATAATAATAATAATAATAATAATAATAATAATAATAATACATTGATTATTTATATATACAATTATATTTATCTCCAGAATCCATGTTTAGATTCAGTCAATGTTTGAACACATTTTACATGTTCATCATTTTTTCTGTGTACTTTATTACTCGATAAAATACCATTTACAAATAAACGTAAATAGGCCTGAATGCGCATTCCACAGTTATTTCGAATGTTCAAAATAAATGCAGTATCAGGATCCGAATATTTCAATTTGGGTAAATTATCTGATGTATAACCAAAATGCCACAAGTAATCCATTATGTCCACGGTTATTTGATCTTTAGTTGTTTTTAAAATGACATTCAGCATTCCTTTAAAACTGTACACTCTTGAGTCTTTGCCATTTAAAACTTTTTTATAATGACTAGGTGTCAAATTTTTCAAGTCTTTTGAAGGTTTGGGAAAAGTGCATCCATAAAAACGGTTCACATCCACAGCAAAAAAATATACATTTCCATCGTTACCCACTGCAGCTCTTATTGTCGGTTTATTCACGAAAAATGACACTTTGAAAAACATTGTATTAACTAAGAACGTCGAATAAATGATACTAAAAACCTGGAATAAATGATGGGTTTATATACACAATGAGAAATGACGTCATGAGATTATGAAATATATAAACTTTACAGTTAGTTTGGCTTAATGTTAATTTAACTAGATGTTATATAATTAATGTTAAAATTCAAATTTTATTTTTTTTAAATAGCTTATTTAACCTTGAATATAAATCATTTGAATTTTAGCATTTAAATATATCGCGATTTTTCAAAATTGAAATTTTATAATCTGAAATTTCGCTATATAATTAAATCCTAAAATTCAATTTTTTTAAATAGCTTTTAAACTTTAAAATAGATATAATTTGACATTTAATTATATAGTGATTTTTCAAAATTCAAAATTTAAAATCCGAAATTTGACTATATAATAAAATGCTAAAATTTTATTTTTTAAAAATAGCTTATTTAATCTTGAAATAGAATAAAATATAATCTGACATTTGATTATTTAGCGAAATTTCAATTTTGAAATTTAAAATTTGAAATTTCACTATATAATAAAATCTCAAATTATATATTTTTAAAAATAGCTTATTTAATCTTGAAATAGAATAAAAATTTCATTTGACATTTAATTATTTAGCTAAATTTTAAAATCTGGAATTTAGCTAAATAATTAAATCTCAAATTATATATTTTTAAAAATAGCTTATTTAATATTGAAATAGAATAAAAAACAAAATTTGAATTTTAACATTTAATTACTTAGTGAAATTTCGAATTTCAATTTTGAAATTCGAAATTTCACTAAGTAATTAAATGTTAAAATTCAAATTTTGTTTTTTAAAAATGGCTTATTTAACCTTAAATTGAAATAAAATATCATTTGAATTTTAGCGTTTAATTAGATAGCGATTTATCAAAAAATGTGAAATTTCACTATATAATTAATACTAAAATTCAAATTTCCATTTTTTAAAAATAGCTTATTTAACCTTGATAATATATCATTTGAATTTTAACATTAATTAGATAGCCAAAATTGAAATATAAAAAGGTAATTTTAAAAATGAATAAATTTATAAAAAAGTCCAAGTTTATTAAAATACAATTATTTAGGTTTGTCGTGACTATATATGGATCATTTATTTACGCTGGTGAATAAATATTTGTGATGATCTATTCAGACATGATTACAGCCTACTTTAAAATATATAAATGTGGGTTTACAAAATGTTTATCGTTAAATAAAATCTTACATTATTATGATAATCATTAAAAAATAAATATTGAGAATTAAAAAATATTTAAACATTTACAGATTTTTTAAAGAAATCATTTTCGATTTTTGTATTTATTAAAAAACAATAATGACATGTATAAAAAGAATTTTCCCCAGGTGAGGATCGAACTCACAACCTCGGCATAACTATCAATTATACTGTTTCATAAGTACCGCGCGCTAGCCAATTGCGCTACTGGGGACATAAAAAAAAAGCATTATAATCTTATTTAAATCCTGAAAAATGTGAAATGTTTTAATTTTTATATATTTCAAATTCCATATTTATTTATAAACCATGATAAATATATAATTACAAAATTATGATTCATATTTGGACAATCTTCTTTTTAGCTCAGCAATTTCGGTCTCTCTCAAATATTCAATTTTGTTTTGAAGCAAGTCGTTTTTATTTTGAAGCAATTTATATTCTCTTTGAAATGACTCTTCTACGGTTTTCAATTTCTGTTTCAATTCTCTAATTTCTTCTTCGCGCCTTTGTTCAATTTCCACTCGTAAATTCTCAAATTCGTTTTTCAATTCCCTGATTTCTTCGTGTTTCTGTTTAATTTCTATTCGTAAATATTTATTTTTTTTCTTCAATTCTTCACAACGTTCCATGATTGGTTTAGCACAATTTAAACAATCTTGTTGTCTCTGGCTAGGTTCCCACCAATCCACTTTGACGACTTTATAAAATAATATATTTTCATCAATGCGGACACAAAAAACGAACGGTGTCGCAATAAAGAATTTTATGATATTGACTTAATTTGTGGTCACAACAAAAAAAGCAACGTTTTACCTGCTCAATACATAATTGTCATAATATATATCATAGAATTAAAATGTAATTTTCTACAATAAAAAATATATATCAAAAACATAAAAAATTTAAATTTTCAATTTTCAAAAACTTTTCGAAAAACTAAAATATATTTAAACATTTACAGATTTTTTTATTGAACATTTTCGATTTTTGTATTTATTAAAAAACAAAAAATGACATGTATAAAAAATAATTTTCCCCTCGGCATAACTCACAATTATACTGTTTTATAAGTACCGCGCGCTAGCCAATTGCGCTACTGAGGACATAAAAAAAGCATTATAATCTTATCTTGAAAATTTTTGAAATGTTTTTTAAGTTTTAATTTTTATATATTTAAAATTCGAATCATGGTATATTTATTTATAAACCATAATAAATATATTATTACAAAATTATGATTCATATTTAGACAATTTTCTTTTTAGCTCAACATTTTTGACCACCAATCTAGCAATTTCAGTCTTTCTTAAATATTCTATTTCGGCTACCAATCTAGCAATTTCAGTCTCTCTCAAATATTCGATTTTATTTTGAAGTGAATCATTTTTCTCTTCTACGGTTTTCAATTTATGTTTCAATTCTCTAATTTCTTCTTCGCGCCTTTGTTCAATTTCCACTCGTAAATTCTCAAATTTGTTTTTCAATTCCCTGATTTCTTTTTCGTGTTTCTGTTCCATTTTCATTCGTGAATCTTTATTTTGGTTCTCCAAATCTTCGCAACGTTCCATGATTGGTTTAGCACAATTTAAACAATCTTGTTGTCTCCGGCTAGGTTCCCACCAATCCTCTTCGACGACATTATAAAATAATATATTTTCATTAATGTCATTTTTCTGTTGTTCGACAAAATATATTTTTCCATTATTCAAATGCAAATAGCGATCCGAGACTTTTTTGGAAATTTGAACATTCTCAGTCACTGGTAAAATTAAATTCATTTTGATTCCAGGTAAGTTCTTAATTTGAGCTTTCCATTTCGAATCCATCATTTCCAATGGAATGTATAGCAAATCTTTAGGATCACGACGATTATAATTTTGTCCTATCAATTTCATAATACCTCCGTCCCACAAAGTTGCCAATACCAATCTATAATCCAAAGGTAAAGTTTCTGCGATACAAAAATGATTTTCTTTCCTTCTTCCTGTTTTTTTAATTTTCACTTCCTCCTCGCAAAATTTAAAATTACATTCAGATTCACGTTGGCTTAAATAACCCATCGTATTCACCAGATGCATTTCGGATTCGATATCTCTAAAACTCTTACACTTAAATTTAGGATAAGGTTTTTTTATGGCGGCAACATTTTTCCAAACGCGTTTAAAATCCTCCAAAGAACGCGAAACTAAAATCATGTGTTTATGTTGTCTAAAACAGGCCTCCGATTCATTTCCACCATTGCACCAACACGAAAAAGGTAAAGTTTTAATATTTCCTCCACCATATTTTTCCATAGCTAGTACAAAACTTTTATAGGCTATGGCTCGCACCATTACATGGTACCAAATGCAACCTCTGCGAACATATTTTTGGACACAGGTAGCAGCCAGATTCAAAGTATCATCTTTGAAAGGTACAATTAAAGTTTCGTCGCTCAAATCCAAAGGACAAACAGGTTTCGTGTAATCGATGTCAGATATTTTTTCGCAGTCAAAAAAGTTTTGTTTTTCGCACATAGGTGTAAAATCGAAAAATTGTAATTCTTTTGGTAATGATGATGAACTTTTTTGTTTTGCGGTTACACAATATTTAAATTTCTTAAAACATTTTAACAAATGGTCCGCAGCGTCATTTTTTTCTCGAATTTAACTTTACCCCAACACCAAACACAACATTTTTTAGCATTCATGTTGTCCGTACAACCTTTTGTACAATGTTTTTCATATTCTTTTGACAAAAGACTTATTCCACATTTAGGACATGGAAAACGAACAGTGTCTCGATAAAGAATTTTACGGTATCGATCTATTTTGTTGCGACGTTGTGTAAAATCGAAAAATTGTAATTCTTCTGGTGATGGACTTTTTTGTTTTGCGGTTACACAATATTTAAATTTCTTATAACATTTTAACAAATGGTCCGCAGCGTCATTTTTCTTATTGAATTTCTTAACTCCAAAACACCAAACACAACATTTTTTAGCATTCATGTTGTGTGTCGTACAATGTTTTTCATATTCTTTTGATAAAAGACTTATTCCACATTTAGGACATGGAAAACAAACGGTGTCTCGATAAAGAACTTTAAAGTATCGATGTATTTTGTTGCGAGCCATCACACAACGTTAAAATATATAAAATTGTTAATTTCTATAAATATATATATAAACTAAAAAAATAGCTGTGAGCCCGAGAAAGTGAAAAATATATATCGAAAACATATAAAACCTAAAAATACAATTTTGAGTCTGCGAAAGTGAAATATATATAGATCAAAAATATATAAAATTTAATTTTTTATAAAAAATACATATCAATAAAATTAAAAAATAATCTAAACTCTATATAAAAGATAAAATTTTCAAATTTAAAAATATATATCAAAACATATATAAAATTTAATTGGTCAAAAAATTGGTCAAAAATGTGTAAAAAAAGGTAGATGTACTTTTAGAGTGAAATTTTTATTAGTTGTTTAATAAGATTTTCTGACAGAGGATTTATTTTTTTAGCTCTGACAGATCTGGTGAATAAATATTTGCGATGATCTTTTTGTATCAGAATAAAATATATTGCAGTCTTACCTAAAATGCTATATACTATATATTTAATGAAGTTGAATTGTAAGAATAGACTTTAAATTTTTACATAATAAAAAAAGACCTTTGATCTTTTAAATGAAAAAAAAGAAATAAATATTTACAATAATTGAAAAAAAATTTTTGTTGATGGCTTTATAAATAGTTATTCGAAATGTTTATTTGAAGAATGGATTCATTTATTAATAAAAAAAATTCTAAAAATCTTTCGAATACAATTTTTTCTAAAATCTAGAATAACCTCGCTCCGGATTTACCAAAAAATTTATAAAAGTGATATACATAAAAGGCGAGATCTTAAAATTATAAATGACAATTGACCGGGTAAGGTTAATATAAAATCTCGATCTAAAGATTTTTTTTTAAATATATCATTGAAAATTACAATTATATTATTTGTTATGATTCAAAAAAGAAGGATTGAACCAAAATCTTTTCATTTGTTTGTCATTTATTTTATTAAACGAGAAATGGTCAAATGATAAATATTAAAAGTAATTTTAATAAAAAATAAATAAATCTGTCAATGACAGATTTATTTTATTTTTATCTAATTAAATATACGACACAGAAAATAGTCAGTTTAATTCAATAAAAGCTCAAATCGACAGTTTTGCTGACATTATATAAATAGTTTTTTCTAACTATGTCGAGTATAAATAGAGATTCGAAAGAATATCAGAGATCATAACGATGAATTGCATTCAGTGCTCCACACCAGCAAATTCATCTACGTTGATGAAGTGTAAACATAACATTCATCTATCATGTGTTAGAAATTTTATCCTGTCGACAAAAAATGTATGCTGCCCATCTTGTAATGAACCAATTCAAGCTACAGATTTGTCTACAATCCTTTGGACGATTAAAGAAGATAACACGATGCATGAATTTTTACGTCAAGAAATGTTAAGAAGACTGGTGTTAGACCTTTATGATACTGATTGGGATGACTCCAATTTATGTTAGTAATCCAATTTAAAAGAAGAGCTTTTTAAAAAAGTATTTGACAAGTTGTTAAAGACATATATAATATGTTGTAATTCAAAATAAACTGTTATTTGACTATTTTTTTGTGTCGTTTATTTAATTTAGATAAAAATTTATTTATTAGTACGAGCGTCATCACCATTTATCCACTTTGAAAATGCTAGAATATTTGCAATTTTATAATTTAATTTCTTAAACAACTTTCAAATATTTAACTATATTTCTGTTTTATCATACAACTCAAAAATTAGAATAATCTCACAGGATAGTTTTTTTTATTATTAAAATTACTCCTTCCATTTCTTGTTTAATAAAATAAATGACAAACAAATCTAATTCAATCAATTGTAATTATGTTGATCTTTTTTTTTTGAATCATAACAAATAATATAATTGTAATTTTTAATGATATATATTTTTTCTAAAAATCTTTAGAATAATCTTGAGATTTTCACACCCATTTTTTATCATCAATAATTTTAAGATCTCGCCTTTTATCTTCTAAAAAAGTTTTGGTGTCTTAAGAGATATTTTCTTGTTTGGATGAAAGTTTATATAAACTTTTATATTTTGATTTTTCTTTTTATCAAATGATCATTTTAGTTATAATTTTTTTTAATATTTTAAATATTTTTTTAAAAAATGCAAATGAAAAATTTCAAATCTATGAAAATCAATTTGAAATATATATTTTTATTAGAAAACATCAAATTTGACTATTTCAGCCAAGCTATTTCAAAAAATAACATTTGAATTTTAACATTTAATTAAATAGCGAAATTTCAATGCTTAAATCTTGAAAAAATCCTCTAACATTCTATTTCAGCCAAACTAGTTTCAAAAAGTAACATTTGAATTTTAATTAAATAGCAAATTGAAAAATGAAATTCGCCAAAATTCAAATTCTATCTATTTCAAATTTCTATACACAATTTGTTTGAAAATTAAAAAAAATAATAAGACATTTAATTTTGAACAGTTTTTATTAAAGAAACAAATATATAAAATCACAACAGATTTTTAATTAAAAAAGAACATTATATACACATAAAATCATTTATAAAAACCATATAAATAATGATTTTAATTAAAAAAGAGCACAAATATAATCATTTATGAAAACCAAATAAATAATGAAGTATTTTTACAAATCTTTGGACCAAATATTTTTTTCAATAAACGAATTGGATATGAAAAACATTTATACTTGATGGCATATGAAAATAAATAAATTTGCAAATCTCACATTTAAAAATTCCTGTTTATGTTTTATGATGACACATTCTTTTAAATAAAGATAATATTTGAGATCCTTTAAAAACTCGTAAATAGATTATTCCATATCTGGCCATTGAAAATGAAAAATGTCCAGGGGATCAATATCTTAATGATTTGAGATATTCTTGTAAATTTTGGGTGATATTGCATGGAATAAACTTGTGGAGGCCATAATACAGTTCACTAAACGGGATGACAAATTTTTTCCCCTCCACAAGTTTAAATTCTGTGATTGATTGTCGGTGACACCATTTTATTTCGTTATTCACCAAATAACTTTTTAACATTTCCGATGGATTTTCACTGAATGAGTATCTATTTAAAAATTCTTTTAGAAATTCGATAACAGGATTTATTTTCATTTCTTTCATGATGGGTTGCTTGGTATCCAACCATTTTAATACTCCAAATCTGTCAGGTCCTGAAATATGGAAAAACTTTATTGTTTCATCTTCAATGTTTATGTAAAAACTATCCTTGAGTGGATTGCTTGATGTATAAAATCCTGAGGAAAGCGATGAAATTAAATCCAGCAATTCAAACAGTTCATCTGAAGGATGAAGCCACGAACTTTTTCTTTTCAATAGTGATGATAATTCATTTATTTTCCTTAATTGTTGGCATTTAAAAAATGGTGGCAAATACAATTTCATAATTTTCTCTTGAACTAACTCAGGCAAATGGAGAAATTCAAACGCCATATTGAAAAGGAATGAGAAAGAATGAAATGGCGAGTGGGTTTATATACAACTCGATTACGTCACTTTATCAAAAGGTGTGTCATTGCATGACATTCTTTATAGTTTGAAGGTCTTTTTAAAGAATTATAATAAAAGAATATAAAGAAATAAAAATAAAATCATGTCACAATTTATTAAATTATTATCTCGGCATTTATCAATTATTATTATCTCGACATTTATCAATTTTAAAATTTAACCATCGAAATGTTAAACAATATGTCATCATTCCTTTAATTGAATTTAAAATATGTCAGTTCTTTTCGATATCTAATTAATTTGGGATATCGATATATATTACAACATAACATAATATTCTTGTCAAGTGAATTTAAAGAAATCTTCAATTTAAAGATTTTGAACACGACAATTTATATGACGTTACAATATTTTTTGTCACCATAATACATAGTAGTTGAATGTTTACAGAACAAAAAATAAAATATCTATAATTTGTTCTTTTGAGACTGTAAAAAAATAATTATTACGAGGCATCTGGTAATAATTATTTTTTTTACCATATAATAACTTTAAAACATAATGTGAAAGTTCAATCAATTTAATATCAAAATTATAAAATCTGATAATGGTTGAGATATATTTTTAGATTATCAAAATCATTTGCAATTTTATATCCATTTTTGTCGTTAATAATTGTTATTTGTAATAAAAGTCACTTTTATATAGTTATATCTTTTTTATAAAAAAATATTAAAATAAAAATAAAATAAAGTAAAACCCTTTAAAAAAATTTTAAAATTAAAAAAAAATTACGTTGATTAATTTGAAACTTTTTTTTTTTTTTTTTTCAAATTCTGACATATAAAATGACTATTTTAACTTTAGTTGGTAACAAATCTTTTTCATATAACTCGGCCACCTTTTTTTGTTTTTTCAAATTCTGACATATAAAAATGGCAATTTTCACTATTAGTTGGATCTTTTTCAGCCAAAATAACGGAAATAAAGAAGTTGTTTAATCAATAAGTCTTTTTATTTTTTGTTTAAAATTATTGGTGGATAAAAGTGGATATATATGACTTGTCGTTTCTAAATCATTTCAACATGACTAATACTTATTTAGATACTCTGCGAAAAAAGTACAAGATTTGCAATAATCGAGTTAATATTTTGCATTTTGAAGTATTATCTCGTCGTTATAACAGTCGCTTGAAATTTCTTTTGAACAAAAGAGATGAATTGCACTTAAATAATTGTGTATGGTCTCAGGACGATGCAAAAGAGGGACCTGATACTTGTCCTTGCTACCACGCTAAGATGTCTCCAGAAAAATATTTAGAAGACGAAATGCTTTCAAAAAATTTCCAAAAATTACACAAGGAAGAACGTTTAAGTGGCTCTTTATTAGCGTCTGATCAAATTGAAAATGTGCGAGATTTTTACAAGCGTTGTGTTTCAGATAGAGAAAATGTGTTCAAATGGTATGAAGAATACAAAACTACAAGGAATGCTATACAGTTTGAAATAAAAGTCAGAGAAATGGGAAAACAACGAGAAATCAATGTAATTCTGAATCCTGAAAGTAGAGAATGGCACTTGACCGATTGTATAAGATGCGTTTTTTCTGATGAATTCCCAAATACATGTTATTGCCAAAAAGCCTTAATGGACCCTGCGAAATATCTTCGAGAGAAATATAATTTCATAGAAAAGACAAAAGAAAAAATACCATATAACTATCTAAACCTTTCTCATAAAGAATAATTATACAGACCAAAAAAAGGAAACGATCTTTTTAAGTTAAAATTATAAGGATATTATTTTTCTAGATTGTAAACATTTTGCTTGTTGTATGTATTGTTCAAACCTGTCCCATGTCTATTAAATAAAATCCTTTTTTAAGAATATTGAAGAGTGATTTTTTAATAATAACGTCCATTGTATTGTTTTAAACATGTCATTTTGGAAATGAATTCCACAAGCATTTCAGCACATATATTATCTATATTTTTAATTTGAAATCTATGAGACAAACTGAGTTTCTGAATAAATAGAATAAAATATAATTTTAATTTTAATATTTAATTATTTAGCTAAATTTCAATTTTGAAATTTTAAAATCTGAAATTTTGCTACATAATAAAATGTTAAAATTCAAGAATAATTGCAGGTCGAAATGGAACATTATAAATTGGTAAAAACGCAAAATGATA